>CM065815.1:105458500-106058500 GCA_033398695.1 Orobanche coerulescens
GGGAAAGCCCCTGGATTCGTGATCCACGAGGATGGATTGATACATTTTAGAAATCGAGTTTGTGTACCGTGACGAAGAGTTGAGGAACTCTATCATGAGAGAAGCCCATGCTACCCGTACTCTATCCACCCGGGCTCTAGCAAGATGTATAAGGATTTGAAACAGAATTATTGGTGGGGAAATATGAAACGTGAGGTTGCCGAATTCGTTTCGAGGTGCTTAACCTGTCAGCAAGTTAAGATTGAGCACGGCGACCCGAGGAATGCTGAAACCGCTCCCGATTCCTGAATGGAAATGGGAGGACATATCTATGGATTTTATCACTAGCTTGCCGACGAGTCGTCGAGGAATGAATACGATTTGGGTGATTGTGGACCGTCTGACCAAATCAGCTCACTTCTTGGAAATTAAGGACACATGGGGCCCCGAGAGATTGGCCCAGCTGTTTATTAAGGAAATTGTGAGACTACACGGTACCCCCAAGAGCATTGTATCAGACCGTGACGGGCGATTTGTGTCACACTTCTGGAAGGCAGTTCATCGTGCGATGGGCACGCAGTTGAATTTCAGTACGGCTTTCCATCCACAGACTGATGGTCAATCGGAGAGAACCATACAGACTCTAGAAGATATGTTGAGAGCATGTGCTCTTGATTGGAAGGACGATTGGGAAGCCCAGCTGCCTTTGGTGGAATTCACTTATAAT
Source organism: Orobanche coerulescens (assembly GCA_033398695.1). NCBI lineage: Eukaryota > Viridiplantae > Streptophyta > Magnoliopsida > Lamiales > Orobanchaceae > Orobanche > Orobanche coerulescens. Next base: position 105,459,207 of record CM065815.1, read on the forward strand.
AATAGTTGGCACGCTTCGATTCAGATGGCACCGTATGAGGCATTATATGGCCGTCGCTGTAGGTCCCCTTTGTGTTGGGACGAACTGTCAGAATCTCTGGGTACGGAACCCGATATGTTGTTAGCCGCCCGTGAGAAGATCACTTTGATTAAGAGTCGGTTGTTAACGGCTCAAAGTCGACAGAAGTCTTATGCTGACCATCGTCGAAGACCGCTTGAGTTCGAGGTTGGTGACCATGTGTTAATGAAGGTGTCTCCTACTCGAGGTGTTTTTCGTTTCGGGAAGAGGGGCAAGCTGAGCCCAAGGTATATTGGGCTGTTTGAGGTTCTGGAGCGTGTAGGTGATCTGGCCTATCGACTAGCCTTGCCACCGACCTTGAGTAAGATTCACAACGTGTTTCATGTCTCAGTGAGGAAATATGTTCTGATCCGAGCCACGTTCTTCAATTCGAAGATATTGATTTAGCAGAGGATCATTCGTACGAGGAGCGTCCTGTACGGATACTCGAGAGGAGGATCAAGCAATTGCGGAACAAGACGATTCCACTACTGAAAGTTCAGTGGTCACGACACGGAGTCGAGGAGGCCACGTGGGAGACCGAGGATAGTATGCGAGCGAGATACCCCGAGTTATTTACCCCTTAGTTTCGAGGACGAAACTCTTTTTAAGGGGGGGAGTATGTAATATCCGACTGTAACTTTTCATTTTTACCTGTCGTTGTGTTATTCGGATAATCTGATTATCAGAAATCGTTGCATTTAGTATTATGTTCAGGTATTATAGATTTGAATATCATATCGTTGTTATTTCATATGTGATGATTCGATGTTATTAGAGTGTTACACTTTCGAATTTTGTTAATGTAGCGTACGCTACACAGTACTATTAACGTACGCTAATCATGCGACTTAGCGTGCGTAAAGTTTCCTCGGTTGCGTATGCTAAGAAGGAATCTGGCAGCAGTTGACTTCAGCACGTGAACCCTTTTAACCGTTAGCATGCATGAGATCTAAATCTGAGCTGGCGTGTCGGTGAGAATCTACTTTTATTAGCGTGCGTAACCCATTTCTCGTTAGCGTGCGCTAACGGCCTGCGATAATTCAAGACAGTAGCCACTGTAAGCCGCTTACGTACGTAATATCGACCGGATAGCGTACGTAAGGGCATTAGCGTACGCTAAACTGTCCTGATAGCGTGCGCTAAGGATGTCCAGTCTATTTATAGGGCCAGCCTGTTTTTCATTTCTTCACAACTCTAAACCGATTCTCTCTCCATTTTATCGTCCCTCTGCACTCTAAAAACGATATCAACCTACACCAACGTGTTTCTAATCCTTGAATCTCGGAGTGGAGCTCATTTTCTTGGAGATTTGGAGTTGTTTTTAAGCTTGGAATATATTCTCTCATAGCATTGAAGTTGTTCTTCATTTCTGGAGGTTGGTGTGTTTTCTTCTCTGCATTATTTTCTTATGTTGATGTTAATGACGAATTATACTTCACCTAGAGTTAGATTAAGCAAGTAAAACATAGTTCTAATCCAACAATTATAACACTTTTGATGAATATGATAAAAGAGGGTGTAGTTTAGAGGAGTTCTTGATATTGTAGTAATGGTAACCATGTTTGTAGTTGTCATTACTCATCTTACGGACAAATTTAGCCCATGAGACATTGTTGGATCGGTTAGCTTCATCATAACTGGACTTAGTCAAGAACTTGATATCATATAGTGATTAAACACCATTTTAGGTATTTAATTACCTTGAGAAGAACTTGATGATGTTAAAGATGAGATTAGATGATCTAGTTCAGGAATCTTAGAAGCTTTAACAAATCATGATTGTTCAGTTTCACAAGTCTTTGAAGATTGATAAGGATCTTGATAATTTCAACAATAATTTTTCATTAATCTAATGTATTGAGAACTTAGAATATTTTGATCATCATACTAAAATTGGTGAATTCACCATCATGTTAATGAATCCTCCAGCCTTGTAACAAAGACTTTGATAACCTTCATGAGTATGGTGTAATCTCAGAACTTATGAACTTGTTGTTAGCTTAAAAGTCAATTTAAATGAGAGGAGAATAATCATAATGTGCAGATTTTACCTTTCAACCTTTTAATGTTTTGGAAAGTTTAATCATCATAAGATGATCTTAACATCATGATTAGTTATTCAACATAACCTTGATAGAACTCTTGTTATGTTGAACCATGCGAACATTCGGTAAATTTTGTAAACCGATTCTTATAGTTGTATTGATGTTAGAAGGACTCCTGGCATAAGGCTTCAATAATTTGTAGTAACAAACTATTCTAAAGGATTGTAGGTTGACGTCTTACTAATCCTATATTGATAATTATACGAATATGTTTTGAGTAAAATGTATTTCGTTTAAGGTTGGTTGTTCGAGTAAAACTTGTCGAGGACCGTCCGTTCGTTCCGATAAGAGGAGGACTATTCTCGTCTCCGTATTAAGGCAAGTTATCTTGCTTGGTTATAATGATGATTAGATTCTTGTGATGATTATATATATTTCATATGTATGAATTGTCCATGTGACGTTTGTCGTGATTTGATATTGTCCTTGACGTTATGGGATTGCATTCCCAAGTACGCCGTTTCGAATCGTTGATCTCGTTGGTCCTTATTTTCACTTTGGTGAGTTTTTCTTGATCCTTAATTGGATGTGTTATCCTTTGAGTTTCGTTGTCATGTTGTATCGTGACATATCCGGAATCATATCTGCGTGCCGATTGGTTATTGTGTAGGATTTTTAGCCAGGCACACGATGGTCATGCGTGGATGTTTCCGCATTGGACCGTGCACACGAGACGTTAGTTCGTGAGGCTAATTAGGTACATTGTCCCACGTATATTTCTGGATTCCGTATACGGGGTGGACATGTGCACGGACACATTTCCGGATCGGGCGTACTGTGATGTCCATCTTGAGCCATAATGTTAATCGTTCACAGACCATGTTTGATTGGATGTGTTCGATATTTTGTGACTGATTGTTTCATACGCCCGAGGGGTATGATTAATAGTCGGAATGATTTTCTTGAGATCTATATATGTGAATTGTATAATGTCGGAAGAATTGATTATCATGTATATCGACCTGTGTTGGGCGAAATACTTGTATTGTATTTTAGGTCGAGGCAAAGGCAAGACACGGGAAGAGCATGTCGACGGCGAAGGGTTCGGAGGATACTAGTTCGGGGGCCCCACATCTCTTGTTGTCCGGTTATGTTAAACCGCGTTATGTTATCTCCTGTTTCATTTAAATTACTTTTTGGTTGTATTTGACATTTGAAGTATTCTCCATCTCCATATGGTTTATACTTGTTTTTCGGATCCTGGGTGTTGTAAGGCCGTTGGCCATATTTTAATAAACTCCTAATCGGAGAAATGACTATTCATTGTGATTCGGTATCACAAATAATATTTATTTAACCTGTTTTGGATATCGCCTGGTGGGTCCCAGTGTGGGATTCACGGCACTGTAATAACCGCCATTTGGGGTGTTACACGAAACATCCCTAGCGTGCGCTAACTGCTGTCCTGCCAAAATCTCAGTTTACTGCCTCGGTCCGCTAGCGTGCGTTAATACTGAGCATTAGCATGCGTTACGCAACACATATAGCGTACGCTAGCCGCTGCCTAGCGTGCGCTACCTGCTAGTCCAGAAAGTCTGAAACCTCACTGCCTCTACTGACCAGCCCATTAGTGTGCGCTACCATTATGGCTTAGCGTGCGCTACGTAACAGTTTTAGCGTGCGCTAGCCGAAGCCTAACGTGCGCTACATGATAGTCCAGAAACCTGGCAACCTCACTGCCTCTGCCGACCCGGCCATTAGCGTGCGCTACGGACGGATGTTAGCGTGCGCTACTATCCAAGAATAGCGCGCGCTAACGAACTCCTAGCGTGCGTTAATCCGCCAGTCCAGAGAGCAGTCTGTTACTGGTTCTGACCTGACTGGTCCCTTAGCGCGCGCTACGGCTCAAAGCTAGCATGCGCTAATCAAGTTGAATTAGCGTGCGTTAGCCTAGGCCTAGCGTGCGCTATTCCTCTGGCCCAGAACACTTCCGCAAGGTCTAAACAATACGATCGTGACCCAAACAAGGCACAAAACTTAACGATAATATAAACAACATCTCCAAGCGTTTACAGAGCGACAACATAAGAGAAGCGGTAAGGTCAAACAGTCAATAAAAAGTACGGGTATTACATTCTTCTCCTCTAAAAAAGAAGTTTCGTCCCGAAACTTAAGAAATAAATAGTTCGGGGTATTCCACCCGCATCTTCTCTTCCGTCTCCCAAGTCGCCTCCTCGACTCCATGCCTCGACCATTGCACTTTAACCAGTGGAATGGTCTTATGCCAAAGTTGTTTCTCGCGACGCTCAAGGATCTTCACAGGTCTCTCTGGAAAGGTAATATCCTCGGCTACGTCAATCTCACTGTAGTCGATAACGTGGCTCGGATCCGGCACATACTTCCTCGGTTGAGACACATGAAAAACACTATGGACGTGACTCAAAGCTGGAGGCAACACCAAACGATAAGCTAAATCTCCAACTCTGTCCAAAATCTCGAAAGGTCTGATATACCTCGGACTAAGCTTCCCCTTTTTCCCGAAACGGAAAACTCCTCTGGTCGGCGACATCTTGAGCAAGACATGATCCCCCACTTCAAACTCTAAAGGTCGACGACGAGTATCAGCATAAGATTTCTGACGCCTCTGGGCAGTCAGCAATCGGTCCCGGATAATAGAAATCTTTTCCTTAGTCTCCATCAACATATCCGGTTTCATTCCAACTAGCTCGGAAGCCTCGTCCCAACACAATGGAGACCTACATCACCTACCGTAAAGTGCCTCGAAGGGTGCCATTTTGATCGACGCATGCCAACTATTATTGTAAGCAAACTCGATCAACGGTAAGTGAAGCTCCCAATCATTACTCCAGTCTAAGGCACAAGCCCGCAACATATCTTCCAACGTCTGAATCGTCCTCTCTGTCTGACCGTCCGATTGAGGATGAAAGGAAGTGCTCAATCTCAACTCAGTACCCAAAGCCTGATGAACGGCCTGCCAAAAATGCGATACGAAACGGCCGTCTCGGTCAGAAACAATGGTCTTGGGGGCACCGTGCAACCTCACGATCTCAGCAATAAAGGTTCGAGCCAGTCTATCCGGTCCCCAAGTATCCTTACTACCCAAGAAGTGTGAAGACTTGGTCAACCGATCGACAATTACCCAAATCATATTCATTCCGGCCCGAGTTCTCGGCATGCCAGTAATGAAATCCATAGAGATGTCTTCCCACTTCCACTCGGGAATGGGAAGCGGTTTCAACAACCCCACTGGTCGTTGATGTTGGATCTTGACTTGTTGACACGTAAAGCACCGTATTACAAACTCCGTAACATCCTTCTTCATATTATTCCACCAAAAATTACGCTTCAAATCTTTGTACATCTTACTCGTCCCGGGGTGGATTGAGTAAGGCGTAGCATGAGTTTCTCGGAGAATTTTCTGCCTCAACTCTAAATCGTTCGGAACACAAAGCCTGCCCTGAAATCTCAGAATACTATCCTCGTGAACCATAAAGCCAGGAGCTTTTCCTTTAATTACATCTCCCTTCAGTTGAGAAATCATCGGGTCACTCCACTGCTTCCCTTTGATATCATCAATCAAGGACGAAGTAATTTCGAGAGTACACAACTGTCCCTGTACTCGCTGAAGCCAAACTTCTATCCCTTGCTCAATTAAATCCTGACGAATTTTTGTCTGAGATGTAAGAACCTCGAGCATTTGAAGAGATGCCGATTTGCGGCTCAAAGCATCCGCAACGACATTGGCTTTCCCGGGGTGGTAAAGAATTTCCAAGTCGTAATCCTTTATCAATTCTAACCAACGTCTCTGTCTCATATTTAGCTCCTTCTGACTGAAAATATATTTCAGGCTCTTGTGATCGGTATAAATCCAACACGGAGAACCATATAAATAATGCCGCCAAATCTTGAGTGCGAAGACAATTGCGGCCAATTCCAAATCGTGAGTAGGATAATTCATCTCATAAGGCTTTAATTATCGTGACGCAAAAGCTATTGTCTTATCATGCTGCATAAGTACACAGCCCAGACCTTGACCCGAAGCGTCACTATAAACTGCAAAGCCCTCACTACCATGTGGCAAAGTTAAAATCGGTGCTGAAGTCAAACGCCTCTTCAGTTCATCGAAGCTCTGTTGTCTTTCATCCGTCCAAACAAACTTTTCGATCTTCTGGAGTAATTTCGTAAGCGGACGAGCGAGTTTCGAGAACCCCTCGACAAACCGACGGTAATACCCAGCAAGGCCCAAAAAGCTACGAACTTCCTTAACATTTTTAGGCGGTGCCCAATCTAGCACTGCCTCAATCTTCTGCGGGTCTACACGAACCCCTTCGGCCGAAATCACATGGCCGAGAAACATAACTTCTTCCAACCAAAATTCACATTTCGAGAATTTTGCATAGAGGTGCTCGGTTCTCAAAATGTCTAAAATTAAACGCAAGTGTCGGGCATGTTCCTCCTAATCTCGAGAATAGATCAAGATGTCGTCAATAAAGACGACTACACACCTGTCGAGGTAGTCGATGAATATCTCATTCATTAACTGCATGAATACTGCCGGGGCATTAGTCAACCCAAAAGGCATAACTACAAATTCATAATGCCCATATCTCGTCCGAAACGCCGTCTTCGGAACGTCGGACTCCTTCACCCTGAGTTGATAATACCCGGATCTTAAATCAATCTTCGAGAAAACTGCAGCCCCTTGTAATTGATCAAATAAATCATCTATACGAGGTAAAGGATACTTGTTCTTGATGGTTACTTTGTTCAGCTCACGGTAGTCAACGCACAAACGTAGTGAACCACCCTTCTTCCTTACGAAAAGAACAGGCACGCCCCAAGGCGAAGCGCTCGGTCTGATGTACCCTTTTTCTAGAAGTTCTCCCAATTGATTCTTCAATTCCTGCATCTCAGAAGGTGCCATCCGGTAAGATGCTTTAGAAATCGGAGCCGCATCTGGCTCTAAGTCCATGGTAAATTCTATCTCTCGATCTGGCAGTAATCCCGGGAGGTCATCCGGGAAAACATCGGGATACTCATTAACAACCGGAATCGAAGAGAAATCGACTTCGTTTCCTTCTGTTTTCAAGGCATAACACCAATAGATCGTACAACCTTTATTCAAAAGTTTTACGGCCTTCATGGCACTGATAAGTAACTTGGATAGTCCCGACTTACGCCCCAAAAATGAGTACTCAGATCCGTCTTTAGTCATCATGGTGATAACCTTGGTACGGTAGTTCATAATCGCTTGATGACTATCAAGCCAATCCTCGCCGAGGATCACGTCCTCGCCTTCTAAATCAACTACAATCAGATTAGATAACCATTCCATACCAGATATAATCACCGGAAAATCTCTAATCTCCCGGTTTCCCACAATTCTATCCCCGCTAGGAAGTTTCACGATGAAGGGATCGCAAACAGTCAAACAAGTTATATTCAAATGGCGTACACACTCCAAAGAAATAAAAGAATGTGTAGCACCCGTATCAAAAAGTACACGGACTGGATGAGATAAAATATGAATGGTACCTGAAGCCACTGCCACATCGGGTTCGTCTGTTCGATGCATCTCATAAACCCATGGTTGTACCGAACCGATGCTAGAGTTTCCCCCTCCAGTGTTCTGACCCCGTCCCCGGCCCCTGCCGAAATTCTACTGAGGTTGACCAAAAGATTATCGCTGATTTATACCTTGGTCAAGTGGTGCTGGGCAGAAGCCCGAGTGTCCAATGTCTGATTCGGCTCGGAACAATAAGCCGCTCTATGTCCCAACTGTCCGCACGTGTGACACTTCAATGGTGGAAAGTTGCATTCCAAATTAACGTGGCCTGGACGGCCACAATTATAGCAAGTCACCGTGCGATTTGTGGTACCCGGAGTAGGACGGTAACCCCTCTTTCCCTTATTAGAACGTGACGATTGTCCGACAGAACGGTTAGTCATCCATGACCTCTGAAAGTTTCCACTCTTAGAGCCAGAAAAATTCCCCGCGACCTTCTGCTTCTTCGATTCTTCAACGGTATCGTTGTCGGGGCTCAACATATCATGGGCTAAAGCTCTGTCCTGATATTCCTTCACTGTGGTGCAAGCAAATCTGGCCATGTACCGCCGTAAGTCCATATTCATCCGCATATCAAAGTAACGGATCTTATCACGCTCGTTACGCACTTGATCCTTCACATGGATCAATTGTTGGTTGTACTCCACGATAGCCTGCGAAAAGTGAATATCCTGTGGTTTAGCCTCGAAAAAGGCGCAGATTCGTCCATCTCGTACCGGCCAAGGACAAAACTCGCCCTCCAAAAGCTCTTTAAATTCATCCCACGTGGCAACACGATCCTGTGGCTTGATGACTTTCCACCACGTAGCGGCCTCCTTGGTAAGGAAATACTGAGCAATCGGTACCTTCCTCACTTCGGGGCAATCAACCGCTTCGAAAATCTTTTCCAATTCTGCTAGCCAATCTTCCCATCCTAACGGGTCTGTGGCACCGCCAAATTGTGGAGGGTGCATACGAATTACATTCTGAAGCAAGTCATCCGTGTTCGGGTTCGGATTATTCAGCTGAACAGTTTGGGCTAAAATGGTCATCTGGGTAGCCAATTGTTGAAGTACATTCGCAACTCCAACGTCCGCGTTGTTCCCCTGGCCATTCGATCGTCAGATCGACTTTCGGTGTCGGGATGCACCGAGTTTGACAAGCTGGGGTTGGTTAACCCCGCAACAGAACTGATGGAAACGGCCGCGCCACGACCTCTTCCACGTCCACGGCCACGACCACGGCCACGGCCCCTACCAGCTGACATACTGAAGAACACACAAGTCACGTAAGCATAATTCAATTACATGTCATCAAAGTGACCGATTCTCACGAATACCAATAAAAGGAAGCAAAACAAATAAGGAAACACCAGAAGAGTAAGAGGTCTTACAAGTACCGGTCGCACTGTGATGATGGAAGAGTAGTGATACTGCGGACAAATGACGACTCGATCGACCCAAAAGACTGACAGCCTAGGTATCCATAGACCTAAGCTGCGATACCATATTCTGTAACACCCCCAAGTTATTCAGGGAATATTCTGTAACACCCCCGATATATTCAGGAATATTACAGCGCCGTAAATCCTTTACATAAGGATTTACAAGGCTGAAGAATTGAACAGACATTAAAAGGTACTAACGAATGGAAATAACAGAATTACGATACAACAGTTCTGACCAAGTACTAAAAATAATACAATTGTTCAACAGGAACTTAATAATACATCACCAAATTCAAATTTATCATAAATGACTTCGTACTCGAGTACTTATTGAAATAATCAATAAACAACAGACAAATAAACCCGGCCGAAACATCACTCTGCACCCTCGTCGTCATGCAGCTCCAGTGGTTGTTTTCCCGCTCTCCTGGATCCTGAACATAAACAAAATGTTCACCCCAGAAGGGGTTAGCACAACGATGCTAGTACAAGTACCACAACATATTATTCATATCTCACGAAGAATAATAATGTAAACGACAAAAATACCAACGAGTCTTCTCCTACGAGAAACTCATAAATAACATACACAACTGATAATCACAACATGATATTATAACATACACATGGTAATTCCGTCGATCCAGCGTTCACTGCCTAGAACCCACGATGATCCCGTCAGACCAACCCGTGGTGGAAAAACCCATCCGATGATCCAGCGCACGCTAGCATGGATCCCCCGATGATCCCGTCGGACCAACACGAGGTGGACATGCAATAACGACATACATGCACGACAATATGTATAACAACAATACATAAAACAAATAAGGTACTTGCCTCGATTTGAAGACAAGAACCATACTTCCACGAAAACGAACACTCGAAGGTCGTCCTCCTCAATCAATCACGTAACAAGATCAAACCTTAACAAAAGAAATGATATAGGATTTATCTCACGTCGTACGAATGTTTAACAATTCGATTTACGGCCAAAAGTTCATAAAATGTAATCTGCTGTTGCTTAGCGCACGCTAAGTACTCTGTGTAGCGTGCGTTAAGTCTGCTCGATAGCGCACGCAAACAACAAAGCCTAGCGTACGCTAACTATGCATGGTCAGTACTTCACTGATCAGTCGACTGACTCGTCTGATGGCCTAGCGTACGTTACGCACCAAACGTAGCGTACGCTAACTCGTGCTCGATAGCGTACGTTAATCTTGATAGCTTAGCGTGCACTATCTGTGCATGGCAGTTTACTGCTGGGCAGTAAACTGTTCTCATCATGATCAAAACAATGAAATCTTCCGTGATAATTCATGTTACCTCCATGAATATCATGTTCATACGATTATGAATGATCTTACGGATAACAACAACTTCGTATTCAAGGATATGCATACCATTATAAAACCATATTCTATTTCGACTACAAATCTTCATACGACGATTCGAAAGGCTTAACGGTTGATATCAACACCTTTATATCCATCAAAATTATCATGCTGTAGTTGTTTAACATTCCATTTATACTAGATAAATCCTTCCATGATCAATCCCTTAGATTCATCTAACAATAATGATGTTAAAGTCAAGTCCATGATTGTTATGAAGTCATCTACTAGATTCGGATTATCAATGATAGAAGCTTCCTCTACTTGTTCAATGTAATAAGATTTCGAATCATGATGTTCATAATCAAGGTACTTAAGGCTTATTCATCTCAATATTCCAAACATGATGTACTTTGGATAATTCACTAATGAAAATCAATATCTCGTTAACATGATCATCCAATTCTTTAGAATCCAACTCTAAGTCTGGAGATAGGTTGAACATACCTTAATATGACGAAAATCACTAAACCGTAAGGTAGAACCCGACTCCGGTTGGTTGTATGCCACTCCAAGGTGCTATTCCACTTCAATGATCACTCACAAGTGATAACCAATATACAAAGACCAACAAGATGTGTTCTAAGTGTGTAGAAGGATTATTATAGCTCTCTGGCCTCTCAAGAATGAAGAATGGACGAATAAAATGTAAGCCAAAATGGGTTGTTGTCCCATTTATAATATTCTGCATTATAACTAGTTAGCGCACGCTACTAAGCTTTCCTTAGCGCGCGCTAATAAGAGTTGACTTCAAAACTGTCCAGGTTCGTCCACGGGAATCTTATCCGGACCCATGTCCCGGCTGGCGCATGTGTTAGCCGTCCCGCTCAATAATTGAGTTCTTAGCGCACGCAACTCCTACATGCATAGTGTGCGCTAATAGTAGCCCGATAGCGCGCGTTAAGCTACATTCTTAGCGTGCGCTATCACGAGTTAGCATGAGAAATTTTGCATGTTGTTATACTCATGTACAAAGATATCAATGCAAGAAATATCATACTCCAATAATCAAACCCACAAATCCGAATAATACAGGGTTTGAATACAGATGAAATACACCGTAATAAATCCGAATATTACATATTACGGCGCCGTAAGCCCCGCCGTGGGACCCACAAGGCTAAACATACGCGGAACTGTAATTTTTTTTTGACTGATAAGGTCTACATACAATGGAAGGAAGAACAATACAAAGGGTATTCAAAACATAACCCATGTATCCAAAGACATCACAACACAAATCAATACCTCGGCAAACACAAGGCGGAACATCAAGAAAAATGGAAAACAATACTCGAGTATTCAATAACCATTCCAGTACAACAACACTGAATGGAAAACTCAAAACATAACCGGAGGAAAGACATAATATCACCCTTGCCCACCATCTTCATGCCGACCCGATACCTGCCTGTCCGCTCTCCTGGAACCTGAAATACATAAAAAGTATTTCCCCATAAGGGGTTAGCCGTCGAATAGCTAGTGCAAGTATATCAAGTATGAAACACAATACCTCTCGACAATAAAGTAAATGTAACCGTCAATTCATCAATTCAAGACTAGTATTCCGGAATAACTAAATCTCATGGCATTGCATCAATACATATATGAATACCGTGGAACCGCACCAGAGGCTACGGAACCCTCATGGGACCTATCGGCCCACCCCAGAGTGGTTCGTTCATATCATCCGTGGAATCGTACCAGAGGCTACGAAACCCTCAGGGGACCTGTCGGCCCACCCTAGAGTGGATAGAAATAATCATGCCATTAATATTTCATACTTTCAGAGTCGAGAACGCACATTCATAAATATATACTTGCCTTTGAGACATCGAGAAATTGAACGGAAAAAGGGTATGAGTTCGGTAGGCCCAAGAACACGCTTCCGGCACCTAAACGATTTGCAAGGAATATGATAATCAATTATCCATATCCAAATTACACGAAGAAACTCCCGAAACCCGTCTACGATTTATGGAAATACATGGATAAACAACTAGAGGTTGGAAAATCGTCCGAACCCTCACAAGTTCAAAAACGGCACAATCCAATCCGTAAAATCGTAGGAAAAGCATGCATACGGGATAGATACATCATAATCTCAAGGTTCTCAAGCTTCACAATGGGTAAATCGGACGAATCTACGAAAAACCCCAAAATTCCCAAAAGGTAGGGTTCTAAGGATTTTTACCTTGATTCGGACGATAGGATGGATTAGATGTTGTATAATTCTTGTTATCCAACCCAAGATGACAATATCTGAAGAAGGACTGCCTCGAATCGCCCCAAATCGCCTCTCCCGAGCTCTTCCGATCGGAAAAAGTGGAAATGATGTGAAATGACAAGTGCAGGGGTTGACTGTCCCCTTATACTGTCCCAGTCTAGCGCACGCTACGCTTCAATATTAGCGTGCGCTAATGGGTCACCTGGTAGTCCAGTAGATACTGTCATAAGACGTTAGCGCGCACTACGAAACATCCCTAGCGTGCGCTAACTGCTGTCCTGCCAAAATCTTAGTTTACTGCCTCGGTCCGCTAGCGTGCGTTAATACTGAGCATTAGCGTGCGTTACGCAACACATATAGCATACGCTAGCCGCTGCCTAGCGTGCGCTACCTGCTAGTATAGAAAGTCTGAAACCTCACTGCCTCTACTGACCAGCCCATTAGCGTGCGCTACCATTATGGCTTAGCGTGCGCTACGTAACAGTTTTAGCATGCGCTAGCCGAAGCCTAGCGTGCGCTACCTGATAGTCCAGAAACCTGTCAACCTCACTGCCTCTGCCGACCCGGCCATTAGCGTGCGCTACGGACGGATGTTAGCGTGTGCTACTAACCATGAATAGCGCGCGCTAACAAACTCCTAGCGTGCGTTAATCCGCCAGTCCAGAGAGCAGTCTGTTACTGGTTCCGACCTGACTGGTCCCTTAGCGCGCGCTACGGCTCAAAGCTAGCGTGCGCTAATCAAGTTGAATTAGCGTGCGTTAGCCTAGGCCTAGCGTGCGCTATTCCTCTGGCCCAGAAGACTTCCGCAAGGTCTAAACAATATGATCGTGACCCAAACAAGGCACGAAACTTAACGATAATATAAACAACATCTCCAAGCGTTTACAGAGCGACAACATAAGAGAAATGGTAAGGTCAAACAGTCAATAAAAAGTACGGGTATTACAGTATGGTAATGATGCCCATTAATGATATACCCAGTAAAAGACTATACTACACTTCTTGGTCTATAGGCAAGCCATTTAACTTGAGAGGAAGCATCACTAGAAACATTTTTTGATAACCAGTTAGAAAGTTTCCATATGATGTTTATGTAATAATGACTCAATACTTGCTAAATGGTATCTGTTTGCTTAAGTTCCTCGATATGCATCCTGAATTTATTATACACTATATTATTATACTACTACATATATGATAAAATCAAAAATGAATTAATGGGTTGGTAGAATATACTAACTGAAGGTAAGGTTCAATGACAGTAGTATTAAAAAACATGTAATGATGTGCGGCTTGTAAGACTTTGTTCTCCATAATCTTTTCCTTTTCTTAAGATATTGCCCAACCTTCTGTTTCCTGTCCATTATCTACATCTTCATTACTCTTGGAACGAATCCCAATATTAGCAGCTTTTTTTATATACATACTACAAAATCGCATACGTTCTTCGGCAATGTAACACTCTGCTATACAACCTTCAGCATATGCGCGATTCCTTACAAAATATTTAAGTACTTTCATAAATCTAAAATATACATGTAAATAGAATTTTCAAAATCTATATTTATATCTATATCTATATTATATACTAAATAATTTGGAATTACCTTTCAAATGGATACATTCAGCGATAGTGAACAGGCCCACATAAACGTGCTTCTCTTGCTAAATGAATTGTCAAATGAACCATGATCGTAAAGAAAGCAGGTGGAAAGTACCTTTCTAATAGGCATAGAGATTCAGCAATTTCCTCCTCAAGTTTTTCCAAACAATTTTTATCTATCACTCTTTGACACAACTCATTGTAAAACGCACATAACAAAACTATTGAGTTCCTCGGCCCTTTCGTTAACAAACCGCGTAAAGCAACACAAAGTAATTGTTGCATCAAAACGTGACAATCATGAGATTTTAAACCCAACAGCTTGTGCTCTTCTAAGCACACACAATTTCTGCTATTCGAGCTGTAACCATCTGGTAGTTTAATTTTCTTTAATCTAGTGCAGAACGCGTCCATTTCCTTCTTAGTCATTGTATACGGAGCAGCGGGCAAGTGGTATTTATTTCCACCTTTATCCTGAGGATGTAGTACTTCTCGAATCTTCAAATCTACTAAGTCTTTTCGAGCATCAAATCTACCGATAATATTCCCGCACATATTTTTCTCTACATGCATCACATCCAAGTTATGCCGTACCAAAAGCTCCTATAAATCGATATTATATATATGTATATATATATATATATGTGTGTGTGTGTATTTAAGTATTATACTTCTAGAAGGTAATTTATTAATACTTATCAATTTATATTAATTATAGAATATATAACAATCAGAAGAACTTACACTCCAGTATGGCAAGTAAAAAAATATTGATTTCTTTTTCCACATTGAATTCGCCTTTGGTATACTCTCTGAACCGTCTTGATGTTTCCTCCTCTTTCTCTTTTTACTTTTTCTATGCTCAACAATTTTTCCAAAATTATTTGTAATATGTTTTACCTCGTTCATTATTTCTTTTCCACTTAAAGGTCTCGGTTTTCCTTTAGTTTCCTTCTTTCCATTAAACCATTTAAGTTGTTTACGAAATGGATGGTTAATTGCAAGAAATTTCCTGTGTCCTAGGTATGCAAACTTTCTACCGTGTTTAAGCCACATACTATCAGTTTTTAACCGACATATAGGACACAAATGTTTCCCTTTAGTCGCACACCCCTTAATTCTTGTATGCTGGAAAATCATTGATTGTCCAAATCAAGATAGCCTTTAAATTGAATAATGACTTCATAAATGAATCGTAAACCTCAACCCCCATATCCCACAATAATGATCATCAATTAACGGTTCTAAATAGACATCAATATCATTTCCCTACTGCTTTGGTCCAGGAATTTATAATGTAAGCATCAGATTGTCTTTTGACATACACATCCAGAGGGGAGGTTATAATTCACTAAAATAATGGGCCAACAACTATATCATGTACTAAGATCTCCAAAAGGGTTAAAACCATATGTTACAAGACCAAGGGGGATATTTCTCGGCTCTGAGGCAAATATAGGCAACTTATTATTTATTGTATCCAAAGCAACTGAATCGACCGGATGACGCATCTTATAATCCCGACTTTCGTGATTTGAGTGCCAAATTAGGTCCTCCGCCATCTCAACAGATTTGAACATTCTTTTAAACAATGGTATTATGGGAAAATACCGTAACACCTTTGCTGGAATGCCTTGACGCACTTTTTTACTTACTTCGTCCACTTTCCATCGTGAAGTACCACACTTGGGACAAGATTCCAAATCTTCAAGGTCTTTTCAGAATAGGCAGCAGTACTTAGGGCAAGCATGAATCTTCTCGTATCCTAAATCAAATGGTTTCAACAACTTACGCATTGTATAAATAGAGGTTGGAAGGGTGTTGTGTTTGGGAAGCATATTGCCTAAAATACCAAGGAGCTCATTGAAGCTACTGTCGGATTGACCATTAGCTGACTTGTAGTTGTACAATGTCACAGCTGCTGATAACTTCGTGTCAGATATACAAACGGGGTATAAGGGTGCTTCAACTTCTTTTAGTAAGTCTGCAAATTCGTCATTGTTAACGTCACCACTATTTTTCCCAGCCTCTCTATTATCATCTTCATCTTCTTCACTCATTGGATGACCTTCATCGAGAGGTGCCGTAGGGATTTCACCATGGAATATTCACGTAGTATAAGAACGATCTATTCCAATAATAAGTAAGTGCTCATACACTTCATCGAATTTCTTACACTTCTTATTTTTACATTAAATGCAAGGACATGAAATAGTATCGCGTGTTCTCCATAGCACCTTGCTTCAACTCTAGGAACTCAATTTTCTTCCAATCACGGCACGACTAGGGAAAGTACTTCTATATGATCAACTCCTTGAATTGATCCTAGGTTATTGCAAGAATTTTGTTCGTGGTACGAGTTCGCTTATGAGCTTCCCACTACAGACCAATTGTTGTCAGGTAAATTTTGATACCTAAAGGCACTAACAACTATGGACCCAAAAATCAAACGGGACCTAAAACTACTTAATCTTCTATTTACAGGATATCAAGGAGATGGACATCTGGTACTTCCATAACAGATATTCTCGCCAGATGACAGGAGATATCAGAAAGCTGTCAGATTATGTAGATGGTTGCAGTCCAAAGGTGCGATTAGGTGACAAATCCAAAGGAAGAACAAGAGGGAAAGGAACCCTGCTTTTCGGAAAGTACGAAGTCACTGACGTAGCCTATGTTGAAGGACTACAGTATAAGTTACTTATTATTAGCCAGTTCTTTGACAAATAGTTCTCGGTCAAATTCTATGTATATCACTGTAGGGTGAAGAACATCAAATCCAAGCAAATCGCCCTTACAGGAAGCCGGTCAGGTAACATGTATATTTCTGACTGGATGCCCACAAGCTCCATAATTCCATGTTTTTTTTTGCCAATGGCACTGCAGATCAAAGCTGGCTATGACACAAAAGAATGTCGCACATCAACTTCAAGACCATCAACAAGCTCGCTCGACAAGGAATAGTCAGAGGCTTGCCCGATGTTTCATTTCATAAAAAAGCATTTGTGGACCCTATCAGAAAGGCAAGCAATTTAAGACCACCCTGAAGAGAAAGTCATATCTCTCCACCTGCAGGGTCCTAGATTGGCTACACATGGACCTCTACTACCCTGTAGACCCTGTAAGTCTGGGAGGTAAGAAATACTATCTTGTTATGGTTGATGATTTCTCGAGGTATGGTTGGACCATATTCCTGAACAAGAAGAACAAAATCGTCACAAAGCTGTCAGAACACCTGAAAAAGCGGCAGAATGAGAAAGGATTGAGTATTTTATCCATTCGTTATGACATAGGCACATAATTCACAAGTCACTTTATAGAGCAATAATGTGCGGACAATGGCATCACGAGTACTTAACAGCCCGGACTTAACAAAATGGTGTTGCCAAGCGTAAGAACAGGAATGAAAGAAGCAATAAGGACCATTTAGCCGCAAGCAAGTAGCCACAACATTTTTGGGGAGAAGCTAAAAATATAGCATGCTATGCACAAAGTGGTTGTACCATCAACAAGCATCACAACAAAACAGCATATGAGGTATGGAATAACAAAACTTCAATGGTTGCAAACTTTCATATTTTTGCATGTAGGTGTTACGTGCTCAACTATGGAAAGGATCAACTAAAGACCTTCGATAAAAAGTCGAGTGAGGGTATTTTTGTTGGATACTCTCCTGCCAGGAAAGCATTCAGGATATTTAACAAACGGAAGCTGACAATAGAGCAATCCGTCTACGTAGTATTTAGTAAACCCTATTGTGACCCTACAGGAGTAGAAGACATAACCCAGAGCATCCAGACGCTTTCTATTGATGACCCCCAAACTCCAATAGAACCAGTTATGGACTTAGAAATCAATCCGGCCGCTATAAGAACAGAAGCAGTCAAAGCTGATGCTGTACAAGCTGAAGTTGAGGCCACAGTTCAACAGGTTACAAGACGGGATGCCGTACTAGAACCTGATAGGAGGTGGTTGAGAGATCACCCCCAGGAATTAATAATTGGAGATATCGATGTCGGTATAACCACGTGTATAAAAATATAGAGTACATAAGGCACTGTACTCTGTGCACAGGAAGAGACAGATTCTGAGTAGTCTTAATTCCCTGTACGGAAATCTCAAGCCAAACTTAGGAGACTTGCTATGTGCACCCTAGCTGTATTCTTATCCCAGTCTGAACCTATTTTGACCAATGAGGCTCTAAATAATTCTCACTGGATCACTTTGATGGAAGAAGAGGTCAATAGTTTCGAACCGAACACTATTTCATACCTAGTCCCTAGGCCAACACATGAGGCAGTCATAGGAACCAAATGGGTATTCCGAAACAAAAAGGACGAAAATGGACTTGTGATCAGGAACAAATCCAGACTACTAGCCCAAGGATAGGCGTTGTTCCTCTGTGTCTATCTTAAATTTGATTTATTAGTTCTTGATATTCAGGTTTTTAATTTTTCAATGAACAGAGCTGTGTTCTTATGGAAACGCATTGACACAAGTAGTATTAGGCATGTTGACATGAATTTTACCAACTTTATGTAAATATAGTGGATTTTCCCAGCTTTTTCTTATTGTTTTTGTGAAAATAAATCATTACTCCTTACAAGATTTAATTCATTAATTATTTTTTTATAAAAAATCTTTGTTGAATTTAAGATAATTGCCAAAATAGCCATTCAGTTAACCTAATTACAAAGTCAGTGCTCATCTTTTAAAATGACAAAATAGCTGCAACCTGATTTAGGGGGGAAAAGTAATCTAGGATTCAAATAAAAATAAAGCTTGACCGAGCTAATTAGAACACAACATTAATTAGCTTTTGCTCCTTGTCTTAGCCATAACCATTCAACTTGAGTGAGGAAATCATTTTAAATATAAATCATACACTTGAGATTTATTACAATAGTTTCCGTACAATGAGAACACAATTGGTCCTCGGGGAAACTATTTTGTCAGTTTAGTTTTAATATGAATAAAATATTTCATGCATTTGCGCTCAAACACCTTAGACCTGTTTGGAATTTAGTACTAGTTTAGTTATCGTATGTATTTACAACTTGATACTAACATCTGATTGTCCATGAATTTTGGACAATTTGAGAATGTGTTGTATAATGTGGTGTTGTTATTATATTTATTATTTTATGTATGTGTCTGTTTTGGCTTATATATTTCTTTTTGTTCTCGAGTGCACTGCAAATGTATACTTTGAGAACTAAGGGGAGATGCTGCCGAAATTTTCACAACCATAAAATAAAAAGTATTTTAATAAAACTGCATCACTAGACAACATATTCTTGAATGAGATAGGACCCCTACCACAAAAAGGGAGGAGAAATTGCGAGTAATGCATAAATTCAACTTACATTCTCGTAATTTGCCATCTTTTAAAAGGAATATGATTTGCCACACCACGTTGTTATCGTGTACTTTATTTAGGATATATTCAAAATGAGTTCTAATAGTAGTTACATATATAGATATACTGAAAATGGTTACTTAAACCCTCCATTTGTTGAGGGGCTTGAGGATTTCATAAAATTTGCAACTTCAGATCACAAATGGATGGATGGGCAAAAATTCGGTATCCATGTACTCTTGTTAAATGTCAGCACCGTAGATTTTTCGTTGTCGATATAATTCAGCATCATCTAGTCAGAAATGAATTTATACGGGACTATTATATTTGGACTTCTCATGGAGAAACCAACCTGATCACCATTGATAATCGTGACGTTGATGTCGCTGAATCAACGTATGTTGGAGGATCATCGTATAGTGATGTGGAAAAATCAACTAATGCTTAGACCACTATGATCCAGGATTTTATGGGTCCGGACTTTAATATGAATGATAATGTAGAGGAGTCATCGAATCATGCGGCACAAATGTTCTATATGTTGAAAGCTACAAGCCAACAATTTTATCCGGATTGTAATAAGCATTTGTAGTTATCGCTAGTTGCTCAACTCATGAGTTTGAAGTCGGAGTCAAATATCTGAGAAATGTGATGATCATCTTGCTGATGTAATGAAAGAGATTGTACATAAAATAATCTCGTAATGGAAAATTTCTATAGAAGCAAAAAGATGTCGCGGAGTATTAGGTTAGCAATAGAAAAAATAGATTAATGTCCAGAAGTTTGTATGATACATCGGAGAGAAGACTCAGATATGAGCACTTGTAAGTTTTGTAATCATCGTCTATTTAAAATAGAAAACAAAAGTCATACAAAACGGCTGAAGACTAATGTTGCATATTAAGAAAATGTATTACTTCCCTTTTAACTCTGAGGTTGCACAGGTTGTATGCATCTAAAGCTACTGTAAAAGATATAATGTGGCATTCTGAACAAGTCATTAAGGATGGTATTATGCATCACCCATCTGATTCAGCTGCATGGAAACATTTCAATGAAACTAATCCAGATTTTGCGGCTATATACGATTGGGCCTTTATACAGATGGTTTTCAGCCATTTGATCAATCTGGGAAATAATATTCCTCAAGGCATGTGATACTTACACCTTACAACTAGACTTTTCGGATGTATATGAAAGAACAACATATGTTCTTGACTGTTCTGATTCCAAAACCTCGAAACCCTAAGGATATGCTAGATGTGTACCTACTACCTCTTATATCCGATTTGAACCAACTATTGGAAGTGGGGGCTCCTTCGTATGATATATCCATAAAATAGAATTTTTAAATATGAGATGCACTTATGTGAACCATCAGTAATTTTACAGCATAGTCATGCAGTCAGGAATGAACACAGTAGGTCGATTAGCTTGTCTATACTACATGAGATGAACATGTTTCTTTATTATTGAGTCTAGCGGGAAATAGCCATGGTTCGACAATCATCAAAAATTCCTACCAGCGGATCATCCATATCAGAGGAACAAAGTAAATTTCTTAAAGAACAAAATGCTACTACGCCCTTACTGATAGTTCGTCCAGGAAATGAAATTCTTGATGATATAGAAAGATTAGGACTTCTAAAAGTCACAGAATTGGATGCATCACACGTGAATGGAGAGATATACAAATGTCAAGAATGTGGTTGGAAGAAAAGAAGCATTTTTGGGATTTGCCTTATTGGGAAACTAATTTGATCAGCCATAATTTAGATGTTATGCATATCGAAAAGAATGTTTTCGATAATGTGTTCAGTACAGTGATGAATGTTCCAACCAAAATGAAAGATATACCAAACTCCATGGATGAATTGAATTCTTATTGTCTTCGGCCTAAATTAAAGAAAGATGAAAGTAGTGTAAAGTATCTAAAGGTTTGCTACATACTCAATAAGTCGTCCAAATCTGCTATGTGTGACTAGGTGAAGAACCTGAAATTCCCTAATAGATACACATCAAACTTTAGTCGTTGTGTTGATTCGCGAAGATTGAACTTGTATGGTATGAGGGTAATCTAATGATCCATCGCCCTCAGCATAGATCCCAAGATGATCCCGTCGGACCAACACGAGGTGAAAAACCCGTCTAATGATCCAGCGCCCTCAGCATAGATCCCAAGATGATCCCATCGGACCAACACGAGGTGGACATCTGATCCAGCGTCCTCAGCATAGATCACACAATCCCTTCGGATCAACACAACATATACAAACACCACTATACATACACATATGCAAAAATCGATATGTCCATCAACATGAACATACAAATAAATCAATAATGATATCATGACAATTAAACTGGAATGATCTCATATTCAACAACATGAATAACAATGTGTATGATCAAAATCATCATTATTAAACCAATATTCAAAATACGATACTTGTCTTAAAGATGGAAAGAATTAAATACTTCAACGAATGTCATGCGTCCGAAGGCCACCGCCCCTCGATCGATCACTTTGCAAGGCTCGGACCTTGTTTAAAAGAAATAACAAGGAACTCAACATACTACTCGAAACTAACGTATGATCACCGAACGTTCTAAGTTATAATCGTGTTAACAATGACGAAGGACTGGTTCATGGTTAGTCTACTCGATGAAAGATGACCCAAAAATAATGATATACTTCATATGAGTCGAATGACTATATTGGAGGTGAAATGCCAATGTCTACGGATTCAAGGATATACAAGTCATCAAAATCTAAACGCTGTGTTGATGGAATCATGTGGATTCGCATCACTGGATTCCGATAGCGGAAGTCCATGTTATGCATTGTGCTATGCATCGTGTTGCATATCTGATTTTGTATATTATGATACTTGTACTAGCGTCGTTTTGCTAACCCCTTCGGGGGTGGACATTTGTTTTGATGTTCAGGTAGCCGAGGAGTGGGGAAGCAACCACAGTACTGACATGATGACGAAGGGGCTTAGTGATGTTATTCGTCGTGTTGTTTTATTATTCTGGTTTGATTTACAGTACTCGAGTATGTGTGTCATGTTAATGATTTGAGATGTTGTAATAATTAGATTCATTTGTGTGGTTTGAACTGGTTACCGAATTCTAAATTTTTGTGGTATTTTTGTATTATTCCGCATTTCTTTAATTTAGCCTTGAAAATTCTTATATAAAGGATTTACGGCACTGTAATTTTTACGAATATCTTGGGGTCTTACAGAATATGGTATCGGAGCTAAGATTCATGGATATCTTGGCAGTCGGGTTTGGTTGTATCTGTTTATGTCGTTCGATTTATTGGTCGTTTATAACATCACTGCTCAGCCAGCGTCGTCATGTGGACCATGGTTGTAAGTTTCCTAATCTCATATACTACCATTTTATTTATTTTGTGTTTCGTGGATATTGACGGATTCTTCTTTTAGAAGATTTTTGCTCTGAGTATTGAGTAATTGTGTTTACAGTATGTTGAGAGGAGGTCGTGGACACGGACGCGGTCGCGGAAGCGGATGTGGTAATGCGAGACAGGAAGATTCGTCGTCTACCCCGGATTTTTCGGCTAACCAAACTGATTCCCATTCTGGAGGACAACAGGAGTCGGTAAATAATGACCGAACACGAACTATGGAGGAAGACGCAAATCCTAACATGCCGGGAGTGCTTCAATAGGTGCTTGCTCAGATGACCCAGTTTGCTCAGGTGGTTGACCGCATGCATACGACGATAGGTCAACAGTGTAATGAGGACAATCAGGGAGACAAGTGGCTCACGGAAGTGGTCAAGTTACACCCACCAAAATTCGACGGTTCTGCAGAGATGCCTACTTAGGATCACTAGCTGAAGGAATTAGAGAAGATATTTGCGGGAATTAACTATCCCGATGACCGAAAAGTTCCGATCGATCAGTACTTTATGATTGGGGAGGTTTTCGACTGGTGGGAGGCCATTCGACCCGAGTATCATCATGCTGACTGGACATAATTCAAGATAATGATGGAAGCTCAATATTGCCCTCGTCCAGTTAGAGAGGCTAGAGTCCGAGAGTTTTTCTCACCGCAAAATTTGGAGGCATCTGTGACAGACATAATCAAGACTTTTAATCACCATCTGACATGTGTGCGACATTTGGTCAGGACCGAGGCGGAAAAGATTTTTCATTTTGACATGCGGATGAAGCCGGACATTCAGCAATATATGTCCGGATTTGAATGTACTACTCTACGGCAGTATCAGGACAAAGCACTGGCCTACAAGATGAAAGAGGCAGCGGTGGAGAAATTTGCAGAAACAAAGAAGCAGAAAGTGTCTGGCAACTTCACTGAGAACAAGAGTAGTGGGCCCCACAAGGGCCAGTCTTCATTTCGTTCATCGAGGAAACCTTCGTATCCTTCTCGAGGTGGAAAGAAGTTCTGAACAGCATCAACAGTTTCAGACGCATCGAAGAAGTGTTATAACTGTGGTCGAGCAGGGCATGTTCGGCGTGATTGCTCCGCTCCTTCTGTGATCTGTTTTGAATGTGGGCAGGAAGGATATCGTATGACTTTTTGCGAAAATGTGACTAGATCAATTGGTACTCGCACTCCATCACAAGTTCCGAAAGAGACAAGTGTGAACCTGACACAGCAAAGTGGTTTTCAGCAGCAGAATGTCGGGAAAAGAGAGGCGTCCAGTGCTGGGTCCGTTCCTCCGCGCCTTTACGAGATGAGGAGATCAGATGATCAGAACACTGCTGTTGCATCAGGTACGATTCAGATTCTTTTGCAACCAGTTAGTGTCTTATTCGATTCAGGAGCTACGCATTCTTTCATATCTTTAAACTGTGTTAATCGTTGGAAAATCTCGTGTTTACGTGATTGTGAACCTTATGTTGTGGGTTTGCCGAGTGGAGAGAGAATTGTGGGAACTCTAGAATCTAGATATTTTCATGTGTCTATAAGAGGGAGAAATTGGCCATCAAATCTTATTATGATAGACATCCATGGCGACGATTTAATTCTTGGAGACGGTTGGCTCGACCGCTATGGGGCTATTTTGAATTACCGGAAGAGAGTTATCTCGATTATTGCTGATGACTGATCTAAAAACTTATTTGAAGGATGGAGACCAGGAAGCTCAGGAAAAGTGATCAAAGTCATGAGAGCAGTTAAATTGCTAAAGCAGGGTTGTCACGGATTTTGGTATTATGCCATGAAGAACGAAGATGGAGTAGAGCTCTCATCTATTCCAGTTGTGAACGAATTTTCAGACATATTCCATGACAAACTTCCTGGGTTACCTCTGTGGAGAGATGTAGAGTTTAATATTGAATTGGAGACTGGAGCCGCACCTATTTCCAGATCACCATACCATATGGCGCCAACCGAGATGTATGAGCTAAAGAAACAGCTTGGGGAATTATTGCAGAAGGGTTACATTCAACCGAGCGTTTCTCCTTGGGGAGCACCCGTTCTCTTTGTCTGGAAGAAAGATAGATCCCTCCGATTGTATATTGATTACAAGGAGCTAAACAAGGTTACGATCAAGAATAATTACCCATTACCTCGGATCGACGATTTGTTTGATCAACTGCAGGGGACAACGGTATTATCGAAGATCGACTTGAGATAGGGATACCATCAGTTAATGATTAAGGAATCTGATATACCGAAATCTGCTTTCAGATCCCGGTACGGGCACTATGAGTTTGTGGTAATGCCATTTGGACTTACAAATGCTCCTGCGATATTTATGTAATTGATGAATTGGGTATTCTTAGAATACTTGGATGAATTAATGGTCGTTTTTACTGTTGATTTCTTGATCTATTCGAAGGATCCAGAAGAGCATGCAGAACTTTTGCGTATCGTTTTGAATACTTTGAGGAATGAACAACTTTATGCGAAACTTTCTAAATGCGGGTTCTGGATTAAGGAACTAATGTTCCTTGGGCACGTGATATCAACCTACGGAGTTCAGGTAGACCCAAATAAAGTTGAGGCAATTTTAGAGTGGGAATCTCCTAAGAACGTGAAGGAAGTCCGAAGTTTCTTAGTACTTGCTGGATATTATCGTCGTTTTGTGGAAGGATTTTCGAAAATTGTCTGTCCGCTTACTCAGCTGTTGCAGAAGACTCAGAAATTCGTGTGAGACGAGAAATATCAGGCTAGCTTTGATGAACTTAAGAGAAGACTGACAACAGCGCCTATACTAGCATTACCAGATGGGACCGATGGATTCATGGTATACAACAATGCTTCAAGTCAGGATCTGGGTTGTGTGTTGATGCAGAAGGATAGGGTGATTACCTATGCCTCCCGACATTTAAAATCGTACGAGGTTAACTACCCGACTCATGATTTAGAGTTAGCAGTTGTCGTCTTTGCCCTGAAGATTTGGCGACATTATTTGTACGACACTCGTTGTCAGATCTTCACAGATCATAAAGCCTTGAGTATATTTCTAGTCAGAAGGAATTAAACATGCGGCAGAGGAGGTGGCTGGAATTGATCAAAGATTACGACTTGGAAATCTTATATCATCCAGGCAAAGCGAACGTGGTAGCCGATGCATTGAGCCGCAAATTGGTTTCTATATGGATGTTGGAAACGCTCACATTCCAACAGCCAACGAGAATTAATTCGTGAAGGAATTGAAGTATGGTCGCAAAGAGTCCAAGGGCATCTGTGTATGATGGAATTAACTTCGTCATTAATCAAAGAAATCAAATCTAAGCAGTTGGATGATTCTATGATTTTTCGGTTATGTGATGAAGTGAACAAAGGAAAGGCCCCAGGATTCGTGATCCATGATGATGGAGTTCAAAGATTCCAGAGTCAACTTTGCGTCCCCGATGATGATGTTTTGAAGTAGATGATCATGAAGGAAGCTCACAGCGCGCCCTATTCTATCCACCCGGACAACGGTAAAATGTATAAGGATTTAAAGAAGAATTTCTAGTGGGGAAATATGAAGAAGGACGTAGCGGAATACGTCTCGAACTGTTTAATTTATCAACAGGTTAAGATTGAACATCAACGACCTGCGGGAATGTTGAAACCACTTCCGATCCCTGAATGGAAGTGGGAGGTTATATCGATGGACTTTATCACCAATATGCCAAGGACCAGAACGGGGATGAATATAATTTGGGTGATAGTGGATCGTCTAACCATGTTGGCTCATTTTCTGCATATTAAAGATACTTGGGGGCCGGAGAAGTTAGCACGAGTGTTTATTGCGGAGATAGTCCGATTGCATGGTACACCGAAGAACATTATTTCGGATCGAGATGGTCGCTTCGTGTTGCACTTTTAGAAGGCAGTTCATAAGGCCTTGGGAACCGAGCTGAACTTTAGCACAACTTATCATCCTCAGACAGACAGACAGTCCGAAAGGATTATATAAATAGTAGAAGATATGTTAAGATCTTGTGCCTTAGATTGGTCAACCGATTGGGAAATTCATTTGCCGTTGATTGAATTTACCTACAACAATAGTTGGCATGCTTTCATTAAGATGGCACCGTTTGAAGTGTTGTACAGGAGAAGATGTAGATCGCCCCTGTGTTGGGATGATTCTTCTGACTTGATCAGGATTGAACCAGAGTTGATAGTTGAGACTCAAGAGAAGGTAGCACTGATTCGTGGAAGGCTGTTGACTGCCCAGAGTCGATAGAAGTCTTATGCATACATGCGTTGTCGCCCGTTGGAGTTCGAGATTGGGGACCACGTGCTATTGAAGGTTTCCCCTACGTAGGGAATTTTTCATTTTGAGAAGAAAGGGAATCTTAGTCCGAGATATATCAGACCATTCGAAATCCTTGAGAGAGTTGGGGAGTTGGCGTACAGGTTGGCCTTACTGCCATCGCTGAGTCACGTTCATAATGTGTTCCACGTATCCCAATTACGGAAATATGTACCGGATCCCAATCATATCATCGATTTCGGTGAGATTGAAGTGGCTAATGATGGCACGTTCGAAGAGAAGCCGATCAAAATACTCGAGAGTCAAGTCAAACAATTGAGGAATAAACCGATATCTTTGGTTAAAGTTCAGTGGTCTCGACATGGAGTCGAAGAAGCAACTTGGGAGACTGAAGATAGTATGAAGTCGAGATACCCGGAATTGTTTTCATTTTAAGTTTGGGGCCGAAACTTCTTCTTAGAGAGGTAGTATGTAATGCCAATATAATTATTGCGTATTTTACCTGTATTCGAACTTGTGATATTCGATTATGTGGTATTAGTAATCGAAGTGTGGCTTTCCGTATTTGTATCCCTGCATTTTGTATTTCCAAACATTCCTGCATGCATGCTTCTGCACTACGTGCGTTAGGTGATAAGCATAACGTATACTACGACGGGAATATAACGTACGTTATAGTCGAAGCTTAACGTACGTAAGCTTCAGTCAAATCGTAATCAGACAAGGGTCGGCGTGTGGGGGCCGATGAAGATTCGTTGATACGCTCCGAGTGAACCTGGGAGGCTTTCCAGCTAAGCAAGTCAACAGAGCTTAACGTACGTTAGGTTGGATAGTTAATGTACGCTAAGTACATGGTGTTACGTACGTAAACTACTCTGACAACTTACGTAAAGGAAGCCAGAATAGAGGCAGTGAGCTTTGGCCAGACGTTAACGTATGCTAAGGCTTGAGGCTAGCGTATGACACGTTCTTAGTGTAATTATCACAAGTGCGCGATATCGTATCAAGTAGTAAGTGGACTTTTTGAGTCCGGTTTATCGATCCCACGAGGAAGTTTGGTTATAATTTGAATTATACACTATTAGTCTATTTTTATAGATACTAAGATGAGTGAAACACACAATTAAAGAGATTGGTTTAATAATTGTAAAGAAAATGTAATAATAGTTCTAATATTTTAAGGAAATAAAAAGATTGCAATAATAAAAGATTGATTAACAATAAAATGAAATAGTCAGGATTACAAACTTAGTTCGTCATTAGTTATAGAAGATGTATAGGAGATCATAGGATGAATTTACTTATTATGTTGTGTAGATTCGATTTTCCTTAAAAAGATGGTTTCTCTTTCGAACTATAAAACGCCCCTTACATATTGAATCAATCCACTATATTTCTATGTTGATTGACTTCAATACATAGCATTAGGATTTATGAAAATAACTCAAAGAATCATCTAAGGTCTAAAAGTATATTTCTATCCCCTAGAACAACTTATAGTGAAGATCATTTGATCTAATCAAACATATTTTCTTTCGAAACATATGAAGACCATAAATATCGTCATTTATTGACCAAATAAATAAAGATTGTTAAAACAATGAAAATCACACACAATAATAAGTAATTCACAATAGATCTTTATACAAACTTAAATAACATGACTAACCTTGTTTATAATCCCAACTAAAGGTAACTTAGCCCATGAAGGGTTTATTGTACATAATACAAACTTTGGTGGTCATTATTAGTTGAATCAAGAGAAAGAATTGATCCTCACTCCCTTAGTAGATAAAGGAGAAAGAAGCAATAAACTCTCTGAACAACATATGCTATACCACACTTACACTAATCACTCAAGAACACAAGTGTGTTCTTCACACAAAAAGAAAAGTTTACAAAAAGTAAAAAATTATATGATGAATGATGAATGATGAAGGATCTAAGGGGTCTATTTATACACCTAAAATCATCTAATAGCTCCAAAACTCCACCATTATTACAATAGATCGGATCAATGCCAGCCATCCCCTCAATAATACACAAAAAGTATAAAAAATTAGACAAATTTTAACAATCTGTCAAGAGTTACGGCCGTAACATTAAGGAGTTACGGCCGTAACTTGGATGACTTACGGCCGTAACATTCTGTAGTTACGGCCGTGACTTGGCTTCGTCAATTTGCTCACTGTTTGCTTTGAGAGTTACGTTTGCAGCCCAGAATTTCTCAGACTTTGCGTTTTTGCCCCAAATCTTCTTCGGATGATAACTTTTGATATATAACTCTGATTTTGAATCCGGAAAGACTGCCGAATTCGTCTTGAAAAGCCCTACAACATGAATATATCAAAATTCAACAAAGAGAATATTTAATAAACATGTTATTTCTTGAGTAAATCAGTTATTCAATCCGATTAACACTAGATTTACATCATCATCCGATAAAAATAAAATTATTAAAAACCAATTAATTAAAAGCAAAAATCGAGTAGACTAGCTCAATTATGGGTGATATTTATCGATACAAACCATGGATAAGTATATAAAACTGACACTTATCACACCCCCAAACTTGAATTCTTGCTAGTCCCGAGCAAGACTCTATATTATTCACGCTCTAAAAATAAAAATAAAAATAAAACAAAAATAAGAAAATTAATACACACATAAATTAAAAATAATTATATATAAATAGAAAAGGAGATCAAAATGCCATTAATACACAACAACCAGCTTTATACAGTAGATAGAAATGAATCAAGATTCAAAATAAATCTACTAATGATTTTGAAGTTAAAACACGGTTTTTATTTTGTAATTCCAAATTCAAGGTTTTCCCCCCAAAAAGTTGATTATTTCTTTCCCACTCGTGATACACACGACTCCCTTTAATGGTTGCTCTAGATCACTCGTTTATTTTTCGACTCAATATGAAGAAGAATTTCATTGGCGTCATCAAATATTGTGATTTTTCACGAAATTGAGTGTATTGAAATTCAGCCGCTAATTAATTCAAATCTGCTCATAAACTACATCCCTTAGTGATAGCTTTCACACCGTTATTTGCTAACGTGTAGCTCTTTTCACTAACACAATTTCTATCTCATTTTTTTTAAAAGGTGATAGCTTTCACACCGTTATTTGCTAACGTGTAGCTCTTTTCACCAATTTTTCTGAGACGGCAGCTACGCACCAACAATGGTTAGTCCTTTATTTTTCGCAAAATTTAAGACCTCCAAAATTAGGCAGCTGTTGCTGCTCAACACTTCTCCTTTTCGTCATTTTTTTTAGGTGATAGCTTTCACACCGTTATTTGCTAACGTGTAGCTCTTTTCACCAATGACTCCTTTTTTAGGGAATAGAATTTTTGCAGAAAATCATTTCTTAATTTAAGCATGAAAAATCAAAAACTCCACAAATTAAGTAAATTTCAGTTCTATTTTTCATCAACCGACTGATTCTTCTTTTCTCAAGGTAACGAATGACTCGATTTTATATGTTAACTACAAGGCTTGGAAAGGGAGATTAAGGCTCAAAAATTTTGGAATATACAATTTTTTACCGGTTAAAACGATTTTAGAATCTTGTATATAGCTAATTTATTGGTGTTATGGCCAGATCTAGAAATCTCATAAATCAAAATACTATATATATATATATATAAAAAAATTAAGGCAAATAACCAAAATAATCAAAACATAACAACACACCAAAATAATTAAACAAACCACCCCCAAATTTGAAAATAAAACTGTCCTCAGTTTTAAAAATAAAAAATAAAATAAAATAAAATAAAGCAATGCAGAAAAGCAGAATACTCCCTGTTAAGAAGTTTGATGCTTGAGCTAACGCTTTTTAGAATCTGCATGAGAATAAATATACGAGGCACACAACAAAAATAAAATATACTCGGAAGTATAACATAATTTTTAAGATGCGCATCAAGAAAGTCCGAAGAGTCGCCTTACGCTGCCATCAATGCTTTTAAAAAAACACAATAAAAATTACAGCAATAAAATAACAATACATAAATCGCGAATAAATGCGCGTCAAGAGATCAAGAAGAAACTCCTTAAACTGCCACCATTTAGCACGATTATTACACACGACAGAAACTAAAAATACAAGAGGTCCGACATAGGATATCAAAGGGATAGGAATGAATCCACTTTTCGTTTTCTCACGGTAAAATCTTCCATCCAGACAATTTTAGCTAGAGTTGGATCTGGTTGAGGAACAAATTCATTGAGTTTTTTGATTAGTTCTTCTGGTGTTGTTGCAACGACTATGATTCGTTTAGCACGCTCGGAAATAAAACCCTTTTCAGCAGAGTAGTCGATGAAAGATAGTAAACCATCAAAGAAACCATTGACATTGAGCAGACCTATTGGGTTTTGATGAACATTTAGCTGGGCTCTGATAACCACATGAAAAAGTTCCTCAAGGGTGCCAAAACCACCGGGAAGGGTGATAAAGGCGCCAGAATTATTTATCATGTGAGTTATGCGATCTTGCATATTTACATATCTAAACTCATCTCCAATAGTTGACCCGGTGATTTTACTTTCAGCCAGAGGTTTTGGAATTATTCCCAACACTCTTACTCCTTCCATATAGGCGACGGCACTTCGTCCCATTAGTCCTAGACTTCCTCCTCCGTAAACTACATGAATGCATTTTTCTCCTAAGGTACGACCCAAGTTGTGGGCTGCTTCAGTAAAGCATGCCTCTTTTCCATAACTAGCTCCACCAAAAATGCAGACTGTGCTAAATTGTTTTGTTGAGGATGATGACTCCATTTTTGAAAAGAAATTATTTAGAGAGAAACAGAGAAAAGTGCAAGTTTGAGGGATGAATAAAAGAAACAAGCATAATATTTATTTATAGAAGAAAAAGAAGGTAAAAATTGTTTAACAAGTTTGTGATTGCGTTGATTGCGCTTCAACTACTCAATAGAATAATGAAAGCATTTATCGCGTATCACATTTTTTATTCAGAAAATCTCACCACATGACAAAAATAAAAGATACTTACGCGTATGTACAGTAGTTGTGATTGGGGCTCACATCTTCCTCTGATTTTACATTCAGAAACGGCCTAAACGCCTTCTATGAGTCGGGGAGAAGCTTCCCATCCAATTTTCTTACAAATTGGCAAATAGGGTCTTTTAACGTCAGATTCCCAAGACGTTGTTCATATTCTGGTTTGAATTTATTCCACAAACATCGAATTCCGTAATGTACGAGTCCACTAGGATGCGTGTCAAGAGAAATTTCGATATTATCTAAATTCTCTTTATTCAGACCATCCTTAATGAACTGAATTTTATCTTCTCTGTTTGTAGATGGAATTCCTAAAGATCGACATTTCAAATTACAGTTCCATCTAGCACATTTATAGCAAACGGCTATCATCTTTGCTCGTCGTTTCTTTGCATGTGAACTTTTTCCAAGCCCTGGTAAAAATCTAGTTGGTGTTTCTGTGAATTCACCCTCTATTCTTACTTTGGCTTCAATTATGAATCTTATGTCAAAAGGTATGCTTTTATTCATAAGCAACCTCATCCTTTCAAGTCTCGTCTTATAAATCTTTAAAATGACATTTTTGCTTAGAAAGGGAATTTTTTTTTCGATTTTATTCAAAGTTTCTTCCATGATAAAAAAAAATAAAAAGACAATGAAAATAATTGAAGAAAATATCTACAAATATCAATTGTTGTGGGAAACTGAAAAACCCGACTTTAATAGTCACGGAGTACCATTATCCGCCACTTGACCGGACAAACACAATTGAGTACTAAGTTACAATGTCGAGAAATTTGTACCTATAAAAATAGTTTACAATGTAAGATTTCAAATATAACTTATACTTCCCCGGAAACGGCGCCAAAAACTTGACACGTTCTTAGTGTAATTATCGCAAGTGCACGATATCGTATCAAGTAGTAAGTGGACTTTTTGAGTCCGGTTTATCGATCCCACGAGGAAGTTTGGTTATAATTTGAATTATACACTATTAGTCTATTTTTATAGATACTAAGATGAGTGAAACACACAATTAAAGAGTTTGGTTTAATAATTGTAAAGAAAATGTAATAATAGTTCTAATATTTTAAGGAAATAAAAAATTGCAATAATAAAAGATTGATTAACAATAAAATGAAATGGTCGGGATTACAAACTTAGTTCGTCATTAGTTATAGAAGATGTATAGGAGATCATAAGATGAATTTACTTATTATGTTGTGTAGATTCGATTTTCCTTAAAAAGACGGTTTCTCTTTCGAACTATAAAACGCCCCTTACATATTGAATCAATCCACTATATTTCTATGTTGATTGGCTTCAATACATAGCATTAGGATTTATGAAAATAACTCAAAGAATCATCTAAGGTCTAGAGGTATATTTCTATCCCCTAGAACAACTTAGAGTGAAGATCATTTGGTCTAATCAAATATATTTTTTTCGAAATATATGAAGACCATAAATATCGTCATTTATTGGCCAAATAAATAAAGATTGTTAAAACAATGAAAATCACACACAATAATAAGTAATTCACAATAGATCTTTATACAAACTTAAATAACATGACTAACCTTGTTTATAATCCCAACTAAAGGTAACTTAGTGTAACACCCCCAATCCGCTCAGGGATATTACACGCCGTAGAACCTTTCCTCAAGGATCTACCAGGCTGGTAACAACATATAACAACTCAACCATGCCTTTAAGGCTAAAATGACTCAGTAGACCGGTTTGGTCTTTCAATAAATACATACAGCTCAAATACAACTCATGCCCACGCAGGGGTCAAAACACAACCACACCCGTACAACGGGAAAAAATATAGCAGCGGAAAATAAAGTACAACTGAACTAATAAACAATGTATGGTTCCACATGTGATTAGTATCGATCATCTTTCATCATCCTCCGTGCCGACCCTGTGTTATGCTCCAAAACCTGAATGCAAAAATAGACATCCACCCCCCGAATACTCGGGGGTTAGCAAAACTCCACTGTTTTGCTAGTGCAAGTACAGGTGCAAAAATACGAGTCATACAATTCACATTCCACGAACGATAATAATTCGGAATCCTCAAAGATTCAAACGAAACGAAAAGTACTTCTCGAGGCAAGAGTTTGAGAAAACATTTCAAAATCGAAAGATCACAAATCAATGGAAATAATTTATAAAACGGTTTAGAATGCCATCGAGAGTTTTAATAGAAAACAATTTAGGATTATCAAATCCCGCTTTTCAAAACCCAAAAGACGAAAGGGGTCACCGCCCCAAAGGTTTACCTTCCGTAAAATGACCTTTACCAAACCGTTGGGATTTTAGCCCCAAATCCGTAAAATGATCTTTACAAAACCATTGGGATTTTAGCCCCAAATCTCATCAACTCACAGTACACAAGAACGACCACAAGATTCGTCTCCCAACATCAAAATCCGCAAATAAAGGATTTAACACAAACAACAAAATACTCTAGTGCCATCCTAGCCAAGTAAGCCAAACGAACAACTTACCTCTTACACACTTAGTCGATGCATGCAATCATGAAAACCATACGAAAGCACTCATTTCCGGAAATGCCAATAATCCAAATCACATTGAAAAATAAACCACAATTAACTGCAGACCCACAGCTTTGTGGACCCCTGCCGAGACCCCGTCGGATCTAACCCACAGTGGTTAAAAGCAAGCTCTCGGTTCCACAGCTTCGTGGAGCCCTACCGAGACCCCGTCGGATCTAACCCGTAGTGAGAATACACACACACACGTTACTCATGCAATACTAATATGCTAAGAATGTAAGTTCATCAAGAATACTTACTAGAGATGGCCACTTACTCGACGCCGTTATCAAACTCTTCAAAACACAGTGACAAGATTAAACACGGAATACACAATTCCATAACTTTAAACAACAGGGATATCATCAAAGCCTTCACGTTCAAAGTGATGAAATCATAAATAATTCCCAAAACACACCGTTCACAAAACACACACGCGTTTTGAAAGAGAGCCTTTAACGAGGTCAAACCGAAATCTTTTGAAACTTCATTTCAAACAACCAAACAAACACACCAAGACGATCACCGATCATCATATCCACAAAATAAGAATAGTATGGACAAGGTACTTGCCTCGAATAAGAACAACGCGGAGAATCGACCGAAGTAGGTTGACACGAACCGACTACGAACCCACCGACTCCACCGATCGCCAACTCGCGGTCATAAACTACGAAGGACAATAACAACAATGAAATGAATTCCATAACACGACTCAAAGCCGTTGAATTTAAAGAACGAATGACGAAAGTTCAAGTGTTTCCCCCAAAACGGCCAAGAACACGATTCGTCCCGACAAAACACGAAAACGGAATTCCAAGTTGAAATATGGATATACAATCTATAGAATGTGTTTAACAACATCATTTAACCACAATCGATCCATCAAAAATGGATGAAAACGAGATCGAGAACAAATCCCCCAAAAAGTCGATTCGAGGAAAATCAAGAAATATACTTCGATTCGACGAAAAACAATGGATTAAATGATGTTAGACACAAGAATACTATCAAGATTAATCATACCCATCATGAATTAATCAACAATACGGAACGAATCGGACAAAAACGCAAAACCCCCCAAATTTAAGAATTTAGGGTTCTAAGAAGAGGTTACCTTGATTCGCTGGATCAAAGGATGATAACGGATGATTGATCAATGATATAACCTCAAGAACTTCGTGGATTTGTTGTTAAAGAACATGGCTCCATGATAAGCACACCCTCAGCCATGGAAGAGAAGGAGAAGAAGGAGAAACATGGCCAAAAACCCGTCTGCAGGGCCTTATATAGGCTGTCTGCCGGCCGAGTTACGTAACCGGCCAAGGGCTTACGTACGTAACCGGCCATGGCTGAGACGCTGCCCAAAAATGCCGGCATCCTTACGTACGTAATCGGCCAAGGGTTACGTACATAACCGGCATTACGTACGTAATTGCCGAGCGCTATCGTACGTAACTCAGCCAGTGCCGGCCTGGGCCCAGACTGCCCGGCCATGACTCGGCCGAGGCCAACTCCGACTGCCCGAACGACCCTGAAACCCAAACCTGAATACGAATCGAAGATACGGTTGCGAAGTACTCGCAAAGACGAATTCGCGCACTAAGAGAACACACGATTCCGACCACCCGAAGGCTCGAAATTCGACAATGGAAAGTAATTACCCCAAACTTTGGGAAATTACGAAAATGGCCCAAAACGTCCGAAAATCATGATACGTGATCGAATACCCAAACCGAAGTTCACAACACGTCTAACAAAGTTAAACGGACTTACGGGAAACTCGAAACAGCAGTTTCGAACGAGATTCGCAAGAATCGAACTCAAGTACGGAAAAGTCGCCAAAAAGCACGGAACTCAACAAAACGACACCGAAACGAACTCGGATGACAAAAAGTACAGAATTAATCATTCTCAAAATGATAAAACGGCCATGAGCGAGTCGTCGAAACGGACTTCCGCCGAAAAAAAAGAAATTACCGAAAATCGAAATTATGGGTATTACACTTAGCCCATGAAGGGTTTATTGTACATAATACAAGCTTTGGTGGTCATTATTAGTTGAATCAAGAGAAAGAATTGATCCTCACTCCCTTAGTAGATAAAGGAGAAAGAAGCAATAAACTCTCTGAACAACATATGCTATACCACACTTACACTAATCACTCAAGAACACAAGTGTGTTCTTCACACAAAAAGAAAAGTTTACAAAAAGTAAAAAATTATATGATGAATGATGAATGATGAAGGATCTAAGGGGTCTATTTATACACCTAAAGTCATCTAATAGCTCCAAAACTCCAGCATTATTACAATAGATCGGATCAATACCAGCCATCCCCTCAATAATACACAAAAGTTTAAAAAATTAGACAAATTTTAACAATCTGTTAAGATTTACGGTCGTAACATTACGGAGTTACGGCCGTAACTTAGATGACTTACGGCCGTAACATTCTGTAGTTACGGCCGTAACTTAGCTTCGTCAATTTGCTCACTGTTTGCTTTGAGAGTTACATTTGCAGCCCAGAATTTCTCAGACTTTGCGTTTTTGCCCCAAATCTTCTTCGGATGATAACTTTTGATATATAACTCTGATTTTGAATCCGGAAAGACTACCGAATTCATCTCAGAAAGCCCTACAACATGAATATATCAAAATTCAACAAAGAAAATATTTAATAAACATGTTATTTCTTGAGTAAATCAGTTATTCAATCCGATTAAGACTAGATTTACATCATTATCCGATAAAAATAAAATTATTAAAAACTAATTAATTAAAAGCAAAAATCAAGTAGACTAGCTCAATTATGGGTGATATTTATCGATACAAACCATAGATAAGTGTATAAAACTGACACTTATCAGCGTACGCTAAGGCCTTTACGTACGTAAGTAAGAGCAGATAACATACGTAAGGTTTAGAATTCTATTTATAACCCTCAACCCCATTTCATTTCCTCCTCCCTTATTTACCGATTTTCACCATCTGAAGACTCCTCAGCACCTTATACTTGATCCAAGCTCGATTTTGAGGATCTTAGACCCTTGTGGATTGGTGTGCAAGCTCCGGTGTTGTGTTTCATCAAGCAATTCATTGTTCTTCCCCTTATTGAGGTATGTTAATACTATACCAAGCTGGAATTTATGTTCTTAGCTATGTTTTGAGCTTGTTTCGGAAATTATTGGACGTTTTATATCATATTGAATCCAGCACCATATCTTTTGAAGATTGGAACGCGGTTATACCTTGCTTTTCCTTCGTTGCTAAGAGTGTTGGTCGAACCTTGATGGATAAAAACCCTACGATGTAGTGTCCTAAGTTCGTTTTGCATTATGAGCATGATTTTTTTAGTATGGTTCCGAGATTACTAAGATGTTCCACCGTTGGTAATTCATGTTTTGATAGAGGTGTTTGATTTGACAATATTCTTCATGTTTATACTTGAAATGAATCAGATATGTCAATGAAATCAATCTCGGATCACCATAGTATCGTTCCCTTGCATAGTACACTTGGCACGCTTGTATCTTGAGTCACACTTGTGATATGAATCGTAAGAGCTGAAACATATATGAATTGGGAGTTGAAACCAATATTAAAGTTTAGATTTTGATGACTTGTATATTCTTGAATCCGTTAGCGTGCGTTAGTCTTCAACTGTAGCGTGCGCAAACTCAGTCATATAGCGTGCGTTAATCTCTTCACGTAGTATGCGTTAATCCATCAGGTGACACTTTAGGTGAGTCTTCAGATGACTTTGTCTTACGTATGTTAATAACACATGTTAGTGTACGTTATGATGTCCATTTAGCGTGCACTGGGATTGCACCTTAGCGTGCGTTAGCAGCTCAGTTTGTGAGACTTCGACTCCTTGTTTTTTTGCCTCGATCTATTATTGTTATCTTTGATTAACAACACATCAATAACTCATCATCAAAACTATTTTTATAATTATGTGGAATAGGATATTCCAACACCACTGAGTCATGTTTTTTTATGGGGTATAGCTGACTCGTCGGCTAAAGTCTAAGGCTTAGCCGACAACCACTAAGTCGTCGGCCAAAGTTGTTGACTTATAAAAGAAAAAAAAATGTATCGGCCATAATTAACCCCCTTTATCATCTATCCCTCATCTATCCCGGCCCCCCCCCACAAATCCCCCGATCGAGCCTGCCCCCCCCCCCCCCCCCCTGCGAAACCACCGATCGAGCCATCGGACGCCACCACCGACTCCAGCCACAGTCGCACCTCACACCGCCGCCGCCGACTCCAGCCAAAATCGCAACGACCCCAACACCACCGCGCCACCACACCAGACCTCAGCCGCCGGGGATGGCCATTTTGGGTCAGCACTTTTATGGTTATTTTGTGGATGACCGGGAAGAGAGAATACAGATTGAGGATTTTAGGAGTTAGGTTTAGTGTAATCGGGTTTAGATAATGGGCTGGGCTAATTGGGTTAGTTAATTAAGTACCTAAATCATATTTGGTGTAGGAAAAAAATTGTTGTATGTATCAAGATATAAATTAAGTTTAGTGAATAGGCTAAATAAAACTAGTTCTTTATGTTGGAGGGATTTGGAGTCAGTCATGAGGAAGGGGGGATATGAAAGCTTTTTGTGATAATATCTCATTTGTATTAGGAAATGGTCTCTGGGTGCATTTTTGGTTGGATCCATGGTATAAAAGGGATGAAATGCTGAAAGTCAAATACCCACGTTTATAGATTTCAGTAATTATTGTTAAAATTACGGTTAAATTATTGTGTTCGTAGAATCAAATTTCATTGTTTTATTTATTGATGAATTTGTTGAGATATTTATAGAGAGAAGGATGTTTATAGTGTATAGTTAGAGGGAAGTATGATTATAGAGGGAAGGATGTTTATAGTTATTACTGTTCATTATTGAATTGGGATATTTTTGTTGATTGTGTTGGAATGCTTATTGAATTTATTGGGATAATAACATTTATTGAATTTATTGATTGTTGAATCTCTTGGTATCTAGTGCATATGTTGGTGTGTGTGGCTTTAGTTAATGTGATAGTTTTTGAATTTGTACATGTGAAATGGATAAAATTAAGAGACTAACGGGTGGTAAGAAAAAGTCGAAGCCTCCAGGATCGGGGGAGAGTTCCGCATATTCCAATCGTGCGGATCTTGTGGGTAAGTATTTGGATCAGAATAGCTCTCGCGTACGTGAATTAGTACAGAATAGTGGGCTAAAGTTTAAGGATCTAAACATGTATCCGGCACATGACACACATACTACTATGAGGCGCTTATCTTATCAGACTCCCAGATCGAGGATGACCCCCACTACTGCCGAGACGACTCAACCTCTTATTCCTTTTATACACCTCATTCTCTCCCCTCCTCCTACATCTGGGAGCCACGGATCTACACAGATCACATCATATGAAGTGTCTTCCGATCCACCGGAGATTCCAGAGGTCGATGAGAAAGGAGTCCACCGGCCATATAGCTTGGTTAACCTAACGGAGGTGTCTGTGTTCCAGACGTGGCCTGAGAAAATAATTTATCGGACATGTCGGATATCTAAGACGAAGTTGTACGCGGAGCTTGCAGAAGAGAAGGAGGAGGGTCGTACTGAAGCCGAACCGAAAGAGAAGAAGAAGACCCGTGGCCCATCGAAGGGCCTAGCACTTGACGCATACGTTAAAAAAATGGCCGTCACAAGATAGCAGTAGAGGAAAAGTATTGACGACATATTTTGGCTTCTGATGCTTGTACGGCATATTGTCTTAATATTGGGTTTGTCATACGCGATAGGGTTCCGGTACTGTGGGCTGAGTGGAAGGATGTGGCACAATACGTGAAGGATGCATTGAACAATGTTATATCGGTAAGTTTACATCTCAATTCCGAAAGATGCCTTTTGTATTTAAATTAGGAATAAATTTAGTAATATATATTATATGTTAATTGTAGGTGTGGTTTGATGTTCTTTCTTTCCTACTACATACTTGGTGTGAAGAGATGCAAACAATCAAGTAAGTAAGTTTCAGAATACGTAGTTGAGTAATTACTCGAGAAATTTTCTGTGATTGATTATTATTTAAAAATGTTTGTTATAGGTACAAGTCATACAAGGATGATCTACACATGTTTTGATCGGCTCGGGGTAATTTCCACGAGGCTACTCTCGAGGAGTTCAAGTATCGGGAGTACGAGTACAGCTGGCTATGCGAACATTTTAGGGACCCGGACTGTATTGTATGTAATCGACCTCTAAATATTGTCGTAATATTATTGTTGTTTAAAGATATATAACACACATTGAAACTTACATGTGGTAATTTTGTTCCTTGTTAAATAGAAATTACATGTTTCTATTTGTCGGAGAGCAGTTCAACCAACATTGCTAACAGTAGGGGTTTGACGGAGCACCACAGCTTAGGTTTGCGGTCGTTAGCGAGAATTTCGCACGAGGCCACTTCTGATGAAATATGGCGAATGCCTTTATCTGTGTGACTCGAAAGGGATATACGAACTGTCTGGATATACATGTAAGTTGTAAATGTATCCTAAGTATTTTAATACTGCTATCAATCTTTACCTCTGAACTTCATTAATATTCGGTTACTTTTTTTTGGTTCCCACTTAATTAGGAGAGAGTGATGGAGGAGTCGGAAAGAGTGTTGACAGAGATGGCGAGGGAGGATCATCTGAATTTGGACAAGACCGGCCTCGATTTAGCACATCGAGAGATCGATCAGGCCGATTCCTACATTAGGGCAAGGTTGTGGACTAACATTTACCCTCCTAAAGGGAGTCATCACCGGACGCTGATGATTGGAGCTGAAGGCAACAAATTATTGAAGGATACTGTAGGGTTTCGGTGCAATCAAAGGGTAGACACTCAAAAGGCCTACCTGGAGGAGAAATAGAGGATCGAGAGGAAGCTCCAAGCTGAGGAGCAAAGGAAGTCTCTGTAACACCCCCAATCCGCTCAGGGATATTATACGCCGTAGAACCTTTCCTCAAGGATCTACCAGGCTGGTAACAACAAACGAACAACTCGACAATGCCTTTAAGGCTAAAAAGACTCAGTAGACCGATTTGGCCTTACAATAAATACATACAACTCAATTACAATACATGCCCACGCAGGGGTCGAATACAACACACTCCCGTACAACGGGGAAAGAATACGCAATGAAATAAAATGCAACTAAACCAATAACATCATACGGATCCTCGTGTGATTAGTATCGCTCATCTTTCATCATCCTTCGTGCCGACATGTGCTATGCTCCAAAACCCGAATGCAAAACAGACATCCACCCCGAATACTGGGGTTAGCAAACTCCACCGTTTTGCTAGTGCAAATACAAAGTGCAAATACGAGCCATATAATTCAAGTTCCACGAATAACAATAACTGTGAATCCTTAAAGATTAAAATACCACGAAACGAATACTTCCCGAGGCAAGAATTTGAGTAAAACTTTCCAAATCCGAAAGATCACAAATAACGAGAATGGTTTGCAAAATGGTTTAAAATACCCTCGGGAGTTTTAATAGAAAACAAATTAGGATTATCAAATCCTTCTCTTTCCAAAATCAACAGGGTCACAGCCCAAAGGTTTTATTTTCGCAAATAGAAAACCGACAACAATTCACAGGGCCAGAGCCCAA
Source organism: Orobanche coerulescens (assembly GCA_033398695.1). Taxonomy (NCBI): domain Eukaryota; kingdom Viridiplantae; phylum Streptophyta; class Magnoliopsida; order Lamiales; family Orobanchaceae; genus Orobanche; species Orobanche coerulescens. Next base: position 105,501,875 of record CM065815.1, read on the forward strand.
CATCACGTGTCCTCGACGGACATAAAATCAACGAAACGTAATCACGCACGCGCATCGCCTAGGACCGGGACGCTACCACAGACATCCCACCCGAGGCCTCGAAGGACCCTCCTGAGCTGGCTAGCGAAACAAATCACACACATCTCACGGTTGGATCAATCGCTTGTTGCATCCTGGCCACATGATCGAATGCCATGTGCCACCGTAGATTATCTCAGGCTCTCACGGTTGGATCAATCACTTGTTGCATCCTGACCAAATGATCACGTGCCATGTGTCACCGTAGACCTTCAACCATATCCACACATTCACACAAATAACATATCACATTGGGGATATTCAAACAATTCGCCCAGAGGCATCAAACACTTAGCAAAACACCACGTCAATCCACAACGCACCGAAATGAAATAATATACGTCCACACACAATACCAAGTGCAACATTAACACCAAGCATATACATAGAATTCACATAGTTATTCACAAACCACGCCATTCACAAAACACACGCGTTTTGAAAGCAAGCCTTTAACAAGGCTAAACCGAATCTTTTGAAAGTTCAATTCAAACGACCAAACAACCACATTTAGACGATCACTAATTATCATATCCATAAAACAAGAATAGTATGGGCAAGGTACTTGCCTCGAAATCACGATCGCAATAAGACGACGGATAGGACGCGGTCGAATAGCCCCGAACCCCCGAACAATATCAAGAACGTGATAGCACCACGAGTATTACGAGAATAACACCACACGAATCATCAATCACCAAACGGGATTCAACATCGGAATCCTCGAACACCTATAAACCTCCGGAAAGAACAATAACACATGGTTACGACGAGAATCAAGGCCAAAACAACGGAAATCCCAACAAACTATCGAAGGGAAACTCATTGGGACATTTAATCGAACACTAAATGTTCAATAATTCCCAAGAACACTCGAATCGTCAATCGAGTTAAACAAACTTGATACATGGATATAAAACCCATAGAACACGATTAATAACATCATACTACACCAATCGATGTATCAAAATTGGATTAGAAACGAAATCAAGAACAATTTCTCCAAAAAGTCAACTTGAAGGAAAATCAAGAATATACCTTGATTTGACGAAGAACACGGATTGAATGATGATATAATCAACAAGAATCTTCAAAAATGCCTTGGAAATGATTAGAATCGGCCAAGAACTCGATTTCCCGAGCCTCCCGTCACAAATTAAAAAAGGAAGAAAACGCCTAAAATGAAGTCTGCGAGTCCAGTGCTATAAATAGCCGGGCAGGTTACTGGCCAGAATCGGCATGCCTTACGGCCGTAACTCGGTCCCTTACGGCCGTACGGCAGCTTACGGCCGTAATCGCATTCGCTGTAAAAATCCGCCAAAGACTAAATGGGACACTTACGGCCAGAATCGCACACACATTACGGCCAGAATCGCCTTCGTCAGAAGCCGCCAGCGCTATACGGTCGTATTCGATCACGCCTTACGGCCGTAGAATCGCACACGTTACGGCCAGAATCGCACCTTACGGCCAGAACTCGCCGTGCCAGCCCTCGCCTGCCGTGACTCGGCCGTGGCCACTCCGATGGCCCGAACGACCCCGAAACCCAAACCTGAGTAAAAATCAAAGATACGGTTACGAAGTACTCGCAAAGACGAATCCAAGAGCTAAGAGAACACACGATTCCGACCACCCGAAGTATCGGAATTCGACAACGGAAGTAATTACCCCAAACTTTGGGAAATTACAAAAATGGCCCAAAATGTCCGAAAATCACGATACGTGATCGAAACACCGAACCAAAGCTCGCAACATGAATAATAACATTAAATGAACTTGCGAGAAACTCGAAACAACAGTTTCGGACGAGATTCGCAAGAATCGAGTTCAAGTGCGGAAAAGTCGCTAAAAAGCACGGAACTCAACAAAACGACACCGAAACGAACTCGGATGACAAAAAGTGCAGAATTAATCATTCTCGAAATGACGAAACGGTCATGAGCGAGTAGTCACAACGGACTTCCGCCGAAAAACGAAAATTACCAAAATTCGAAATTGCGGATATTACATTCTACCCTCCTTAAAAGAAGTTTCGTCCCGAAACTTAAAACAAGTAGGGAGAAGCAATATCCCCGCCAGGAAAACTCAACGAGATTCACAAGAAATGCGTAACTTACGCCCATCGGCGAAACGTTACAAGCAACACAAAGGAATATACGGCGTGAAAACACGCTCCAGGACGACCAACACAATGCCACCGGTAGAGACATAATAAAATCAACAAGTGACAAGTGTCATCAAACAGATAATACAATCAAGTCGATTATCCGAACAATCACAAAACACAACCAACGAAAATCAATACGATTGACCAACCCAACGGTATATCAATCAAAACATGAGCCACACGCTGAACAAATACGGAATTCCACCGCCCAAGGGTTGGAAGATCGAAAACGAGACTAATTTACCGAACTTAAGGGAATTTCGAAGGAGTCTGAATGTTCAACAATCACGAAACGAGATCAACAAAAACCGAACAATCAAACGATCGAACCACAAAGATCGAGACAACAAAAATCGAACGATCATGTTCGGATCACGAAGAACAATAAGGTTCAACCGACAACTCCGAGGTTCACATCTCGACTCGAGACAAAACATGATCCGGTGAAAACAACAAGATGCACACTCGCATAAGATCCACAAGAAAGGGAATAACAATTGAAAAGTCACAACGACGAACGAGTAATTCTGAAATAATACCACCCTCGTTCGATCAACAAAAGCAAGGGGCAGGACAAGCTCAGAAAATGTCAATGAACATAAACGAGTCGACAGAGTCGAAAATACAGAAGTTCCAAATCCGATCCACTTCGAATAAAAGAATTAGTAGAATCAAAAGATGCTACTTCCGAACAAGGTTCACAAGAATCGAACCGAACTCGGAAAAGTTACAGCGATAACCAGATCGACCCAAAACAAGATCACAGCTCGTTCGAACGATGAAACCGAAATACAGAACAAGTTCAGAAAGTATCAACGAACATGAGTGTATCGATAGACTGGAGAAAGAGAAAATATAGAAGCCAAAAATAATACGGGTATTATATTCGACCTCTTCTAAAAGAAGTGTCGTCCCCGAAACTCACAACAACGAAATCAAGGAGACGACACAACAGGCAATCGACAGAAACATCCTTCAAAGGCCTCTCAAAGCCGATTCTGATATCTGTGCTGAAGCGCGAACTCCGAAAGTCTCGGTAGCCAATTCGCAAAACTGAATTCGGTGACCCTCGAGTCCACACTCGAAATGTGTTACTGACGAGAAGGACAAATTGCACGTACATTCCCCCGGCACATCACGGTTGAAATGCCTCGGCTCGGCATACCGAAAATACAAATGCTAGATACAATGGAACATAACACCGCAAAACAACATACCGAAGATGCCAACTCAGCACAACAGGGAATCATAACACATATCATATACAACGATTACCATCGTAAAGTAATACACACACAAACACTACAACAACGACGGTATCGTTTGGCGACCTCAATGGCCTGAACGATAACCAGCACGTAATACAAACATCATGAAACAATCACATATGTACACCAACGTACAAACCCAAGCTTCAACATCTCACACTTGTGTGGGACACGCAATCCACCACGAGACGACAACCATTAAGTACCAGTTCACACCTCTAACAGAGGGCTAGTACAACAAATACGTGGCAACGCCTCAACGTTCACGCCACCAACTCGATCATATTCGGGAGTTAACATCATAGCGACAAAGCCAACATCATACATACATACCCAGCCCTCAAACGGGAATGGATAGGTTTTAAAAACGAAAACCTCATTTGGAAAATAATTTAGAAAAACACCGGTCGATCTTGAGTATCACATTTCCAAAAAAAGTAAAAACGTGAAACATCATTATCGAGACTTTGGAAAACCATTTCGCATTTGATAAAAATGAGGACACTTTCTTTTAGTGAAAAGCTTTCAGAATATTCGACCCTCGGGTCTAAGTAAAAGTGTTTATAAAACATTGAAAATATCTCAAAACATTTTGGCCCTCGAGGTAGAAGAATTTTGAAACATATTGTGGCACTGAAGTACCGCGAGAAAACAATTCATTTTAAACGACGTCTCGAAATTTATTTCTAAGATACTCAAGTTTTCAAAATAATTCAATGCCAAAGAAAAGGACGATGCCAAAAAGGCTAGAATGCCCAAAAATTTGTAATTACACAAAACTTTATAGCGCCGTGGGTCCCGCGCCGGAACCCACCAGATAAAACCATTTACAAAAATGCCAAAAAGGCCGATGACGGTAATATTTCAAAACTCACGAAGCCATTTACGTAATGCTAAATACCGTCATAAGAATTTCGCCAAAACGATCAAGGCCATAATGCCAAAAACTCGGTTAAGGGAATCGGTTTTGAAATAAAACTCGATCGGTAAAATACCGAAAGTCATTACAAAAGAACTCACGCAATGGATAAAAGAAATACGGTTCAACATACACAATCGAGCAACACTACTCCTCATATGAACGAAATATGAGAGTCAAATAACCACATATCAAGAAATCAAAATCCATAAGAGGATTCCGTCACTAATCAAATAATCATAAAATAGCTCGTGACACACGAGGCACAATACAAAGAAGGGAGACTTACAGCCACAAGTCGCACGAAGATGATGATCGCCCACGATACTAATCACGACCAACAAACTCAGACGACGCGTCGCGACACGACTTAGTCAGACATAATCCGACAAGATAAAACTCAACAGACACCACTGACCCGACAGCCTAGGTTTCCACAACCTAAGCTCTGATACCATTTATGTAACACCCCCAATCCGCTCAGGGATATTACACGCCGTAGAACCTTTCCTCAAGGATCTACCAGGCTGGTAACAACAAACGAACAACTCGACAATGCCTTTAAGGCTAAAAAGACTCAGTAGACCGATTTGGCCTTTCAATAAATACATACAACTCAATTACAATACATGCCCACGTAGGGGTCGAATACAACACACTCCCGTACAATGGGGAAAGAATACTGCAGCGGAAATAAAATGCAACTAAACCAATAACATCATACGGATCCTCGTGTGATTAGTATCGTTCATCTTTCATCATTCTTCGTGCCGACCCTGTGCTATGCTCCAAAACCTGAATGCGAAAACAGACATCCACCCCCCGAATACTCGGGGGTTAGCAAAACTCCACTGTTTTGCTAGTGCAAATACAAAGTGCAAATACGAGCCATATAATTCAAGTTCCACGAATAACAATAACCAGGAATCCTTAAAGATTAAAATACCACGAAACAAATACTTCCCGAGGCAAGAATTTGAGTAAAACTTTCCAAATCCGAAAGATCACAAATAACGAGAATGGTTTGCAAAATGGTTTAAAATACCCTCGGGAGTTTTAATAGAAAACAAATTAGGATTATCAAATCCTTCTCTTTCCAAAATCAACAGGGTCACAGCCCAAAGGTTTTATTTTCGCAAATAGAAAACCGACAACAATTCACAGGGCCAGAGCCCAACATCACGTGTCCTCGACGGACATAAAATCAACAAAACGTAATCACGCACGCGCATCGCCTAGGACCGGGACGCTACCACAGACATCCCACCCGAGGCCTCGAAGGACCCTCCCGAGCTGGCTAGCGAAACAAATCACACACATCTCACGGTTGGATCAATCGCTTGTTGCATCCTGGCCACATGATCACATGCAATGTGCCACCGTAGATTATCTCAGGCTCTCACGGTTGGATCAATCACTTGTTGCATCCTGACCACATGATCACGTGCCATGTGTCACCGTAGACCTTCAACCATATCCACACATTCACACAAATAACATATCACATCAAGGATATTCAAACAATTCGCCCAGAGGCATCAAACACTTAGCAAAACACCACGTCAATCCACAACGCACCGAAATGAAATAATATACGTCCACACACAATACCAAGTGCAACATTAACACCAAGCATATACATAGAATTCATATAGTTATTCACAAATCACGCCATTCACAAAACACACGCGTTTTGAAAGCAAGCCTTTAACAAGGCTAAACCGAATCTTTTGAAAGTTCAATTCAAACGACCAAACAACCACATTTAGACGATCACTAATTATCATATCCATAAAACAAGAATAGTATGGGCAAGGTACTTGCCTCGAAATCACGATCGCAATAAGACGACGGATAGGACGCGGTCGAATAGCCCCGAACCCCCGAACAATATCAAGAACGTGATAGCACCACGAGTATTACGAGAATAACACCACACGAATCATTAATCACCAAACGGGATTCAACATCGGAATCCTCGAACACCTATAAACCTCAGGAAGGAACAATAACACATGGTTACGACGAGAATCAAGGCCAAAACAACGGAAATCCCAACAAACTATCGAAGGGAAACTCATTGGGACATTTAATCGAACACTAAATGTTCAATAATTCCCAAGAACACTCGAATCGTCAATCGAGTTAAACAAACTTGATATATGGATATAAAACCAATAGAACACGATTAATAACATCATACTACACCAATCGATGTATCAAAATTGGATTTGAAACGAAATCAAGAACAATTTCTCCAAAAAGTCAACTTGAAGGAAAATCAAGAATATACCTTGATTTGACGAAGAACACGGATTGGATGATGATATAATCAACAAGAATCTTCCAAAATGCCTTGGAAATGATTAGAATCGGCCAAGAACTCGATTTCCCGAGCCTCCCGTCGCCAGCCGCCGAAAAAGGAAGAAAAACGCCTAAAAATGAAGTCTGGACGAGTCCAGGCTATAAATAGCCAGCAGGGTTACGGCCGTAACCGGCAGTGCCTTACGGCCGTAACTAGGTCCCTTACGGCCGTACTCGGCAGGCCTTACGGCCGTAACCGGCATTCGTCAAAATCGCCAAAGACTAAATGGACACTTACGACCAGAATCGCACACATTACGGCCAGAATCGCCTTCGTCAGAAGTTGCCAGCGCCATACGGCCGTATTCGATCACGCCTTACGGCCGAATCGCACACGTTACGGCCGTAATCGCACCTTACGGCCAGAACTCGCCAAAGCAGTGCCTCGCCCGGCCGTGACTCGGCGTGGCCACTCCGATGGTCTTGACGACCCCCAAACCCGAACTCGAGTAAAAATCGAAGATACGGTTACGAAGTACTCGCAAAGACGAATCCAAACGCTAAGAGAACACACGATTCGACCACCCGAAGTGTCGGAATTCGACAACGAAGTAATTACCCCAAACTTTGGGAAATTACAAAAATGGCCCAAAATGTCCGAAAATCACGATACGTGGTCGAAACACCGAACCAAAGCTCGCAACATGAATAATAACATTATAGGAGCTTGCGAGAAACTCAAACAACAGCTTGACGAGATTCGCAAGAATCGAGCTCAAGTGCGGAAAAGTCGCTAAAAAGCACGGAACTCAACAAAACGACACAGAAACGAACTCGGATGACAAAAAGTGCAGAATTAATCATTCTCGAAATGACGAAACGGTCATGAGCGAGTTGTCAAAACGGACTTCCGCCGAAAAAAGAAAATTACCGAAATTTGAAATTGCGGATATTACAGTCTCAAGACCAATTCCAGAAATTCCAAGAGGAGCAAAGGAAGGTTCAACAAGAGATGTTATCTTAGCAGCAGGCCATGATATAGTATATGATGTCACTGAGTCTGACCATGACTCAATCGGGAATTCAGGCACCACCACCACCTCTATTATTCAATTTGCAAACACCCCATTTTCTTCACAACCTCGAGACGGTGACATGCAAGACGGTAGTAATACTTCTTCTATCTTTAAGAATGTGACCGATTTAGGTGGATTTTAGTTATCATTGTAGTGGTACTTTTGCTATATAAACATATTGGTGCTAAATATTTGTTTATTTAGACTCTTGTTCGTTAATGTTGGTGTTTATAGGGATTTTGTTGATGTTTCTATGTGATGTGTTGATATGGTGTGATTTTTGTACTGTTGGTGTATAAATTATTTTTTTGTACATTGATGTATATTGATTGTGATGTATGGTGATGTACTGTGCATTTGGAATATATAGGTTAAGTCTGAACACATTTGGGGATCTTAAAATCTAAATATATCTTTCTAATGGACTTTAGCCGATAACATTTACACAAACCGTTGGCAAAAGTTGTTGTTTTTTATAATTACAAAGCACTTTAGCCGACAACAACAGAGTCGTCGGCTAAAACTTATACAGTTTAGCCGACAACTTCTTAGACGTCGGCTAAAACGTATAGTGTTTAGCCGACAACTACAGCATCTTCGGCTAAAACTTATTGACTTTAGCCGACAACTGCTGAGCCGTCGACTAAAGTTTAACTTTAGCCGACGACCTTTCATCTCTGTCGTTGGCTAAACCTTAGCCGACCGACCTCGGCCGACCGATCTTTAGCCGACGGTTGGCCACTCTAGCCGATGGTTTTATACTTTACCCGATGACTTTTTACTGTCCGCTAAAGTCTGAACATTGGTAGTGATAAGCATAAGAGTAATAAATGAATGGTCCTAGTAAAGTGGAGATTATTGGGAATAACGCCCTAGGACATTCGATGTGCCTAGATTTGTAATTGCCACATTTAAATAAAGTTATCTGATAACATCTATTTATCATTGATTATAATAATGTGTCCATGTTATAATATTATAATAATTGATATAATAGTTATTCATGAATAATAAGATTATTCAAATGCTCCCGGTCCAATCATGTAGAGTCGAGACTCAAGTGATTAATATACTAGTATAAGTTTGATTGGTAATCATTAGATGGTTATGCGTATGGTACAGATCAAACTTATGGGTATTGGTTGGAGAATGCAATATTGGACAGACCCGCATTGAGATCACTGCGTGGAAATATCATAAGTGAATCTTAATATAACAGTATGTCAATGAATCCTTGAATCTGAGATTATCATAGAGTCCAACATGATAACTACTATGCCTTGACGTAATCCAACTGTAACACCCCCATGATTTACGGAGATATTACAGCGCCGTAGATCCTTTTTGGAGAACCTACCAGGCTTAGACCCAAATAAAACACATTAAATACGACAAACATAAACGTTCATACATTCAAAACCAACTTCAATTTCAACATGACATACATCAGAATACCAAACAACATATCATCCCGAGGAATCATAACCAATATGACCGTTCACCACGGGAATACAACAACATCATTAACCATTAATAATGACATGACATACAACACTGGACAAGACTACGAGTACAAAACCAAAACACGACTTTGACCATGACCATACGACCACCAACTCAAAATGATGTACGATATCAATGCCGCCACCAAGCTCGTGTCCGTCCCGTGCTAGTCCTCCCACTGGACCTCGCACTGAATACACAAAAGTATATCCACCCTGCAAGGGGTCAAGAAGCCGGTGCAAGTACAATGATTCTAGAATATGTACAACAAGTGAATAATCAACAAAAACCACAGAAATCATAGTGCCATCACAGATATTCCGGAATACCACATCACAGTTATCATCACAAAAAAACCTCCCGAGCTATACTGGCCCTGTACCTCTCAAGCAAGATACACACCCCAGAGACACCTCGTCAGGCCCTCCCTGGTGTATAGCCCAACCGAGTGATCCATAGGGATACGCAGCCTACCGGAACCCAGGGGACCCTCACTGGTTTTACTCTGCTCACACACACTCGATCAACAATTGGCACAAATTCTATTTTTACATATTCACACGAAGTACAGTAAACACAATCAAAGTACTTGCCTCAATTTGAACGACACGAGAAACGGCGAACGGATGAATGTACGGTCCGAATTTCCTTCAACGATTCGATCCTAACACATCGGAATACCGAATCAGAACACAACACCACGGAAATGGAAGAATTCACCCTAAGTCCTACCCTTAGAGACATTTAATCGAACACTACGGAGGCGACAAAGGTCGAACCCAAGAACGGATTAAAAACTCGGAATTTAATCCATAAACTTTGAGGGAAAACAAAGGAACATGATTACAATATCATAATCTAACATAATCCAAATCCAAAATGAACTTGAATCAAGAATTCCCAACAAACCCCAAAATTCTTTCAAATAACTTGAAGAACTTCCAACCACATAACTTAATTCAACCAAGAGATGGATAATTCTTCAATAATGAACTTGATATCTTGATTCTATAGTGTTTGGAACATGTTTATGGCTTGATTTTGGAGTTTAAGATGGAGGATTCTAGGTGGAGGATGAAGGGAAGATGCTAGAATGCCCAAAAAATCGACCAAAGGATATATATATAGCTCCCGAAATGGGTTTTTCAGCATTTGTGCACTTCCGGTCGTGTCAAATGACACGGTCGAGTCTGTAACACCCCCAGAATATGACCGGGAATGTCACACGCCATAGACGCTTATCACATGGATCTACCAGGCTAAACTCCAAAAGAATACTCAATGATTGACCCACCGGGGTCAAAATTAAATACAAAGCAGACCGACAAGGTCATTAACCAATTCAGAACTAACGTCATTCATATTACAATGACAATAATAAACTTGAACACCGAAAAGAATGACAACTCAATTTAATAAATGAAAACTACACCCATGCAAGGGTGAATACTCGAACGACAGAGAAATACCGACCAGAATGAAACAAAAGAAAAGACTCTGACTCTGGTGTGATTAGTATCATTGTCCTCCATCTCCTTCCAAGCCAATCCTGTGACTGCTCCCGAGCTGCCAAAACCAGAGCGCATAACAGGCACCCACCCCCCGAAAACTCGGGGGTTAGCAAACTGGAATTGTGCTAGTGCAAGTACATAATATACACGATATACGAATAATAACAACACAAAACTCAACAGTCGTGAAGCCCTAACACAAACCACACATTTCCATAGTCCACACAGAATAGCATCACATACACAAAGTGAAAGATAATCACATAGTCATATTCTCTGTACGGAACATAACACCAATGAAACTTTAAACGAGCCCAAGGAGTCAGAAAAATCCCTTTTTATAAAAGGAAAAGTATTTTGATAAGAAAGTTTGAAAACATTATTATTGACTCAGGCCATCATTGGGTTTTGAAAATCAAATGGGAATACTTTTAGAAAATACTTCAAAAACTCTCGGATCCTCGACCCAACATGTGGAAAACAATTTGCAAGAAAACCATTACAACGTTATTCGGGGTCCTCGACCCAATGCACAGAATAATCATCACAGTACAATCAAAGGCACAGCCTCTCATTCGACAATTCCTGCTCAAGACCCTTGATTAATAACCCTCGGATATTTCGTCAAACATCCTTGGTTAATTAACCCTGATACCAACGTTTTAAAAACAATTTGAAACAAGCTTTCAAAAACACGAATCACAGTCTATATCGAGACCAGTATTTGGTGTGATCCAGCCCACTAGAGATACGGAGGGCAAAAGAGTTGAAAGAACTTTGAAATACGAGGATTGTTCGGTAACGGGGTCTTAGCTATCACTCGAATATCCGTTACCAATAAGCCTGCCAGGCGCCTCCCTTGCACACCTGTGCACCGGCGTTCCCTCCACTATGTTGGACGCCGCTTGAACATGTCACCGCGCCGGCGATCACTCCCAAAAGATCCGCCCCTTGCACGCGCATTAGGTAACACCGGTGTTCACCAAACATATAGAGCCGCACATTGCAGCGTACACCAGGCCGGAGTACACACCCCGCCCTCAGAGGTTCCCGGATATGACGTCTCTCACAACAAGTATTCAAATTATTACAAACATCAAGTACACAATCAATCATTTCAACAATTATCAAATCAATACACCAATTCACACAATTTATCCGCCAGTCCATAACCACACAACAAACAATAACACGCACGTTATCAATCAAGACCCAACACAATAAGCCTTCGGCACAACCAACCAACGCTACACATATATCCTTATATTGCGACTCAACCGAATATATATGTAGATAGATATATATATATATATATATATATATATATATACATATAACCTTACTATATTATATGAATAACTATAGTTCATCCATCAATCCAAGTTGAGTACGTCAACTAGTGTTAGCATTCACCACTCATCGTTCACCGACATAGGCATATATATCAATATATGTATATACATACATATATTTAACATATAAATATATATAAATCTATATATATATATACACATATATATATATATACACACACACACACACACACACATATATATATATATATATATATATATATATATATATATATATATATATATCCGTATAAATTCATACACTTCGACAACGATGATTTCACGCAGTTACAATTCGTATATCAAGGTACTTGCCTTGGTAATCTCTCGCGGATACTCCAAAAGTACGGTCGGTTGGAAAAATCCGGAACTCCAACGAAAACAACGATCGGAAGGGCTCAACACCAGATTTTTGTAGGGAAATCGTCCCTAATATCCTATCATCGAATAAACAATCAATCATACGAGGAAAAACATCACAAAACGACCAAATTTCTCTCTGCAGCATTTCCCTAGACACCTTGAAGGCGTCAAACGGAAGTTCATATAATCAACGAATCGGAAATGGTAAAACTGTGGAAAGATGATGAAAATGGTAGAATACAACTTAATCTACAATTATCCATCAGTAATTTAAGTTCATAAGGCTCAAACGGACGAAATCTACCAAGATCCCCAAATTTCCCAAAGTTTGGATTTTAGGAAAAACTAACCTTGATTCGGTCGATTGAAGGATGTTATGGATTGATCGATCAATGATATGGACTCAGGATCTTCGTGGATTTGTTGTTCAATAACATGCCTCCTATCTCTCAAAAGATCCAAACAAGGCATATGAAGGAAGGGAAGTGAAAATGGGTGAAAACAGATCGCCGATCATATATATTGGCAACCGACTAGCGTGGCGCTAGGTTGTCCGGTAGCTCGCGCTATCGCCACCTGGTCCAATCTTCACCGGGTCCGATAGCGTGCGCAAGGCATCGGCAGAAGCTGCGCAATCGCCCATCCAGACTCATCGACTAATCGTCCGGCCAGAAGGCGCTGGCCGAGAGCTGAGTGTGCGCTAGCTCGCTGAGTTAGCGCAAGGCACTGTCCCTATCAGTAAGGCACCACTCCGCCGGTCCGGCCGAAGTCCGCACTTACCGCCTAGATCGCCCGGCCGATTAGCGTGCGTTACCTCCTGGCATGGCGTGCGCTACTGGGGTTAGCGCGCGCACTGTCCGGCCAGAAGCAGACGCTAGGCCGGTCCTCGCCGCAATCGCTCGGCAAGAAGGCTCAAAGATCCGTTCCGGTTCCTCCCGCAACCGTCCGGCCAGCGCATGGCTGTCGTGGGCTGACGACTCGATTCCTAAAAACGCACGGAACGAACACAACGAAACGCTCGCGGACAACAACATCGATCCGAAATGAAATTAATATACAACAAATCACCACCTATGGCCATAAACACAAAATCGATTGTCGAGAAAAATAATACCAACGCTCGGAAATCGAGAAATTTCCATTCTAAGAAAAAGAAAAATTCGAATAAATCAGAATAAAAATCTCGGATATTACATTCTACCCCCCTTAAAATAAGTTTCGTCCCAAAACTTAAAATAGAGAGCGGCGGAACAATCAAGGAAATAACTACTTGCTCAGCCCCAAATCATCACGAGCAAAGCGCGAGTGCAAGGTTCCAGAAATACGATGAACTGACCTAGAAAGTACAAGGCAGTTTAAAATAGTCGAAAGGTTCACAGATGAATTGCCAACAACGAAAGTCATCCCATACCGAAAATACTAAGAAGGGTACGGGTAATACATTCCCCCATACTAAGAGGACATTATGATCCCGAAACTTAGAACAACAAGAGTTGGAAACGTAAAGTAATGAAACGAAATACGATCGAAGTCACGATTGTTGAAAAAAAAGACATAGCGTAAAATCTTCATCCTCATTGCTAGGCTCTCCGAAGGAGACATAGGTTTTGGGCACTCCCTGGCCGTTCGCTCTACTTGCCGAAAGGGAAACTTTCCTTGCCAATTCGGAAACTCTCTCGCAAATGTTTCTCCCGATGACCTTCACACCAAAGACCAGAACAAGTCAAGAGTGGAGAGGGACAATTTGCACGATCATGTCCCCGACGATTGCGCTTGAAGCACCTTATCTTCTTACCGAGATTCACCGATGCCGGCTTGGGATTCCTGGGCCGCTCACCCTCGACCGCGAAGACGATACGTTCGAACGACATGGGGGTTTGGGAGCCTTAAACTCTTCACCGCCCAAAAATTTTCCCGATGTCCTCGGTCTCTTTGCTTCGCTCGTGGGCTCGATCACCGAGGATATTTCATAGGATATCGCTTTGATCTTGATACTCCTTCACCGTAGCATGAATAGTTGTCGACGAACCACCTTGTCGCTTCCACTTCCGTCATCACACTTACGTCCGCCAAGGCTCGACATACTAATACGAGATAGTACTGCTCGCGTTATCAAATAATCGATTGCACAAAGATACCACAATTATCAACACAAGGTTTAGTTAACATCTATAGAATAACGTAAAGCGTAAAGTTTTATGAAGTCAATTTCGAGTCCTTCGACGAGGACGATCATTATATGTATGCACTTAATGAAAACAAATTTTTGGAAAAGAGGGCTAGTCACGTTGCGCCCATGACTCATAAATACTGTCTTTTATTTCGGAAGAGGAAGTTTATATAACGACTCTAAAAATTATTTTCGAGTAATGTATAAAAGAAAAAAAAAATTCAAAATTGAATTGTAACTAATTTGAAATATTTCAAATGTGTTAGATTCCCAAATACCACAATTTTGAAAATCTTTCCTCTTCTACCAAAATGTTTATTCGAAAGAATTTTCCACCGAGATACGTGACCATTTAACATGACGACATTAAATCATGGCTTTTCACAATGTTAGAAAATTTCAAAGCACCACTTTAAAATATTCGTGATACTACAGCGTCGTGGGCCCCGTGCCGGAACCCACCAGGCTAAAAATCATTTTAAAAAAAATGTTCAAATTGCCAAAAAGGCCGATGTCGGTAATATTCTCAAATACTCACTAAAGTCATTTATAAAAATATCAAATACCGTCATAAGAATACTATCAAAACGTGCAAGACCAAAATATCAAAACTCGGCTTGCAAGATACCAAAAGCCATCTCAAAATACTCACGCAGCGGATAAAATTAACACTCATAAATTTATTCTAATAAAGTGCAGAAATAGATAAATATGCTCGACTTCCGAAGCATATTACATAACCATTTTTGCTCGGACCGCATACGCATGTTATATCCTAAAACAATAATATCACCAACAAGTTCCAATCCCTAGTTTAAATTAAACACATTAGCACAATATAATCAAATACGTATATAAGGGGACTTACGATCGAGAGGCTTACCATCATAGATTGCCGGAAGATGATGTCGGAACCACGATACTAATCACAACTCTGATGCGCGCGACTTACACAAGACATGGACTTGACCCAACGGCCTAGGTTTTTCGCAAACCTAAGCTCCGATACCATAAATGTAACACCCCCAGAATACGACCGGGAATGTCACACGCCATAGACCCTTATCACAAGGATCTACCAGGCTAAACTCTAAAAGACTACTCAATGATTGACCCACCGGGGTCAAAATTAAATACAAAGGCATCGACAAGGTCATTAACCAATTCAGAACTAACGACATTCATATTACAATGACAATAATAAACTTGAACACCGAAAAGAATGACAACTCAATTTAATAAATGAAAACTACACCCATGCAAGGGTGAATACTCGAACGACAGAGAAATCCCAATCAGAATGAAACAAAAGAAAAGACTCTGACTGTGGTGTGATTAGTATCATTGTCCTCCATCTCCTTCCAAGCCAATCCTGTGACTGCTCCCGAGCTGCCAAAACTCCGAGCGCAGTATCAGCACCCACCCCGAAAACTCGGGGGTTAGCAAACTGGAATTTTGCTAGTGCAAGTACATAATATACAAGATATACGAATAATAACAGCACAAAACTCAACAGTCGTGAAGCCCTAACACAAACCACACATTCCCATAGTCCACACAGAATAGCATCACATACACAAAGTGAAAGATAATCACATAGTCATATTCTCTGTACGGAACATAACACCAATGAAACTTTAAACGAGCCCAAGGAGTCAGAAAAATCCCTTTTTATAAAAGGAAAAGTATTTTGATAAGAAAGTTTGAAAACATTATTATTGACTCAGGCCATCATGGGGTTTTGAAAATCAAATGGGAATACTTTTAGAAAATACTTCAAAAACTCTCGGATCCTCGACCCAACATGTGGAAAACAATTTGCAAGAAAACCATTACAACGTTATTCGGGGTCCTCGACCCAATGCAAAGAATAATCATCACAGTACAATCAAAGGCACAACCTCTCATTCGACAATTCCTGCTCAAGACCCTTGATTAATTAACCCTCAGAGATTACGTCAAACATCCTTGGTTAATTAACCCTGATACCAACGTTTTAAAAACAATTTGAAACAAGCTTTCAAAAACACGAATCACAGTCTATATCGAGACCAGTATTTGAAAAGAGTTGAAAGAACTTTGAAATACGAGGATTGTTCGGTAACGGGGTCTTAGCTATCACTCGAATATCCGTTACCAATAATCCTGCCAGGTGCCTCCCTTGCACACCTGTGCACCATCGTTCACTCCACTATGTTGGCCGCCCCTTGAACATGTCACCGCGCCGGCGATCACTCCCAAAAGAGCCGCCCCTTGCACGCGCATTAGGTAACACCGGTGTTCACCAAACATATGGAGCCGCACATTGCAGCGTACACCAGGCCGGAGTACACACCCCGCCCTCAGAGGTTCCCGGATATGACGTCTCTCACAACAAGTATTCACATTATTACAAACATCAAGTACACAATCAATCATTTCAACAATTATCAAATCAATACACCAATTCACACAATTTATCCGCCAGTCCATAACCACACAACAAACAATAACACGCACGTTATCAATCAAGACCCAACACAATAAGCCTTCGGCACAACCAACCAACGCTACACATATATCCTTATATTGCGACTCAACCGAATATATATGTAGATAGATATATAGATATATATATATATATATACATATAACCTTACTATATTATATGAATAACTATAGTTCATCCATCAATCCAAGTTGAGTACGTCAACTAGTGTTAGCATTCACCACTCGTCGTTCACCGACATAGGCACATATATCAATATACATATATACATACATATATTTAACATATAAATATATATATATATATATATACACACACGTATATATATATATACACACATATATATATATATATATATCCGTATAAATTCATACACTTCGACAACGATGATTTCACGTGGTTACAATTCGTATATCAAGGTACTTGCCTTGGTAATCTCTCGCGGATACTCCGAAAGTACGGTCGGTTGGCAAAATCCGGAACTCCAACGAAAACAACGATCGGAAGGGCTCAACACCATATTTTTGTAGGGAAATCGTCCCAAATATCCTATCATCGAATAAACAATCAATCATACGTGCAAAAACATCACAAAACGACCAAATTCCTCTCTGCGGCATTTCCCCAGACACCTTGAAGGCGTCAAACGGAAGTTCATATAATCGACGAATCGGAAATGGTAAAACCGTGGAAAGATGATGAAAATGATAGAATACAACTTAATCTACAATTATCCATCAGTAATTTAAGTTCATAAGGCTCAAACGGACGAAATCTACCAAGATCCCCAAATTTCCCAAAGTTTGGATTTTAGGAAAAACTAACTTTGATTCGGTCGATTGAAGGATGTTATGGATTGATCAATCAATGATATGGACTCAGGATCTTCGTGGATTTGTTGTTCAATAACATGCCTCCTATCTCTCAAAAGATCCAGCCGCGGGCATGAAGGAAGAGAAGTGAAAAATGGGTGAAAACAGGGCTGCTCGATCATATATATACTAGCAACTGACTAGCGTGCTGTCACGCCCCACCTTAAGGCAGCAGGCATCGCACAGCATCCGGCCGATGCCTGCCGGACGGGCGCGCAGCATGCTCGCGCACGTACATGGACCCGGCCAAGCTCACAGAGGACTACCCCCCCTATAATAGGCTTAGACGGAAAAAGCCTTGTGACAGCAGTAGACATTGAAAAGCCGAGGAATCCACTCTTCAGAAAGAAGACCCTAGAAGCTTCAAGATGGTGACCAATCAACTCCAAAAGGTCAAAGAGGGTTCCAAAAGGTCAGAAATCGGGTCGGATTGCTACGGGCCGCATCGGGCCTTGGCCGGGCCGGGCCGGGACACTTCGGGCCGGGTCGGGCCGGACGTTCCAGAGGGGTCTGGGGACTCCAAGAAGACTTCTTAGAATTGTTTAGAATTGTATAGATCATTCTAGATGATGGCATTCTTGTAAATACTTGGAATAGTAATGTTTTGTTGGTAATTTGTTAGCCTAGGAGGATTAGTATAAATACCCCCTTGGGGCTCATTTGTAACTCACCTTGAGAAATCTGATTTGCTACAGTGCAATAAGAGAAAACCTTCCCCACAGCATTTCTTACTTTCCTTCCTAGCAGTCTTGTTCATTACTAGGCTTACTACTTAGGCTTGAGACAACCTAAGAGTGCCGCACGGCAAGGACTTAGCGAGGCGCAAGTATAACCCCGTGACAGTTGGTCTCAGAGCCAAGGTTGAGACAACCAAGGCGGATTTTCGAAGATTGCTAGCTGATCGTGCAAGGAGTAAGATGGCACAATCATCCGACGTTACCCAACCCAACACTCAGGCCGAGAAGACCAAGAAGGGCAGAGACAAGTCTGTCGACCGGATTGCTGCCGTGGACAGCCGAGTGACTCGACTGGAGGAGGTCTATGATGAGTTTGCGAGGAGGGTGGATGACTTAGAAGAAGTTGGTGAGGAGATGCACAACCAGGTTCTCTCTACTATCAATGCTTGTGATGGGGACATGAAGAAGGAGTTGGCCGATTTTCGGGCCATGATCTTGGCCATGCAAGAGAGCATGGAGGTTCTCAAGACGGAGATGGCAACAGTGAAAAGGGCGATTGCCAATGGAGAAGGACATGTGGGTGCGACACCCGCACGAATTGACATCCCAAGGCCTGGGAAGTTCAACGGATCGAGAAACGCCAAGGAGATTGACAATTTCTTATAGAACCTGGAGCAATACTTTGGTGCCTCAAACATTCGAGATGATGACACCAAGTTGCGGACGGCGCCCTTGTACTTAGCCGACACAGCCGTGCTGTGGTGGCGTACCAAGCAGGCTGACATTGAGAGTGGTGCGTGCAGGATGGCTTCCTGGGAAGACTTCAAGGCCGAATTAAAGAGGCAATTCTATCCCGAGAATGTGGAGTTCGAGGCTCGGGGCAGGCTGAAGAGACTCATCCACACTCGTACTATCAAAGACTATGTCAAGGAGTTCCAAGAAATTGTGCTGGAGATACCAAGCTTGACGGCGACCGACAAGCTGTTTGCATTTATGGACGGACTCAAGCCTTTTGCGAGGCAAGAGTTGGAAAGGCGCAATGTTCAGGATGTGGCGACCGCCATTGCTGTGGCCGAGGGCTTACGGGAGTTGAAGACCAGCGACAAGCCAAGGACTTTCCGCACAGATAAAGGCAAAGGTGGGGGAGACCGCCCATCAAGGTTCAGGCCAAACAAATACTCGGGCAAGCAACCAGTGGACGAGAACGATAAGCCGAGAGGTTGTCACATTTGTCATAGTACCTCTCACATGAAGTACGATTGCCCATTTCAGAGGAAGAAGGTCGCAGCCATTCAAGAGACCACGGAGACCGAGGTTGCAGATGGTGTGCATATGGGCTCATTGAGTTTGCTCAATGCTGTCAAAGCCGTTGTGGAGCCGGCGAAGGGACCCAGAAAGGGGTCTATGTTCGTGGATGCCTTGATCGGAGGCACACACATCAAAGCCTTAGTGGATACAGGAGCTACGCACAATTTCATGCGGGACGGCGTAGCCAAAGCCTTACGACTTACCGTCACTCCAACTAATGGATCGATCAAGACAGTGAACACCCATGCTAAACCGGTGACCAGCGAAGCACGAGGAGTGAAAGCAAAGATAGGTGACTGGCAGGGAATGATCACCTTCACTGTAGTGACCATGGATGACTATGATTTGGTTCTTGGGTTACAATGGTTCGATCAGGTACGGGCTTGCATTCTTCCATTTTCAGATTCCTTAGTCATTTTGGACTCCGATAGGACACAGGCCATTCCGGCTAGGAGGGAAGCGAAGGGGACAGGCACCCTTTCAGCCATGCAACTTAGTCGAGGCCTTCGGAAGCAGGAAGAGACCTTCGCTGCATTTTACGTTCCTGATGATGGAAACGATATTGAAGGCAAGGATGTACCAAAGGAAGTTCAAGCCGTTTTGGAGGAGTTCCAGGACGTGATGCCCGCGGAACTACCTAAGAAGTTGCCGCCCAGACGGGATGTGGACCACAAAATTGAACTTATTTCCGATGCGAAGCCACCTTCGAGGACACCCTATAGGATGTCACCACCGGAACTTAAGGAGCTGCAGAAACAATTGAAAGAGTTGTTGGATTCCAAAATGATCCAACCATCCAAATCTCCTTATGGATCCCCCGTTTTGTTCCAAAAGAAGCATGATGGATCCTTGCGTATGTGCGTGGACTATAGGGCACTCAACAAACTGACGGTTCGCAACAAGTATCCCATTCCACTCATTGGAGAGCCGTTTGACCAACTGGGAGGCGCTAAATACTTTTCAAAGATCGACCTAAGATCCGGATATTGGCAGGTCCGGATAGCCGAAGGAGACGAACCCAAGACAGCCATGGCGACCAGGTATGGTTTGTTTGATTTTCTTGTGATGCCGTTCGGGCTTACAAATGCCCCAGCGACCTTTTGCACACTGATGAACAAGGTATTTCAGCCATACATAGACAAGTTTGTTGTCGTTTATTTGGATGATATTGTCATTTACTCATCATCGATGGAGGAGCATGTAGAACACTTGCGACAGGTGTTCCAGGCATTGCGGGACAATGAACTTTATGCAAAGTTGGAGAAGTGTTCATTCGCCCAACAGGAAGTGACTTTTCTGGGGCATCGTATCAAGGATGGCCGCATAATGATGGACGAGGCCAAGGTGAAAGCCGTTCGAGATTGGGAACCGCCGACCAGCATAACCCAACTCCGATCATTTATGGGACTCGTGAACTACTACCGGAAGTTCATCGAGGGATACTCTCGGATAGCAGCACCATTAACGGACCTATTGAAGAAGGACCACAAATGGGAGTGGACGGATAAGTGCCGAGAGGCCTTTGAGCGACTCAAAGGCAAAGTGACGGAGCAGCCAGTTCTTGCCTTGCCAGACCATGCCAAGGCATATGAGGTTCAGACCGATGCATCTGATTATGCCATCGGAGGAGTTTTGATGCAGCTAGGGCATCCCGTTGCCTATGAGAGCATAAAATTGAATGACACCGAGAGACGGTACTCGGTACATGAGAAGGAAATGACCGCCGTGGTTCATTGCCTTAGAGCACAGAGGCATTATTTACTTGGGAGCAAGTTTGTGGTACGAGCAGGACAACGTAGCCACAAGTTATTTTCAAACCAGAAGAAGCTCACGCCAAAGCAAGCAAGATGGCAGAATTCCTAGTGAGTTCGATTATACCTGGAGTATAAGCCGGGAGTACTTAACCGAGTAGCCGATGCATTAAGCCGGAAGGCCGAGCTTGCGGCCTTGACCAAGGCCG
Organism: Orobanche coerulescens; assembly: GCA_033398695.1. NCBI lineage: Eukaryota > Viridiplantae > Streptophyta > Magnoliopsida > Lamiales > Orobanchaceae > Orobanche > Orobanche coerulescens. The sequence goes on from CM065815.1 coordinate 105,523,891, forward strand.
AAGGAAGCATCAAGGACCGCATACGCGAGGCGAGGCAGGACCCTTTCGCAGAAAACATCATGCAACTTGCCAGGAGCGGCAAGACAAGACGGTTCTGGGAACGAGACGAGCTACTCTTTACCAAAGGCAATCGTTTGTACGTGCCCAAATGGGGGAACTTACGGAGGGACATCATGAAGGAATGCCACGACACACTATGGGCTGGACACCCAGGTATGCACCGTACAATGGCTTTAATTGACAATTCTTAATTTTGGCCCAGGATGCGTGAGGACGTTGAGGCATACGTCCGGACATGTCTTGTATGCCAACAAGACAAGGTGGAGCAACAACAACCTGGTGGACTACTTTGACCCTTGCCCATACCAGAACACCCTTTTGAAAGCGTTTCAATGGACTTTATTTCGGCTTTGCCTAAATCGGATGGGTACGGGTCGATCATAGTTGTGGTGGACAGGTTCTCAAAATACGCAACCTTTATTCCAGCACCGGCGGATGTAACGGCTCTGGAGACGGCCAAGTTGTTCTTAAAGCATGTGGTAAAATATTGGGGCATTCCAAGGACAATCGTGAGTGACCGAGACCCACGTTTCACAGGAAAGTTTTGGTCGGGACTTTTCAAGCTATTGGGCTCGAACTTAGCATTCTCAACAAGTTTCCACCCACAGACGGACGGGCAGACAGAACGAGTTAACGCACTGCTTGAGTACTACTTGTGGCACTATGTGAGTGCCAATCAGCGGGACTGGGCCAAACTCTTAGACACGGCCCAATTCTCATACAACTTGCAGAGGAGTGAATAAACGCGACGCAGCCCATTCGAGCTCGCTACAGGGAGACAACCGGCGACAACGAACAACATTGCCACCGGATACACGGGACAGAGTCCCGCAGCATATACCTTTGCTAAGTCACTACAGGAGGAATCAGACTTGGCTCGATCATTTTTGGACAAGGCAGCCAAGAAGATGAAGAAATGGGCCGATCTCAAGCGACGAGCGGTCGAGTTCAACGAAGGCGACTTAGTTATGGTGAAACTTCTCCCGCAGCAATTTAAAGCATTTCTGGCTGTGCATAAGGGACTTATCCGAATATACGAGGGACCCTACAAGATCGAGCGGCGTGTTGGGACAGTTTCCTATCGAGTGGAACTACCGCCGAAGATAAAGATACACCCGGTCTTTCATGTTAGCCAACTGAAGCCTTACTATCAGGACATGGAGGATCCGAGCCGAGCTCAGTCACATTGAGCACCTACTGCTGTGATTACTTCCTTCGACAAGGAAGTAGCCGATATCATTTCACATCGGGACGTTCGACGAAGGGGCGTGGCCCCATACACCGAGTACTTTGTGCATTGGAAGGGACTCCCAGACGCTGAAAATAGCTGGGAACATGAGGATCACCTATGGTAATTCCGGCAGAAGATTGAAGAATATCGGGACAACATCGTGCCGAGGACGATCACGACTTTGGTGAGGGAGAATGTCACGCCCCACCTTAAGGCAGCAGGCATCGCACAGCATCCGGCCGATGCCTGCCGGACGGGCGCGCAGCATGCTCGCGCGCGTACATGGACCCGGCCAAGCTCACAGAGGACTACCCCCCCTATAATAGGCTTAGACGGAAAAAGCCTTGTGACAGCAGTAGACATTGAAAAGCCGAGGAATCCACTCTTCAGAAAGAAGACCCTAGAAGCTTCAAGATGGAGACCAATCAACTCCAGAAGGTCAAAGAGGGTTCCAGAAGGTCAGAAATCGGGTCGGATTGCTACGGGCCGAATCGGGCCTTGGCCGGGCCGGGCCGGGACACTTCGGGCCGGGTCGGGCCGGACGTTCCAGAGGGGTCTGGGGACTCCAAGAAGACTTCTTAGAATTGTTTAGAATTGTATAGATCATTCTAGATGATGGCATTCTTGTAAATACTTGGAATAGTAATGTTTTGTTGGTAATTTGTTAGCCTAGGAGGATTAGTATAAATACCCCCTTGGGGCTCATTTGTAACTCACCTTGAGAAATCTGATTTGCTACAGTGCAATAAGAGAAAACCTTCCCCACAGCATTTCTTACTTTCCTTCCTAGCAGTCTTGTTCATTACTAGGCTTACTACTTAGGCTTGAGACAACCTAAGAGTGCCGCACGGCAAGGACTTAGCGAGGCGCAAGTATAACCCCGTGACAGTGCGCTAGGTTGTCCGGGTAGCGTGCTCTATCGGCCGGCCCTGGTCCAGAATCTTCGGCCGGGGTCTGATAGCGTGCGCAAGGCATCGGCAGCAGCGTGCGCAATCGGCCCGTCCAGGACCTATTGGACTAATTCGCCCGCCAGAAGCGTGCGCGCCGAGCCGGTAGCGTGCGCTAGCTCGCTGAGTTAGCACGCGCACTGCCCGTCAGAAGCGTGCGCTACTGGCTGTCCGCCGAAGTCCGCACTTACCGCCTAGATCGCCGTCCGATTAGCGTGCGTTACCTCCGGCATGGCGTGCGCTATTCTGCGGGTTAGCGCGCATGTCCCGGCCGTAGCGTATGCTAGGCCGGTCCTCGCCAATGTCCGACGCTGCCCAAGATCCGTGCAGTTCCTCCCCGCAACCCCCGCCCGGCTGTCGTGGGGTGACGACTCGATTCCTAAAAATGCACGGAACGAACACGGCGAAACGCTCGCGGACAACAACATCGATCCGAAATGAAATTAATATACAACAAATCACCACCTATGGCCATAAACACAAAATCGATTGTCGAGAAAAATAATACCAACGCTCGGAAACCGAGAAATTTCTGGTCTAAGAAAAAGAAAAATTCGAATAAATCAGAATAAAAATCTCGGATATTACAGAGTCAGGGGTCGTGTCACCCATACAGAACGTTTTTGCTTAACCGTAATAGCTCGACACGCCCGCGTCAAATGACACGGCCGTGTCACTGCACCAGGGTCCGCTTTTTCGACCATAACTCCTTCGTCCGGACTCCGATTGACTCACCGTTTGAACCATTGGAAAGCTACTCAATTCTCTACAATAATGTAAAATTTTATAATTTTTGGATTTTTGTAGAATTTATGGTGATCGATAGAATTCAGCCCTTGTGTAAATCACAATTCGGAAATATCTACTCTTATTCTATTAACGCCCTTTTGGTAATACATTCATATCTTACGGCCATAACTCTCGAGTCACCACTTCTACATTTCGTCCAAAACAAACATACTCCGGAAATCACAAAACTGGACAATTACCAACCATAAATATTCCAATTCCGATCGTCAAAACACACGGTTCCAAATAACCATAATTCAACATGGAAATTACGAATAAATTCTCAACTAAATACGTCCGAAACAACACACACATGAATACTAAAATACACGGATATTACACCCTTACCCCCTAAAAAGAAGTTTCATCCCGAAACTTAAGATACAAAAAGTTCGGGGTATCGGGCATGCATACTATCCTCGGTCTCCCACGTGGCCTCCTCAATTCCATGCTTAGACCATTGGACCTTTACTAACGGAATCACTTTCCGTCGCAATTGTTTCACTCGTCGCTCTAGTATGGTTACCGGTTGTTCTTCATACGTAACATCTTCATTAACTTCAATCTCTTGATAGTCAATAACATGGCTGGGATCGGGAACATACTTGCGTAGTTGCGAAACATGCAATACATCATGAACATGGCTAAGCGTTGGAGGCAATGCTAGTCGATAAGCTACATCGCTTACCTTGTCCAGGATCTCGAAGGGGCCAATATAACGAGGACTAAGCTTCCCCTTCTTACCAAACCGAAGAACTCCACGAGTCGGCGATACTTTAACAACACATGGTCTCCCGCCTGGAACTCTAACGGTCGACGACGAACGTTATGACTTTTGTCGACTCTGAGCAGTCAACAACCTTTGCCGAATAATTGCGACTTTTTCCCGTGTTTGAACCACCAAGTCCGGTTCTACTCCAAGTAATTCGTACGGATCGTCCCAACAGATTGGCGATCTACACCGTCTTCCGTATAATGCTTCAAACGGATCCATCCCAATCGAACTATGCCAACTGTTATTGTACGCAAATTCAATCAATGGTAAATGAGTCTCCCAATCTTCTTTCGAATCCAACGCACAAGCCCTCAACATGTCTTCCAGCGTTTGGATCGTCCTCTCCGACTGTTCGTCTGTCTGGGGATGATAAGCGGTGCTGAAATTCAATTTGGTACCGAGTGCTCGATGTACTGCTTGCCAGAAATGCGACACAAAACGCCCATCGCGATCAGACACTATACTTTTCGGGGTACCATGGAGTCTCACAATTTCCGCAATAAATAACCGAGCCAACCTATATGGTCCCCAAGTATCTCTAATGCCCAGAAAGTGTGCGGATTTGGTTAGCCGATCAATGATTACCCAAATCATATTCACTCCAGTTCGCGTCTTTGGCATTCCCACAATAAAATCCATCGCTAGATCTTCCCACTTCCATTCCGGAATTGGTAGCGGTTGCAATTTAACGGCAGGTCTCTGATGCTCCGCTTTAACCTGCTGACAAGTCAAGCATTTCAACACGAACTCCGTTACATCTTTCTTCATGTTTGGCCACCAAAATTTTTTCTTCAAGTCCTTATACATTTTACTCATGCCCGGATGAATCGGGTATGGAGTAAAATGTGCTTCATTCAAAATCACTTTTTTAAGATCATGCCGATTAGGTACACAAGTTCTACCTCGAAATTGAAGAACTCTGTCTTCATCGATTAAGAATCCAGGAGCTTTTTCTCTAACACTGTCTTCCCGAAGCTGCACGATTGAGAGATCATCTAACTGTTTGGACTTAATATCTTCCATCACGAAGGATGTAATCTCAAGGAAACGCAACTGTCCTTGAGTTCTGTGAGGCCAAACTTCAATTTCCAGATCAATCAACTCTCGTCTAAGCTTCGGTTGAATGGTAAGTAGTTCCAACTTCTGGAACACGACTGACTTGCGGCTAACGTTCGCTTTACCTGGATGGTAAAGAATGTCAAGATCATAATCTTTAAGCAATTCCAACCATCGTCGCTGATGCATATTTAGCTCCTTCTGCGTAAATATATACTTCAAGCTCTTATGATCCGTATACACTCGACAAGAAGAACCATATAAGTAATGCCTCTAAATTTTCAACGCAAACACCACAACGGCTAACTCAAGATCATGAGTAGGATAATTCATCTCGTATGGCTTTAATTGTCGAGACGCATAAGCCACTACTCTCTCATTTTGCATCAATACACATCCCAATCCTTGTTTAGAAGCATCACTATAAATAACGAAACCTTCCATTCCTTGTGGTAAGGCTAGGATCGGAGACGTAGTCAACCGATTTTTCAACTCATCAAAACTCTTCTGACACTCATCACTCCACTCAAATTTCTATGTCTTCTGCAATAATAAGGTGAGCGGTCGAGCAATTTTCGAGAATCCTTCTACAAATCGACGATAATAGCCCGCTAATCCTAGAAAACTCCGAACTTCCTTAACATTCCGTGGAGGCTCCCAAGCTAAGACTGCTTCAACCTTTTGAGGGTCTACTCGAATACCATCGGCTGAGATGATGTGTCCCAGAAAAGAAACTTCTCTAAGCCAGAACTCGCACTTAGAAAATTTAGCATAAAGCTTATTAGCCCTCAAATTACTCAACGTGATCCTCAAGTGTTCGGCATGCTCCGTCTCACTTTTGGAATAGATTAATATATCATCGATAAACACCACTACAAATTTATCGAGATATTCGATAAAAGTTTTGTTCATAAGCTGCATAAAGGCCGCCGGAGCATTTGTTAAACCGAATGGCATAACTACGAATTCATAATGCCCATACCTCGTTCGAAATGCTGACCTGGGGATATCCGAATCTCGAATTCGCAGCTGGTAATATCCTGACCTCAAATCAATCTTGGAGAAAACCGTAGCCCCTTGTAATTGATCAAATAGATCATCGATTCTTGGCAACGGATACTTGTTCTTAATAGTGAGTTTATTCAACTCACGATAGTCAATACATAGCCGTAAAGACCCATCTTTCTTTCGTACAAACAATACCGATGCACCCCATGGAGACACACTAGGCCGAATATAACCTTTGTCCAACAATTCACCCAATTGTTTCTTCAATTCTAACATTTCCGATAGGGCCATTCTGTACGGTGCCTTGGATATTGGCGCCGCATTGGGCTCTAGTTCGATGACGAACTCTACTTCACGATGTGGTGGCAATCCCGGCAAATCATCCGGAAATACGTCTGGAAATTCATTCACAACTGGAACAGAGGATAATTGTACCTCGCTAACTTCCGACTTCAACGCGTAAGACCAATAACTGGTACAACCTCGTCGCAATAATTTCATCGCCTTCATGGCTCGAATAATCTTCCCAGAAGTACCAGGTTTCTGCCCTACAAAAACGTGTTCAGTACCATCCGGCGCGACTATCGAAATTATTTTCCGACGATAATCTACTATCGCTCCATGTCAATTTAACCAATCATCACCGATAATTAAATCCTCTCCCTTCATATCGATCACAATCAAATTGGATGACCAATCTTTACTGCCAATGGTTACAGGACAATTGGCGATCTCTTGATCCCCAACTATCCTTTCCCCACTTGGCAACCCAACAATAAAAGGTTCACATGTGGAGAGACCGTCTAGGCCCAAACGATTCACACAAGACAATGATATAAAAGAATGAGTAGCTCCAGAATCAAACAATACATCTACCGGGTGCATCGAAATATAAACAATACCTGACGTAGTGGCAGTCCCTACGTCGTCCGCTTCATATCATACAATCGGGGTGGGGCTGATCCAATGCTAGGTGCATCCTTATGCTCGGTTTTAGCTCTGCCACTGCCGCGTCCGACACTCGGAGTTGGCTGACCCGTAACTGTGCCAGCCGGGGTAGGAGACTGTTTAGAGAAGATTCTGCCCACTGACTCACAATATGATGCGCGATGACCCTGCTTCCCACACTTAAAACAATCAATGGGGCAAGAAGTGCAACGAGAACTGACATGGCCCAGATTTCCACAATTAAAACAAACTCTCGGCACTTGTCCACTAGGTTGAGGGGAACCAACAGAAGATTGCACAGAAGATTGAGGCCTATGCGATCCACTGCCTCGGAAACTAGAAAATTTTGGTTTCTTCGAGCTCGAAACTGCAGGAACCGGCACTGACACCATCTCATAAGCAAGTGCTCTATCCTGATATTCTCTCAAAGTAGTACACCCAAGGCCCGCCATATACTTTCGGACCTCCGGTTTCATCCTTGCATCGAAATGAAGTATTTTGTCTATCTCATCCTTAACCCGATCTTAGACATACACTAACTGCTTGTTGTATGTCTTGATTGCTTCAGAAATAGGAACATCTTCGGGTTGAGCTCTGAAGAACTCACTGACTCTTGCTAACTGTACCGGCGCTGGACAATATTGAGCTTCCATCAATTCTTTAAATTCTTCCCAAGTGACATCACGGTCCTTGGGCTTAACAGCTCGCCACCAGTCCGAAGCATCATCAACCGTCAGATATTGAGCAATCGGGACTCTCTTGGCTTCAGGACAACCAATACCGTCAAATATCTTCTCCAGATCAACTAACCAATGATCCCAGTTGTTCGCATCACCGGAACCATCGAATCTGGGAGGGTTCATCTTCATAACTTCTTGAAGCCATCGATCCTCAACCGTCCTGCCAGTATTAATATTCTGCACCACTTGTGCCAGTTGGTGCACTTGTGTTACAACTTGTTGAAGAACGTTAGGCACTTCGGCCTCCGAGCCTCCATCTGAACCTCCCGAAGGGATCGGGTCTGACCTAGTTGCAGAACGAGATGCCGATTCTGAAACGGACCTCTCGGACTCGAACAATACTACTCTACCACGGCCTCGACCACGACCGCGTTGACGGATAGCTCTACCTCTCGGCATACTGAAGAATAAGAATGATTCAACAAGGAAACGATTACAATAATAGATTGCACAATATTAAGGTAATTATTTCCGAAGGAAAGAAACAACCAACATCCGAAGAGTCTTCCAGCACAGGCAACACGAGGTGGTAGCATACCAATGATATCGTAGACAACAACTGACTCAATTTAATAGACCCAAAACACCGACAGCCTAGGTACCCATAAACCTAGGCTCTGATACCATATTCTGTAACACCCCCATGATTTACGGAGATATTACAGCGCCGTAGATCCTTTTTGGAGAACCTACCAGGCTTAGTCCCAAATAAAACACATTAAATACGACAAACATAAACGTTCATACATTCAAAACCAACTTCAATTTCAACATGACATACATCACAATACCAAACAACATATCATCCCGAGGAATCATAACCAATATGACCGTTCACCACGGGAATACAACAACATCATTAACCATTAATAATGACATGACATACAACACTGGACAGTACCCGCGCGAGTACAAAACCAAAACACGACTTTGACCATGACCATTCGACCACCAACTCAAAATGATGTACGATACCAATGCTGCCCACCAAGCTCGTGTCCGTCCTGTGCTAGTCCTCCCACTGGACCTATACCTGAATACACAAAAGTATATCTACCCCAGAAGGGGTCAGCAAGAAGCCGGTGCAAGTACAATGATTCTAGAATATGTACAACAAGTGAATAATCAACAAAAACCACAGAAATCATAGTGCCATCACAGATATTCCGGAATACCACATCACAGTTATCATCACAAAACAACCTCCCGAGCTATACTGGCCCTGTACCTCTCAAGCAAGATACACACCCCAGAGACACCTCGTCAGGCCCTCCCTGGCGTATAGCCCAACTGAGTGATCCGTAGGGATACGCAGCCTACCGGACCCCAGGGGACCCTCACTGGTTTTACTCGGCTCACACACACTCGATCAACAATTGGCACAAATTCCATTTTTACATATTCACACGAAGTACAGTAAACACAATCAAAGTACTTGCCTCAATTTGAACGACACGAGAAACGGCGAACAGATGAATGTACGGTCCGAATTTCCTTCAACGATTCGATCCTAACACATCGGAATACCGAATCAGAACACAACACCACGGAAATGGAAGAATTCACCCTAAGTCCTACCCTTAGAGACATTTAATCGAACACTACGGAGGCGACAAAGGTCGAACCCAAGAACGGATTAAAAACTCGGAATTTAATCCATAAACTTTGAGGGAAAACAAAGGAACATGATTACAATATCATAATCTAACATAATCCAAATCCAAAACGAACTTGAATCAAGAATTCCCAACAAACCACAAAATTCTTTCAAATAACTTGAAGAACTTCAACCACATACCTTAATTCAACCAAGAGATGGATAATTCTTCAATAATGAATTTGATATCTTGATTCTATAGTGTTTGGAACATGTTTATGGCTTGATTTTGGAGTTTAAGATGGAGGATTCTAGGTGGAGGATGAAGGGAAGATGCTAGAATGCCCAAAAAATCGACCAAAGGATATATATAGCTCCCGAAATGGGTTTTTCAAGATTTCGCACTTCGGTCGTGTCAAATGACACGGTTGAGTCAGGAGTCGTGTCACCCATCCGTAACGTTTTGCTTAACCGTAATAGCTCGACACGCCCGCGTCAAATGACACGGCCGTGTCACCGCACTGTGATCCGCTTTTTCGACCATAACTCCTTCGTCCGGACTCCGATTGACTCACCGTTTGAACCATTGGAAAGCTAACTCAATTCTCTACAATATTGTAAAATTTTATAATTTTTGGATTTTGTAGAATTTATGGTGGTCGATCGAATTCAGCCCTTGTGTAAATCACAATTTGGAAATATCTACTCTTATTCTATTAACACCCTTTTGGTAATACATTCATATCTTACGGCCATAACTCTCGAGTCACCACTTCTACATTCCGTCCAAAACAAACATACTCCGGAAATCACAAAACTTGACAATTACCAACCATAAACATTCCAATTCCGATCGTCAAAACACACGGTTTCAAATAACCATAATTCAACATGGAAATTACGAATAAATTCTCAACTAAATACGTCCGAAACAACACACACACGAATACTAAAATACACGGATATTACACCAACATCATCGGAAACATGGTGATCTTAAATATTAGCGATCTGGATTGGTGTAAATTATGTATAGGGCGATGAGAGATTTCTGCTAGCCCATCTCTTTCGGGAGAGAGATTTCTGCTAGCCCCCCGATAAGTACGAGTGAAGGAAATGCATGTCCATGCTCAAATGAAGGGTCATTTGATTCAATCAATCCACTTAAGATCGAGAAAGTATTTGAATATAAATAAGTATGACAGTTTCCATGACTTAGTTCAAATATAATATCTCGCGACAAAGGGATTTGACACGTTAAATAATTTAATTGACTATAAACTTATATTATTTAGGTAGTCATAATGTCTTGCTAGAAACAACTTATGATATTTTACCTGCAAATGCAATATAGGCATTTGGTTCAGCAATAATGATATCTGCCAATATGCCAAAACTAGTTGTTGCCCCGCCAGTAGTAGGCGATGTAGGGATTGATATATACAGTAATTTTTTATTTGATTGATAATGATATAAGGCAGTCGAAATTTTAGCCATTTGGATCAACTCAAACTTCTTTCTTGCTACGCCCCCCAAAAGCTCACACTATAATAAGAGGTAGAAATTTATTGATTGCGTACTCAATCAAACGGGTTATTCTCTCTCCTACTATGGATCGCATACTACCCCCATAAACCAAAAATCCATATTTCCAATTACTAGGGAATAGAATTTATTTGACCTATGCCTGTTTGAACAACCTCAGTTAATCTCATCTCTATTTGATAAGAATCAATACGATCTTTATAAGAAAATTCGTCCAAATAGGGTTCTTCCTCTGAATCAATACGATCTTTATAAAGATCTTCCTCCAAATAGGGTTCCTCCTTTAAATAAGGCTCCTCCTTCAAACAAGGAGCCTCCTTAGAATAACTCTTCTTCTCTGAATCCCATTCAATAGTATCCTTCTCGGAATTAGAAGTCTCTTCCGAATTCCATTCAATGGGATTATCTTTAGAATTATGATCCTCCTCAGAATCCCATCCAGTAGGGTCTTCCTCCAAATCTCATTCAATAGGATCCTCCTCAGAATCCCATTCAATAGGATCTTCCTCATAATTAGGATCTTCCTCCAAATCCCATTCAATGGGATCCAGAGAGGTCATGTCTTCATACATAGGATCCCAAGTATTGGGGTCGAGCAAAACTTTGATTCTTTCTAAACTACTCATTTTTAAATGATATCCACAGTGTTCACAAATATTCATTCTTGATAAGAAATGGCTCTTATAATTTAATTTCTCACAGTTTTCGCACATAACCCACAAATGTTTGAAGTTTTTAGTTGCACAGAGATCATCAGAGTTTTCGCTTAGAGTTAAAGCACTACTTTCCCCATCAAGATCATCAGAATTTTCGCTTATAGTTAAATTACAATTCTCCGAGTGGGTTCGTACTCAACTATGAATGTTTTTACCTCTATCTTTTCTATTCGGACCTTCACTTCCACTATTATTTTCAATAGGACGCAGATTTTTCGTTGATTTATTTATACCATACCTATGTTTTAACTCTTAAACTCCATCAAATTAAAGCACTATCTTTCCGTATAGTTTTGTGCTCCTATTTGCATAAAAATATAATAGACGAATAGTCATTCGATTCACAATTCTTTTTTTTATTTGAATATTTTATTTCCTATCAGACAAAGCATAGAAATTCAACCACTACTCTATAAGTATAAGTAGGAAGTTAATTTTATTTTGTATGAATCCAGAGGGAAGACTTAACTATATATCAATATGATAAAGTCCTCTTTGATTTTGAATTAATTATTTTTATACTGTAGATCCAAAACAATATAAAGATTTTAGTCTTATATTGCTATTTAAAATCTTCTATATCTAAATATATTTATCCAAAATGCATGCAATAAAATCTTTGTATTTTGTATTTGGCTCAATCCTTTTACAAAAAGGATTGAGCCGAATTTAACTGAAATTCAATGAAGAGAATGAAGAGTAATTAATTGTTATCTTACTTATCCAAAGTATCTACTGCTTTAAACGCAAATTTGATCTCTTTCCACACCTCACAAGCAACAGCTAGTTCAGGGCTCCATTTGCTAGCCTCACGTATAATTGCATTACCCTCAACAACAAGATCATGTCCTTCATTACGAGCTTGTACACATGCTTCTATAGCTACTCAATTAGCTACAGCACCTGGTGCATTGCCCCAAGGAGGTCCTAAAGTTCCTCCGCCAAACTGTAGTACATAATCATCCCTAAAGATCTCGGCCAGGGTCGGCATATGCCAAACATGAATACCCCCTGAAGCCACAGGAATAACACCTGGTAGAGAAACCCAATCATGAGTGAAATAAATACCACGACTTAGATCTTTTTTAATAAAATTATCAAGCAATAAATCAACAAATCCCAAACTAATGTCTCTTTCTCCTTCAAGTCTACCTATTATCGTCCCAGAGTGAATATTATAATTTAATAAGGTATTAAATGATTGCCAACATAATACAATCCTTTTGGATCACACATACGATAATTAAAGACAAGCAAGAATAATTAATAGATATAATATTAGATATTATGTTTATTAAAAACTAAATAATGAGTAATGTATAATATAGGATATTATATATTATATTATTTAATTATATCAATTGGGAATGGTAAATATAATATTGAATATTATCCTTATTAAAGGAGTAAATAATAAGTAATATATAATATGGGATATTATATATATTGTATTATTTAATAAGTTGAGGGATAACTAAGCAAATACTAGAGTTTTGGCTCTGGAGTTTACTTAATATAAATAAGGGACCTCTGATAAGGAGTTGTTATAAGAAAAAGACTACACAACCTTAGTTGTGAAGAAGAGAAAAATCGACCCCCTTCCCCTCAGTTAGGCCGCCCCTTTATGTCAAGAAATCCCGATTCGGCCATACCGTGTTCTTCCCTTAGTTGATCTTGATCAACAGTACAATCCTTCTAGCGAGGAATCATTTGTTGTACAGTTTATCAATATTATTCGTAAGGATCTAGCAATCCAGCTTGTGCAATTATTTGTGTATGGATCACCGAAAGAGGAATGTGACTTTCATCAGCTTCTGGTCTTGATCTAGATTTGTTCTTCGAATTAAGGTAATTCGAATAACTTTATTAAATCAATTAAATTGCCTTATGAAGTTTCTCATCTGGGTTTTTCGATTATTATTCTGCTGCATTTTTTGCTAAATTTCGATGTATTAGATACATGTAAAACCCAACACAAACATCTACGTGAAAGAGCCCAATCAGTCATTTGCTCTTTCGTCCATCCTAGTGAATAGCGATTTTGTCATATTTCTTAATCAAACATGATATGCATTTCTCAAATGGCTCTAAGTAAAATAAATCCAGAATTCTCTCCTTGAGTTTCTCCATGCATTTTATGTTAATGTGACTTAGATGACTATGCTAGAGGTAAGTTGGATTCAATTTGTTCGGTTTAGCCTTGTTGGTATTTATGTTATAGATTTCTCTATCTGTATTCCGCACATATAAACTATTGTTTACTTGTGCTTGTCCAAAGAACATATTATCAAGATAAAAGAGCATGAACCCCTTTTATTCCTGAACTCATAGCCTTCAATGTACAACACTAAAATAGATATATTATCTTTTTAACGACGAGAACATGATAACAATTATTTTGTTTCAAAACAAGCCCCGAGGGTAATTCAAATATTCTTACGGCTAATGCATCCACTCTCGCTCTATTCCCAGCACATAGGTCCACTTCGTCTTTCTCTAGTCTTCTACTTATTTTTAGTCACTGCAGAATTGAACAAACGTGGGAACCACATCGGGTATCCAGTACCCATGAAGTTGGACTAGTAGAATGACAATCTATAACATAAGTACCTCGAATTATTGCGGGGTTACCATTCTTTGATCTTCTATATGACAATTTCTCTTTCAATGGCCAGTTTTGGTGCATTAAAAGCAGGAACTCTGAGTAGGAGTTTTATCCTTCACCTTTAGGGAAGTTGGATGTGGTTTGAGTGCAACCTTCTTGCATTTGCCTTTTGATCATTCCCTTTTATTTCCCTCTTTCTTGAAACTCATTGCTTTCTTTATCAAGAGGACCTCACATTTGGACTCCACCTTGATTGTTGGCTCAATAGTTTTAAGCATCTTATGCACCTGAATCAATAATTTCTCCATCCCGTGCATATTATAGTTCATCTTAAAAGTATCATAACCACCATGAAGCCAATGGATAATAATGTCAGTTGCCAACAGTTGACTATGGGGAAAACTCAGCCTCGACATGTTGTCAGAGTGTCCAATCATTTTCAACACATGAGGCCCAATAGGCTTCGCTTTCTCGAGCCTAGTATCGAGGATTGCTTTCGAGGTCTCAAACCTCTCAATTATAGCTTGCTCTTGAAACATATTCTTGAGATGCTAAATTACGTTGTACGCATCCATGTTCTCGAACTGCTTTTGCAAGTTCGAGTCTATGGTTTATAATATCAAGCAAGTGACATCAAGCGACTGTTCTTTGGCATGACTCTCAACCTGCCTTTGGGTGTTTGGGGCATTTGGCCCCAAAAAAAGGATCATATTGTCAAGAATTGACTTTCTTTTCCTATCTAAGAACTATTTTCAGATTTCTGTTCCAGTCCAGAAATTAGAGTAATTAGGTTTCTACTTCTCAAGGATTGATCTTATATTAAAAGAGGTGGTCTCGAAAGTCACATAGTTGATATTTCCAGACATAATTAACATAAAATAGAAAATAAAATGCAATAAGTAAACCATTCATCTAAATAACTCGAAAGTAACCATACATTCTAGTTATTCAATATTTTATTTAATATTATTTAGGCTCCTTTTGCATAACCTAATCGCGGTGTAGATTAACAACGTCAAATCATTCTTTTCCCCTTTAAATCGAGGTAATCATCTTGAAATCAAAATTTTTGTGAGCAGCTTTTCAGGAGGTCACCCATCCTGAGACTACTCTCGCCAAAGCACGCTTAACTTCGGAGTTCTCATCTCCCCGAAGCCAGTGGTCTCCCAAAAGGCCTCATGCTATTTGGAGGCGGATATGGACATATAAGGTACTTCGCCCCCTCTTCGCTAGTCGATGTGGGATACCACAATCCACCCCTCCTCAAGGGACCCAACGTCCTCGTCGGCACACTCGCACTACACGGCAGAGTGGCTCCGATACCAAATTGTCAAATCCAAAGACCGCTCCGCTGTAGCATGATATTGTCCGCTCCGGGCACTCTCTTCTAAGCAGGCCCTCACGGTTTTGTTTCTGGGAGCCCGCGAGCAGCTTCCCAGGAGGTCACCCATCCTGAGACTACTCTCGCCAGAGCACGCTTAACTTCGGAGTTCTCATCTCCCCGAAGCCAGTGGGCAAAAGGCCTCATGCTATTTGGAGGCGTACATGCACATATAAGGCACTTCGCCCCCTCTTCGCTAGTGGATGTGGGATACCACAATCCACCCCTCCTCAAGGGACCCAACGTCCTCGTCGACACACTCGCACTACACGGCAGGGTGGCTCCAATACCAAATTGTCACATCCCAAGACCGCTCTGCTGTAGCATGATATTGTCCGCTCCGGGCACTCTCTTCTGAGCAGGCCCTCACGGTTTTGTTTCTGGGAGCCCACGAGCAGCTTCCCAGGAGGTCACCCATCCTGAGACTACTCTCGCCCGAGCACGCTTAACTTCGGACTTCTCATCTCCCCGAAGCCAGTGGGCTCCCAAAAGGCCTCATGCTATTTGGAGGCGGGCATGTACATATAAGGCATTTCGCCCCCTCTCCGGTAGTCGATGTGGGATACCACAATCCCGTAATCGGCCATGCCTTACGACCGTAACTCATCCCAGCCAACCATCCGACTGCCCAGCTAGATGCTCGATGACGTCGATCACACTAACGCACCGACTATGATTCAAAACAATAATGAGCAGGCTACGAAACCCAACGTACCACAGTACAGGCACACGATACCAAAGACGTGGACGAAAACAAACCGCTCGACCAAAGAAAAGTTCAACGAATCCGGAAAAAAGATCTCGGGTATTACAAACAGCAGGTTCTGTCCTGCTGTTCGGTCAGTCCCGAACGACCTCAAAATGTGACGTTTCCAGAAATGCGACGAAAAACCTATGAAGGGTTATCAACAACAAACTGAAGTGCTAAACAAAATGCGATTCCTACCACTCGAAGGTATGAAAAATGAATACGAATACAAACGATCAAAACTTTGAGAAATTACAAAATAGCCCGAAACATCCGAAAATCATGATTCGAGATCGAACAACAATACTAAAGTTCACCACACTTCTAAAAATACTAAACGAGATTGTAGAAACAACGAAATGACAATTCCGAACAAGATTTACAAAAATCAAACCAAACACGATAAAGTCACAAGGGGCAAATAATTGTTTCTACTAACCCCCCTCCCCCGAGTACTAATGGTGATGTTGTGAAAGAAACGACAGGAAACAAAAAACTGGAAGCAACTGAAGAAGAGCAGGGCGTTCAAATTGAGAATAGATTTGATTTGCTCCAAAATTTAGAAGTGTATGACTCTAATGATATTATTTTTCTGGTGACTGAAAATAATGAACCCCGACCTTGACATGTTGCCCTCGATGGGAAAATAACTTCAACAAAAAAAGGATTTCACCCTAAAAGCGTCTTTGCCCATAAAGCCTTGAAAATATTGCTCCCGATAGTGCGAATAATTTTTATGCGATAATGTTATCACGACCACAGAGAACAGTACACGAGGTGGACTAAAAATCGTTATAGAAGCTCGGCCTTCTACTTTTATCCCTCCCCCCATTTTATTTAATAATTTGCTTGATGATGTGATGGTTGTTGATTGTGATGAATCTTCTAATAGTTCGGGCACCCAACCACTATGTGATCCTTCGGAACCACATGTTGGACTCTCTCAAGATCCCTTTAAGTTCTCTACGGATCAGTTAATTCCATCATCCGGGGAAGAGTCTGAACCTGGAGAAATTAGAGATGAACTTGATGAAGTGGGATCCGAACCGTCCTTTGCCTCGAAAGAAGAACTTTTTGAAAAATCTATCTCGGATGGAGAAAATTCCAAACTTGTTGGTGCCTTACCGGTTCCGTCGGATGTTGAAAACAAAATAGAATTACCTGAGCCATCAATAAAATCGAAAAAAGATAAGGTGCAACCAAGCACATCTAAAAGGCCGACGAGACGAACCCGCCAACATGATTAGTATCATTTTTTGGAATGTTAGGGGTATCGGCAATGAATCGGCACAAAAAATTGTTAAATTACTTAAAAAAGAACATAAACTTAATATTTTGGCACTTATCGAACCCAAAGTCCAACTAAACTCTCAATATTTTTGTAGACTTTTTGGTTTTGATAAAGTTCTTGCGAATAGCAATAATCATATTTGGCTTTTCTCTGATGTTGATACCAAAATTAATATTATTCGCAACACCGATCAAATGCTTCACACTAGTGTGAGTAGTAATTATCTGCCTGCTCCTTTTCATCTTACTGTTGTTTATGGTAAAAATACTAAAATTGAGAGACGCATGCTTTGGGATGCTCTTACTTCGGTGCGTCAATTTCAAGTTCCTTGGATGGTGGGTGGTGATTTTAATATCGTCCTCCATTCTTGTGAGAAAAATGGGGGCAACCCACCTATCCCATCGGAAATGGAAGAGTTTAGAGATGCCATTATTGATTGTGATCTTTCCGATGGTGGATATGTTGGATCCCCCTTTACTTGGTATAGTAATTCTATTTGGCAAAGGTTGGACCGAATTCTTTTCTCCGCCGAATGGCTTAACACGTTTCCGTATTGCGTGGTAAGACACATACCGCGACACACGTCAGACCATCATGCTCTTCTCTGTGAGTTTAATAATAATGCCAAAAATCACTCTTACTCCTTTCGATTTCAAAACATGTGGACGAAGCATCATACTTTCTTCGATGTTGTCAGAGATTCTTGGTCCATCCCTGTCCCCTATACGGGAATTTTTAAATTAACTAATAAACTTGCTCGTCTAAAACTCTCTCTCAAAGATTGGAATAAGAGTGTTTTTGGCAATATTTTTGATAAAGTGCTTGAAGCTCAGAATTGTGTTGCCATGGCGGAGGAGATGTTTGATAGGGATCCTACAACTGCTAACAAGGAATATCTTAGTAAAATGAATGACAACCTCAATATGTCTTTATCTCTTGAGGAAATTTTTTGGAAACAAAAAACGAAAACTAAATGGACTATGGAAGGGGAGAGAAACAGTAAATTTTTTTCATAATTTGGTTAAAAAGAAAAGGCAAAAGAATTTTATCCACTCAATTTCGGATAACGGATCCACTCTTACGGATCTGAATGATATCCATAATTCGGCTATTCAGTTTTATAAAAAGTGTTTTACTAAAGAGAATGCTGATATTGAGAATGTTAGGGTAGACCTCATTCCTAAGGTGATTGATGAGAGGGACAATAATTTCCTTTGTGATCTTCCCTCGTTGGAGGAAATTCGTGAAGTTGTTTTTGATATGGATAGTGACAGTGCGGCAGGTCCTGATGGTTTTAATGCTAAATTTTACCAAGTTTGTTGGGATATTATTTGTCTAGATGTTTTTGATGCGGTAATTGATTTTTTTAAGGGCTCGTCCTTAACTCAAGCTTATTCCTCTACTTCATTATCCCTTATCCCTAAAACACAGTCCCCTAACTCGTGGAAGGACTTGCGGCCTATTAGTCTTTGCAACACTTCCTATAAAATCTTTTCTAAAATCTTGAGTAAAAGACTGAGTGGCATCCTTCCTCGTATTATTAATCCTACGCAATCCGGCTTTATTAAAGGCCGCCTCATCACGGATAATATTCTTACAGCCTTAGAAGTCACGCACGATATTTCTAGAACCAATTTAAATACTATTATCAAGCTTGATATGGAAAAGGCTTACGATAGAATGGATTGGGGGTTCTTATTTAATGTTTTGGAACAATTTGGTTTCTCCCCAAAATTTATCTCCCTTATTAAAGAATGTGTATGCTCACCGTGGTTTTCTATTCTTATCAATGGTATGTCGGTGGGGTACTTCAAGAGTGAGAGGGGTCTTCGTCAAGGTGATCCCATTTCTCCCCTTCTTTTCGTTATTGCTGCGGACTACTTTTCTAAACTTATTGACGATACGTTTGATAAACACCCGGGTATGTTTTATGGTGTTCGTAAGAACGTGCGTATCACCCACTTAGCTTATGCGGATGATACTCTTCTCTTTTTAAAAGCTAGCAAGACTAATTTACAAATTCTCAAGCATTGTCTTACTCATTATGAGGAGATTTCGGGACAAAAAATTAATATCTCCAAGAGTCTTTTTGTGATGTACAACTCGTCAATAGGAGACCTTGATATGGTGCATAGAATTACGGGTTTTGAGTCCACCAAACTTCCAATTCAATATCTTGGTGTCCCTCTTTGGAAAGGTAACACAACCTTTGCTATGTTCAATGATTTGATCCTTAAAATCAAAAATAAAATATGTACTTGGAACCACCACCTCCTTTCTTTAGGAGGAAGAATTGAACTTATTAAATCGGTTTTAAATTCCATTTCCTTCTATTGTTTACAAGTGATTAAGCCTCCTGGGAATGTTATTACTTTTATTGAGAGGCTTTTCAATAAATTTTTGTGGGGTTCTAATGAGCAACACAATAAAATTCATTGGGCGTCTTGGCAAAAATTGTGTTACCCAACTAGTGAGGGAGGAATAGGGTGTCGTGATCTTAATGATATTATTCATACGGCTGAGATTAAAATGTGGTGGCGTCTCCGTACAAACAATAATATTTGGTCTCAATTTCTAAAGTCTAAATATTGCAAGAGACTCCATCCCATGATTGTTAAAGTTAATCCGTATGATTCATCAATTTGGAAAAGACTTTGTAGCATTCGGGCTTATGCGGATAGTAATATTTTGTGGAATAGTGGAGATGGCAATGTTTCCTTTTGGCACGATATGTGGTGCGACTTCAGCCCTCTTTCTAATATTTTCCCGACTAAATCCAAAGCTCTCATTAAACATTTTTGGGGGGACAGGGATTGGGATAAACCGAAGCTTCATTCGGTATTACCCCATCAATATTGTGATTATATTTGTGCACTCCCCTCCCATTTGAATAATCCCCAACCTTGTTGGAAACTTTCTCCCAATGGCAATTTTTCCTACAAAGGTACCTGGGATATTATTAGAAAGAAAAAGATCGAGCACAATTTTCTTAAATATTGTTGGCAACCTATGATTACTCCCACGATTTCGGTTTTTATGGTTCGTTTGTTGAATAAATGGATCCCCACATCGGATTGTCTTATCAAGAGAGGGATGATTGTTGATATCCCGTGCTTTTGTTGTAATAATATTGAGACGATGGCCCACCTATTTATTATTGGCCCTATTGCTACCAAGGTGTGGAATATTTTTTATAACTTAGCGGGATTTCACGGACCTAGAACCGATAATTTTAATTTTATCTTGGCATCATGGTTCTCCAAAACTAAAGGTAAGGTACATTTATTCTATGTCATCCCAATCCTTATACTTTGGTTTTTATGGTGTTGTAGGAATGACAAAAGAATGAAGGGTATCCCTTTTACGGCCGAGCGTGTTTGCTCCCGGATTTGGAAATACCTTAGATCTATTAAAATTGCCGACAAATATTGTCATACCTTTTGGAAGGGTGCGGATGCTTTTGCAGCCCGTCTTGGAGTTGAATCTGCGCCTAGGAGAATTTGTAAAATTGTGGCCGTGCGATGGGCAAGACCGTATACCGGTTGGGTCAAACTTAACACGGATGGTGCGGCCAAAGAAAATCCTGGTTTTGCGGGGGCGGGTGGTATTATTCGAGACCATTTGGGCAGCCCCATTATTTGTTTTTCCGAACATATTGGTGTTCAAACCAACACTTTTGCGGAGCTCTATGCTATTTGGCGTGGGATTGAGCTTTGCTTGGACAAGAAGTTTAATTATATTTGGATTGAAGTGGACTCCGTTGTGGCTTTGAAATTAATTCAGAGGAAGTCTACTTGCCATTGGAACCTTCAAAACTTGGTGACTAAAATTCACAAACTCTCGAGTCAAGTGACTATTCGTTTTTCCCACATCTATAGGGAAGGAAATGGGATTGCTGACATTCTTGCTAATCAAGGATGTTTTCGTCGAGATTTTTTTTGTTCGAATGGGCTTGATCTTAAAGGGAAAATCCTTGGCCTTATTCGTTTAGATAAAATTAGTTTTCCGTATCTTAGAAATAAAAAAGTTTTGCCTCCTTAGTTTTGGGGCATTTGTCTTGGGGCGTGTAGAGGGGCTCGTCCTCCCTCGTTCCTTTTGGGCGTGTAGAGGGACTCGTCCACCCTCAATTTCCTGGTTTGCTTAATAATATCTCGTTTTGTTTAAAAAAAAAAAAAAAAAAAAAAAAGTCACAACATTACGCGGATTCGTTAAAACAACTTCGAAACTCGTTCGAATGACAAAAAGTGCCTAACAAAATAGTTTCAAAATATCAAAATCATTACAAGTGAGTCATCGTATACCAGGGACCGTTCCCCATTCCTAGGAAACCACCAAAGAATGATGATTATTCTACACGATAATTATATGTATATTTTGATTTTGAGCTTCAAAATCGTAGGCAAAAGCTTTATGTGCATAATTACATTTTATTTATGTTATATTGTGTTGATTTTTATCGTTTAAATCACTGTTCTTTGTATTACACGTAGTATGTTATGGGTGTATACTGATATAACTATGTGTTACAATATATACATGTTGTCACAAAAATAGAAAAAAAAATG
Source organism: Orobanche coerulescens (assembly GCA_033398695.1). Lineage (NCBI taxonomy): Eukaryota > Viridiplantae > Streptophyta > Magnoliopsida > Lamiales > Orobanchaceae > Orobanche > Orobanche coerulescens. The sequence continues at coordinate 105,545,893 of CM065815.1, forward strand.
AAAAAAAAAATCAAAATTACTGATGGAAATGAAGTTCAGTGGTAAATTTGGCAGCCAGTTCCAACAAAATGTCGGTCGGGTCTTCCATCCCCAAGTAGTCGGACATTGCCGACGGAATGTCCGTCAAAATTTACCTACAGTTGCTCTCGAAAATTTTCGACGGGTTATTCTTCGGTAATACTGATGGATATTTGGTCAAAGTTTGCTTTTTTGTCCACCGACGGTTTTTTCATTTAAACTCCGTTGGAGAACTTCTCTGAAATATTTAGACGGAATCATTTTCGTCGGCATACCCTTACCTACCAGCAATTGCGAGTCAGAAATATTTAGTTGGAGAATCCATCAGTAAAGACTTTTCTGACGGGTTTTTAGACTGCTTGGATAAAATCCTCATGGAATTTTGATCATCAAAGTACATCATCCTCCCTAAAGCCGACTTCATACAGCTTTGATCATACAATGTTCAGTCTAAGCATTATGAAGATCGAGATTTCTACAGCATAAACTCCTAGTTGGCTACAACATTAATGTTGTATGCACTCTACTTAAAAGAAATATTAAACCAACATGAAAGCATTTATAATTCAAACCGTTCTGAAATAGTCATATTTTTTTCATAAAAGTATTAGGAGTTTGAAAAATATTTAATGCTAATGGAGATATCATTTAATGGTGTTGAAAGACTATGGATACATAGTTTTTAATGAAGTTCAAAAGAATGTTTGAAGCATTTAATGCTGAGAAGATGGATGACTTTAATTCAAACATTCACCAAGCCGCCAAAATGAAGTGTCTACATCTCACCAATCGGCCAACGGCTAAATTTATAATGGATCTAAATTCCAAGGCTATAAATAGTATAATTGGGCTTTCTCATATACTGATCATACTACGAATATAGACAACACAAAGAGTACTGATTTACTTTTAAAAAACTAGCAAGAGCAAATACTCTTCGAGCCAACAATATTCAATATCGAAGAGATTATCAGTCCTCAATGAAAGAGAACACCAAAATACAGCCAGTACCTTAAAAGCCTACAACCTTTTGTTTAGAGACTTAAACTACCATACTTGACAATGAGAGTTATCCCTATGTGGACTAGCAAATCGAGCTAATTCTAATATGTGTTGGGTGAAGATAGCTCAGGAGCATGAAGCTTCAAATCTGTGTGAGAAGAAGTCTAAGTTAAAGAAGCCTACAACCTGTAACACCCCCGATATATTCAGGAATATTACAGCGCCGTAAATCCTTTACATAAGGATTTATAAGGCTGAAGAATTGAACAGACATTAACAGGTACAAATGAATGGAAGTAACGGAATTAAGATACAACAATTTTGACCAAATACTGAAAATACAAATGTTCAACAGAAACTTATTAATACATCACCAATTCAAATTCATCATAAACGACTACGTACTCGAGTACTCATTGAAATAACCAACAAACAATAGTCGAATAAATCCGGCTGGAACATCACTCTGCACCCTCGTCGTCATGCAGCTCCAGTGGTTGTTTTCCCGCTCTCCTGGATCCTGAACATAAACAAAATGTTCACCCCCGAAGGGGTTAGCACAACGATGCTAGTACAAGTACCACAATATATTATTCATATCTCACGCAGAATAATAACGTAAACGACAAAAATACCAACGAGTCTTCTCCTACGAGAAACTCATAATGACATACACAACTGATAATCACAACAAGATATCATAACATACACATGGTAATTCCGATGATCCAGCGTTCACTGCCTAGAACCCACGATGATCCCGTCAGACCAACCCGTGGTGGAAAAACCCGTTCGATGATCCAGCGCACGCTAGCATAGATCCCCCGATGATCCTGTCGGACCAACACGAGGTGGACATACAACAACGACATACATGCACAATAATATGTATAACATCAATACATAAAACAAATAAGGTACTTGCCTCGATTCGAAGACAAGAACAATACTTCCACGAAAACGAACGCTCGAAGGTCGCTCCCCCCCAATCAAACACGTAACAAGCTCGAACCTTAACAAAAGAAATAATATAGAATTTATCTCACATTGTACGAATGTCTAACAATTCGATTTACGGCCAAAAGTTCATAGAATGTAATCTGCCAGAACTTCTTAGCGCACGCTAAGTACTCTGTGTAGCGTCCGTTAAGTCTGCTCGATAGCGCACGCAAACAACAAAGCCTAGCGTACGCTAACTATGCATGGTCAGTACTTCACTGATCAGCCGACTGACTCGTCTGATGGCCTAACATACGTTACGTACCAAACGTAGCGTAGCTATCTTCTCTCGAGTCTGTATGATCAACTCTGGTTCTGTCCCGATCAAGTCTGATGAATCGTCCCAACATAGGGGCGATCTACATCTTCTCCTATATAATGCCCCAAATGGTGCCATCTTAATGGAAGCATGCCAACTATTGTTATAGGTAAATTCAATCAACGGTAGATGAACTTCCCAATCACCTGACCAATCTAAGGCATAAGCCCTCAGCATATCTTCCACCGTTTGAATAGTCCTCTCGGATTGTCCATCAGTCTGCGGGTGATAAGCTGTGCTGAAGTTCAATTTGGTTCCCAAGGCCTTATGAACTACTTTCCAAAAGTGGGACACAAAACGGCCGTCTCGATCAGAAACAATGGTCTTCGGCGTACCATGCAATCAAACTATCTCCGAAATAAATACTCGTGCCAACCTCTCTGGTCCCCACGTGTCCTTAATGCCTAGAAAATGAGCTGATTTGGTTAAACGATCAACTATCACCCAAATCATGTTCATTCCTGTTTTGGTTCTCGGCATACTAGTGATAAAGTCTATCGATATGTCCTCCCACTTCCATTCAAGAATCGGGAGCGGCTTCAACATTCCGGCAGGCCGTTGATGCTCGATCTTAACCTGCTGACAAGTCAAGCATTTTGAAACATAGTCCGCTACATATTTCTTCATGTTGCCCCACCAGAAATTCTGCTTCAAGTCTTTATACATCTTACTGGTGCCCGGGTGGATACAGTAGGGCGAACTGTGAGCTTCCTTCATAATTGTCTGTTTCAGAACACCGACATCGGGAACGCAGAGTCGGTTTTAAAATCTCAAAACTCCATCATCATGAATTACGAATCCGGGGGCCTTTCCCTTGATCACTTCATCACGTAACCGAATCATCAGAGGATCATCTGCCTGTCTAGATTTGTTTTCTTCGGTTAATGATGAAGTTATTTCCATCAAGCACAGTTGTCCTTGGACTTTTTGTAACCACACTTCAATTCCTTCTCGAATCATTTCTCGTTGAAGGCGAAGTTGGGAGGTCAGCGTCTCCAGCATCTGAATGGAAACAGACTCTTGTGATCCGTAAAGATCTGACAGTGAGTCCCGTACAGATAATGCCTCCAGATCTTTAAAGCAAAAACTACTGCTGCTAGCTCCAAATCATGTGTTGGGTAATTCACTTCATAAGGTTTCAGCTGTCGCGACGCATAAGCGATCACCTTATCACTCTGCATCAATACGCATCTGAGCCCTTGGTTCGAAGCATCACTGTAAACTATAAATCCTCCAGTTCCCTGTGGAAGTGATAGAATCGGCTCCGTCGTCAATCTCTTCTTCAATTCATCAAAGCTAATCTGACATAACTCGTTCCACTCAAACTTTTGAGATTTCTGCAGGAGTCGAGTAAGTGGGCGGGAAATTTTGGAAAACCCTTCCATGAACCAACGGTAATAACCAGCAAGTCCTAAGAAACTTCGGACTTCTTTCACATTCTTTGGAGTCTTCCAATCCAAAACCGCTTCAATCTTCTGAGGATCTACTCGGACTCCTTCAGCTGATACCACATGACCGAGGAACATTACTTCCTTTAGCCAGAATTCACACTTAGAGAGTTTGGCATACAGTTGCTCGCTTCTTAAAAGTTCTAATACAATCTGCAAATGCTGTGCATGCTCTTCCGGGTTCTTAGAATACACTAGAATGTCATCAATGAACACGACTACAAATTTATCCAAATATTCGATGAACACTCGGTTCATCAATTGCATGAATACAGCAGGTGCATTAGTGAGACCAAACGGCATCACTACAAACTCATAGTGTCCGTAACGAGTTCTGAACGCTGATTTCAGAACATCAGATTCCTTAATCCTCAGCTGATGATATTCTGATCTCAGATCGATTTTAGAAAATACTGTTGCCCCTTGCAACTGGTCGAACAGGTCATCAATCCGTGGCAACGGATACTTATTCTTAATTGTCATCTTGTTCAGCTCTCGATAGTCGATACACAGTCGAAGCGATCCATCCTTCTTTCGGACAAAAAGAACCGGCGCTCCCGAGTGGCGGCAACGCTTGGTGAATAAAGCCTTTGTCCAAGAACTCCTCATTTGCTTTTTCAATTCATACATCTCAGTAGGTGCCATACGATACGGCGCCTTAGAAATTGGTGTAGCTCTGGGTTCCAGCTCAATGGTAAATTCTACATCCCTTCGTGGAGGTAGTCCAGGTAACTCGTCAGGAAATACATCTGGAAATTCGTTTACAACAGGAATGGATGAAAGTTCCACAATTTCGTCTTCTTTCTTCATTGCATAGCACCGATCCGGTGCGGCCCGTTTCAACGGTTTGTGACTTTCAACGCTTTGATCAACTTTCCTGAGCTTCCCGGTTTCCATCCCTCAAACAGTATTTCGGAACCATCGTCAGCGATCAGCGAGATATTCCTCCTTCGGTAGTTCACAATTGCTCCATATCGATTAAGCCAATCGTCTCCGAGTATCAGGTCGTCTCCTTGCATTTCTATCACAATCAAATTTGAGAGCCACTCTCTGCCTCCAAATGATACAGGGAAATTTCTGGTTTCTATGTTCCCGACAATCCTCTCTCCACTCGGTAAACCAACAACATAAGGTTCACAAGTATGAAAACCAGAAATATTCAAACGATTCACACATGACAAGGATATAAAAGAATGCGTAGCTCCTATATCGAATAAAATGCTAACTGGCTGGGAAAGGATCTGGACAGTACCTGATGCAACAGAAGCATCCTGATCGTCTGTTCTCCTCATCTCGTACAGACGTGGGGGAACAGATCCGGCACTCGATGTACCCTTTCGGTCCCACTGTCCTCTGCCTCGCCCGCGGCCAAAATTCTGAGGCATCTGAACACTTTGCTGTGTCTGTTGGATACTGGCTTCCTCCTGGACTGGCTGTGGTGTACGGGCTCTAAAAGACTTTGCAGCCTCTTCACAGAATACCGCACGATGTCCCTCTCGACCACAATCAAAACAAGTCACGACAGGTAGGGGGCAATTCCATCGATAGTGCCCCATCTGGGCACAGTTAAAGCATTTCCTGGTAACATCAGTCATGGTTGATGTTGTTCCGAAGCTCTTTCCGCTCCTAACTGGGTGCGGAGGTTTCTTGAAAGAGTGAAAGGATGACTGGGCCTTGCGGGGCCCGCTGTTCTTGTGCTCTGTAAAAGTACCAGAGACTTTCTGCTTCTTGGATTCCGTAAATTTCTCCATAGTTGCTTCCTTGATCTCATACGCCAACGCCTTATCCTGGTATTGACGGAGTGTGGTACATTCAAAACCGGACATGTACCTCTGGATTTCTGGTTTCATCCTCATATCAAAATGGATCATCATTTATGCATCTGTTCTGACCAGATGTCGAACAAATGCCAGTTGTTGGTTAAACGTCTTAATTGCCTGAGTTACTGGCACATCTGAAGGCTGAGCGGAGAAAAACTCTCGAACTTTGGCTTCCCTCACAGGACGAGGGCAGTACTGAGCTTCCATCATCAATTTAAACTCTGTCCAATCAGCATCATGGTCTACAGGCCGGATGGCTTCCCACCATCCGGACGCTTCCCCTATCAGAAAATATTGAGCGATAGAGGTGTTGCTACCCAAAATATTATCCGGAGATAGATATTGCTGGAATGGATGGATAGCAAACAAATGCAAGAGCACTTCCGTGAGAAAGATAAATAACACAAGATTTGCCGGGGTTGTTAGTCCCGGGCTTGAATGCTCTCGCGAGATATTATTAATACTAATATTCGGGGGTACAAGTATTAATGTAAGAATACAATTACAATCAGTGTAAGGATTCTTGTTATCTTAGCTAGTGAGCGTGTAGATTGCCGGAAGAACCAGATTTGATGCTCTGTGAGTTCTTGTAACAAAGGAGATGAACAGTCGCGGCGGTGAGAGATCGACAGTCTCTCACGGCGAGTATTTAGCTGGATGCTTGGGCTCCTGGACTTATGAATCTCTTGGAATCTGTCTAGTGGAGACTTGCTGCCTCTGCCGATCGTCTTCTGGATGAGAGATTCGGAGAGAGAAGTCCTGAGATGGATTCCGGTGAGAAAGCAAGGAGCTTGATGGTATGTATGTTCTTTTGTATTTCCGTGGATGAATTCGGAATGAGTTCTGAACGTGAGTAAATGAGTTCTGAACCGTAGGTCAAATGAATTGGGATCCTTTTTCCAGTAGGAGGAGGCTCTCTATTTATAGGTCTTGGATATGCCGGGCGATCGCCTTTTCTGTATTATAATAATCGGGCGATCGTCTTTTAGCACATGGGCTTGTCTCCTTAAAGTCTGCAGGAGTTGCTGGCAGTCAACCGCGTGGTCCAATGAGAAGCCTGCACGCGTCCTGAGTTGCTATCACGGGTGGTCCCACTGACAACTTTCGGCGCGCCTGCCGGTAGGTGAGGTAGGTGACAGGCTGTGGTCAAAGGTCTTGTCTGTCAGCAAAAGATCTTGTCTGTCAGCGCCTTTTGTGGATCTGCACGTGGGTGCTGTTCTGAGATCCAGTCCTCGATGACTTTGACGGGCGATCATCTCTGCTCGGGGCGTAGGTCGACCGTCCTTAGCCGGACACTAGAGTCGATCGCCAGATGCCAAAAGGCGATCGCCTTGGGAGTCGATCGCTAGGTGCCTGATGGTGGTCTGGTATCTTCGATTGGGCGAGCTAGCCATAGTTTGACTGGTGTTGACTTGGTCGCTCGGCCTTATAGTCGATCGCCTGTCGGGATGGATAAATCTTGGCACAACAATTGCCTCCCAGCTCGCTCCTATGTTGGAAACGTGGGGTGAGGTGGTTCTCTTGGCGATCGCTGAACTTTTGACGAGCGACTCTGTGTTTAACTGAACTGGCGATCGTCTTTGAGCTGATATATCCTGAGTTCGGACGACCTGGTTGGCCGCTAAACTGCGCGGGAAAAAGCAATGGGCGTGGAAAAGTCTCCGCGCACGTGTCGGGCTTCTATTGGAGGATACCAACGGTCATTAATGACTCCTCGGCTGATGCGTCCGTGAAAAGACGCGTACGCGGGTCTCGAGGGAGTCAATTAATGCGTCGTTTGAGATCCGACCCCTGAGATTTTCCCTTATTGCAAACGAGTCCCTGCCTTCTCCTATAAAATGGCGCAGTGCTGCAATCTTCGTCCTCACGCGCACTTACTGGAGAAAGAAGGACTTGCTGAAGATTTTTCTGAAGATCTTAGTGCCGATCGTCGTTCAATTTCACCTTCGGGTAAGAAAAAATCCTTTTCTCCTTTTCTGTCTTTGAGAATGGCCGGCACGTCATCATCACATGGAGTGGGTACCAGTTCCGCCGCCGGGACATCGACTGTCCGGGGAGGACTTTCTTCCGACTTCCACCTGGAGACGGCCGCAGAGGCTATTCGGGCCGGAATCGACCCTACTGAAGTCGAGGCTTTATTTAATGAAGCCGATGTTGCTAAGGAGGCGGCTGCTGAAGAAAGACGATCGCAGATAGAGAGAGATCTGGCGATTAGGGCTTACTGGGAGCAACATAGCGCTTTCGGCCAGGCCTATAAGGCCTTTGCTGAGATAATGGAGAAGTTGGCCAGTCCGACTCCGAGATTCGATTTCCGGGGATACTTGGTCGCCTACCCTTATCAGCTTCCCAAACGGTCGCAGTACCGGGTTGCGCAGCGATCTTTGTGGTCGCTTGTCCAAATACGGAGTTCGATGACCAGGAAAGATCTGGCCGTCTGGAGGACAAGGTTCCATGTTCCTTCAGATGTGGACATGTTCGCGCTGGCGGAGAATGAGCGAGCCGATCAGCCTCCGATGGGTATGGTCGCCGTGTATGAGGCGATTATGGAGGCCGGGCTGCGCTTCCCTCTATCTTTTGCTGTCTCCCATCTGCTGGCCGCTTGGAATGTGGCGCCAGTTCAGCTGACGCCGAACGCTTAGCTCCAAATTATCTGCACTCTCACCCTTTTTGGCAGTCACCGCCTGTACCGCCTCCCATCGCCGTTAGAGATGAACCATTTGTTCAAGCTGACGGCTCAGAAAGGGTCGGTCGGCGGTTACCATATTCAGGGCCGATCTGGTCGGGTAATTCACGGAGTCCCGAATAAGATGCGGGGCGATCAGACGAAGTGGTTCTGGGTCGCCGGCAAGTGGAGGGCTTCTGTGAGCGACAATCCCTCGGGCGAGCTGGAGATCCCTACTGAGTTTCGGGAGAGGAATCCCGGTAAGGGTTTAGACTCTCCCTTCGTTCGGATGCATTTTGGACTGATCTAATTTGATTTCGGTTTTGCAGGTTTCCACATTCCGGCGGTCGAGGAGCTGCCTTTCGACTTCCTGGTTGTCTGGGAGCGGATAAGGAGCTTGTCTGACGACGACCTTGACGCCAACCGGATCAATAAGGAGAGTCGTTGGTTGTCGGCTCGGCTATTCCGTTTCCCGAGACATCTCTCGGTACCAGGTATGAGTTTCCGCGACCTTCAATTTCTAGGCGATCGCCTTACTTGAGGACAGTATCTGACTGTTGGTCGATCGTCTTAACTGCAGAGGTTCGCTTTCCTCGCTTTTTGGAGCCCCCGCCGGAGATCGCCATGTCGAATCCTGGAGTTCTAGGCCGCCTCCGCCACAAGAAGTCATCTCGGGCCCCACCTGTTGCGTTGCCAATTGTTCCGGAGGCGGAACCTCATGTGGAGCCGATCGTGGCTGAGGAGGGAGTTCCGGAGGAGGGGCTTCGAACGAATCGCAAGAGGCCGAGGTCGGAAGAAACTTCGGTTCCTGCCCCTCCCAATGAGGTGCCGATCGCCGCGCCTCCGATCACCATTGTCGCTCCTAAGAATGAGCCGCCCTCTGCGGCTTTTATGAGGGAGATGGCGATCGCGGATGCTGAGACCCCTCGAGAGAAACCTTATTTCGGTCGGGACCCCGAGAAGGCTGAGAGGTAGATTGCATTTTTGTGTTGAAACATGCAACTGCGTAGGAGTTGTGTTAACTTTGTTGTATTGATGTAGGATCCGTCGCACAGATCCGTCTTGCCCGCCGATGGTCGTGGATTTCCTGGCGAGCCTCCTCGCCAGTCCTGCGACATCCCTCCATACGTTAGCAAGGCCGCTTCTGCTCTGTCGAAGTCCTGGACGACCGATCTGGATGCGATCGCTCGTCAGCGATCGGGGAGTTCGATGCAGGCTGTTCTCGCCCTTTCTCTCCAGACGGCGACCATGGCTGTCCAGGCTGCTCAGGAGTTCGAGGGGCGACCTTCCACTATTCGCCTGCAGGCGGATCTCGAGGCGGCTCGGAAAGAGAACGCCGAGTTTGCTGATAAGATCGTGGCGATGGAGAAGGACTCTTTGTAGGTGGCCAAGCGGGCGAGCCACGAGCTTGAGCTGGCGAAGAAGGAAACCGAGTTGTCTCGTCTGGCGGTTGACCGATTTCGGGACCAGATGCTGAATGTCGTCCGGGCGCAGAAGGTTGCTGAGGATGAGGCCGATCGCCAGAAGGTGACGATCGCTCGGTTGACCAGCGAGCTGGCAGAGTCGAAAGAGAAGGTTGCTGCGAGGGAGGCCGAGCTCCAGGGGTCGCAACAGGCGATGGCGGAGCTGAAAGGAGAGGTAGAGGCGACCAAGGCTGATCCCTTTCAAAACTTGGAGTTTGTCAGCGAGTTCGCCTATTATTTGGCGTTCGCCGACTCGATCCAAGCAGCTAAGAAGGGAGGTTTGGAGGTCAGGCCTCTTGCTGAGAACTTCAAGGCGTATGCGTTGGAGCATCCTCTCCATTCAGCTTTCTCCTTGCCGATCTTGGATCTTGCGGACATCGGCGTGGATTTGAGCTGGTATCCGACTCCAGCCAATCTTGCACATCCCGACACTCCGGAAGATGCGGGGACCGCACCGAATGCTGATGGCGAAGGCCAGGCAGGGGCCTGAGGCACTTCATTTTTGATGTTTTAGCTTATTTCCTTGTAATTTGTAGCTTTCTTTTGTAGCATTTACGCCTTCGGGCGACCATGTACTCTGATCTTTTCAAGCAATGAACTGAATGTTTGATTATCTTCGATTACTTGAATGATTGTTATTTTTGAGTCTTTGTTTGACTTTGTACAAATGTGTGAGGAGAGATCGTTGCGAGGGTAGTTCCAAATGAATTGACAAACTCATAAAGATAACTTTTACAACAAATTCGATCACTGCATAACATCTAAAAATTGACGACCTCCGTATGTGGTTGAATAGGGACGATCGTCCTATAGGTACTCCGCACTCTTCCCCCTTGTTTTTATTCACTTAGTGGAAGTAAGGGGATGAAAATAACTCGTTGAGTGAGCGGTCTTCAACATTGTCGAATCCTCGAGGACGGTCGTCCATCTTGAGGAACCGTGCATGATCGCGGAGTTCGATGGACCGACTCCCTGATCATGTCTTGATGCGCGAAGACATTGAGTGTCTCGTGACTCACTTTATTATGAGGGTCCTCTGTTAGGCTGCGCCTCACCTCGTATTTAAACGAAGGGCGTGCGGTCTCGGTCTAGAGGAGTCCTTGCGCGGGGCAGCATCGGATGATTCAACACCACGCCCGCGGCTCGTTTAGCTTTGCTTCCACCTCGGCCCACCATGAAGATGGCGAACCTCGACGGTGTACGTTGAGACGGGGGTTGTGGCACGTCGCATTGTTCGGGTTCACCATGTTAGATGATGAACCTTTGAGGGCGAGCGATCGTGTCCACTGATTAATTTTGGAGGGCCCTCAGACTACGCCGGCCTCGTATTTAAACGAAGGGCGGGCGATCTTGGCCCAAAGGGACCTTGCATGGCCTAAGCAGTCGGTTCCATCGACCACCAGGACCATGGCTGCACTCTTCCACCTTGGATCGTCATGTAAATGTCGACCTTCGACGGTGTACGTTGTGCGGGGGAGGCGATCTCGTGCCTTAGTCCATCATGTTAGATGGTGAACCGTAGATGGCGATCGAGTCCTCCAGTTTCCTAAATAAGGATGGAGATCGGGGAGACTTCCGGGGTTCCCTTCTCTTGATTAAAGCATGTAGAGACGGTCGCCGAGGTTGATCCAGGGGTCGGCTCGTATGAGCTTTCCAGCCTGTTTTGTGTTCGACTCGAACGATCGTGTATAGAGATTGGTAGGGGCTTCGGCTAAGCCAATAAGCTGTCCAACTTTCCCTCCTCGAACAATCTCGGAGTACATTTGAGGAGGTCGCGGCATTGGTTGGTGCTGTGGCCGGGACTCTTATGGTAGGCACAATATTGATTGTTGTCCAGGTGACCGTGGTCCCTTATCGCCTTTGGCTTTTTGAGCTTTTCGTTCCCCTTGATGGCATAGAAAATATATGCCGGAGTTCGGTTGAACGTATGGAGGAGATGGGCTTCCATGTCCTCGAAAGCCTTGAGATCTCCGGGTGGCTTGGTGATCGCCTTCTTTGCTTTGGCGATCGCTATCTTCTGGACAGGAGGTGGCGTTTCTTCGCCTAGGCGGAGGGTGAGTAGCCTTTGCCTGGCCAGAAAGTTGGCAGCTTTAGCGCGGAAGATCGCGTAAGTTGGGGGAATATCCTTGGAGAGATGTCTAAACATGGGAGAGTGACCGTGGAATCCCCCCATGACCGAAAAGAGAGCGAGCTCGTCACTGACGGGTTCGCCGGTGAGGATGATTTCGTCTACTCGGTCAATATAATCTGCGTCGGTTTCGTCTTTCCCCTGCCTGATTTTCATCACGCGGTGGGGGCCTTCTGGTCTGGCGACCTTGCTGGCGAAGTATGACGTGAAGTCATTCGCCAGTTTCTTAAAGGAGGTGATTGATCGTGGTGGTAGTGATACGTACCACCTATGGGCCATCTCGCCCAATGTTAACGGGAAGATCCGGCACTTGGTTGCATCAAATGCCCCACACCCAGTCATGTAGATTCGGAATTTACTCAGGTGGGTTTCGGGGTCCGATCTCCCCTCATACAGAGGTGTTTTGGGAGGAGCGATCGTTGGTTGTATGGGGGCAAGCTCGATATGGACCAGGAGTGGCTCGGTCGGCCCGGTGATCTTTTTGCTGGCGCTTGCCCCAGTGTCCAAGAGTGCTTTCATCTCGTCGAGCTGGTGTTGTATGGCGGCCATCGCCGTGGCCTGACTGCTAGCGGCTCGGCGCTCGGAGTGGGAGCTGAGGCGATTGAGTACTGATCCCCTGGCGATCGGTACGGGAGTCAGATGGCTGACCTGCGTTCGGCTGTGAAGTGGATAGGCCGAACTCCTGGTGATGGATTCGGATTCCGTCTTTTCGTGGTTGGAAACTGAATGCCCCGGTCGCCAGGATGGGTCGCGCCCCAAGCGATTGAATATGGATCCGTCCGGTCGTGCGAGAGCCTTTTCTCGCGAATTGGGTCTTTCTGACGATCGCTCGCTCAGTAGCCCGTTGAATTTCCGTTTTCCCATGCGGCGGACGATCGAGGGAGTTATCGCGGGCGACGCGCACGCTCTCCGTCGCTCCTCTAGGATGGCCATAGCCTCCTCGATCTGTTCCTCGGTTTGGAACTGATCGAGTGAGAGGTTGGGGCCATCTCTTGGGTGCGGGATCGAGAGTCTCGCGTTGCTGCGGCTTCCCCCTGTCGTCGGCTGGGGTTCGGATTGAGCCGGGATATGGTGTCTGGCGGTTCGGAGAGTGGCTCTCTTCGATGTTCCGGCGGATGTCATGATTATGAATGTTTTATTTGAAGCGCAGTGAGTGTCACTTCAAGTATATGCCCCGAGAACAGTGAGTGTTCTTCGGGACGGTAGGAATAAAAATTTGAGGGTTAGATGCCCTTCTTCTAGCGCCAATTGTTGCTACCCAAAATATTATCCGGAGATAGATATTGCTGGAATGGATGGATAGCAAACAAATGCAAGAGCACTTCCGTGAGAAAGATAAATAACACAAGATTTGCCGGGGTTGTTAGTCCCGGGCTTGAATGCTCTCGCGAGATATTATTAATACTAATATTCGGGGGTACAAGTATTAATGTAAGAATACAATTATAATGAGTGTAAGGATTCTTGTTATCTTAGCTAGTGAGCGTGTAGATTGCCGGAAGAACCAGATTTGATGCTCTGTGAGTTCTTGTAACAAAGGAGATGAACAGTCGCGGCGGTGAGAGATCGACAGTCTCTCACAGCGAGTATTTAGCTGGATGCTTGGGCTCCTGGGCTTATGAATCTCTTGGAATCTGTCTAGTGGAGACTTGCTGCCTCTGCCGATCGTCTTCTGGACGAGAGATTCGGAGAGAGAAGTCCTGAGATGGATTCCGGCGAGAAAGCAAGGAGCTTGATGGTATGTATGTTCTTTTGTATTTCCGTGAATGAATTCGGAATGAGTTCTGAACGTGAGTAAATGAGTTCTGAACCGTAGGTCAAATGAATTGGGAACCTTTTTCCAGTAGGAGGAGACTCTCTATTTATAGGTCTTGGATATGCCGGGCGATCGCCTTTTATGTATTATAATAATCGGGCGATCGTCTTTTAGCACATGGGCTTGTCTCCTTAAAGTCTGCAGGAGTTGCTGGCAGTCAACCACGCGGTCCAATGAGAAGCCTGCACGCGTCCTGAGTTGCTATCACGGGTGGTCCCACTGACAACTTTCGGCGCCCCTGCCGGTAGGTGAGGTAGGTGACAGGCTGTGGTCAAAGGTCTTGTCTGTCAGCAAAAGATCTTGTCTGTCAGCACCTTTTGTGGATCTGCACGTGGGTGCTGTTCTGAGATCCAGTCCTCGATGACTTTGACGGGCGATCATCTCTGCTCGGGGCGTAGGTCGACCGTCCTTAGCCGGACAGTAGAGTCGATCGCCAGATGCCAAAGGGCGATCGCCTTGGGAGTCGATCGCTAGGTGCCTAATGGTGGTCTGGTATCTTCGATTGGGCGAGCTAGCCATAGTTTGACTGCTGTTGACTTGGTCGCTCGGCCTTATAGTCGATCGCCTGTCGGGATGGATAAATCTTGGCACAACAAGAGGCTCTCCGGTCGTCTGGGCAGTTAATTCCGGCAAAGATTTTCTCCAGTTCCTTCAACCAATGGTCCCAGGTGGGAGTCTCAGAAATGCCATCGAATTTGGGTGGTTGCATCTTCGCCACCTCTTGTAGCCACCGGTCACCTCGATTTCCCATGTCTGGGATCCCTTGGTGTCTCTCTCCCTGCTATAGTCCCACCGCCACTTGCATTCGGTCCACAACTTGGGCGAACTGAGTCATCTGGTTCACTACTTGACGAAGGATCTGCAGTACGCAGTTAGGTTCGTTATTAATAGATCGTTGTGGCTCGCCTGAGCTATGACTGGCTTGATTTGAAGGCGACGCTTCTCTTTCTGCATTCCTTCGTCCGCGTCCGCGACCACGACCACGCCTACGTCCGCCTCTCAACATACTGTAAGCATAAATACTCAATATACCGGAAACAATACCATTCAAATGCTCAAGTACAAAGGAATATAACATCTAAAAGATGAGATAGAGTTTAGGAACTTACAACCACCGCCCGCACGAAGACGTAGGCAGTACTGTGATGTTATTCGCGGCCGGTTACCTCAAAAGACATAAATGACCCCTATTTTAACCCAACCACCAAGATATCCATAATCTTAGCTCCGATACCATATTCTATAACACCCCCGATATATTCAGGAATATTACAGCGTTGTAAATCCTTTACATAAGGATTTACAAGGCTAAAGAATTGAACAGACATTAACAGGTACAAATGAATGGAAGTAACGGAATTAAGATACAACAGTTTTGACCAAATACTGAAAATACAAATGTTCAATAGAAACTTATTAATACATCACCAATTCAAATTCATCATAAATGACTACGTACTCGAGTACTCATTGAAATAACCAACAAACAATAGTCGAATAAACCCAGCCGGAACATCACTCGGCACCCCCGTCGTCATGCAGCTCCAGTGGTTGTTTTCCCGCTCTCCTGGATCCTGAACATAAACAAAATGTTCACCCCGAAGGGGTTAGCACAACGATGCTAGTACAAGTACCACAACATATTATTCATATCTCAAGAAGAATAATAACGTAAACGACAAAAATACCAACGAGTCTTCTCCTACGAGAAACTCATAAATGACATACACAACTGATAATCACAACAAGATATCATAACATACACATGGTAATTCCGACGATCCAGCATTCACTGCCTAGAACCCACGATGATCCCGTCAGACCAACCCGTGGTGGAAAAACCCGTCCGATGATCCAGCGCACGCTAGCAGAGATCCCCCGATGATCCCGTCGGACCAACACGAGGTGGGCATACAACAACGACATACATGCACAACAATATGTATAACATAAATACATAAAACAAATAAGGTTCTTGCCTCGATTCGAAGACAAGGACAATACTTCCATGAAAACGAACGCTCGAAGGTCGCTCCCCCCAATCAAACACGTAACAAGCTCGAACCTTAACAAAAGAAATAATATAGAATTTATCTTTACATCGTACGAATGTCTAACAACTCGATTTACGGCCAAAAGTTCATAGAATGTAATCTGCCTGAACTTCTTAGTGCACGCTAAGTACTCTGTGTAGCGTGCGTTAAGTCTGCTTGATAGCGCACGCAAACAACAAAGCCTAGCATACGCTAACTATGCATGGTCAGTACTTCACTGATCAGCCGACTGACTCGTCTGATGGCCTAACATACGTTACGTACCAAATGTAGCGTACGTTAACTCATGCTCGATAGCGCACGTTAATCTACATAGCTTAGCATGCGCTAACTGTGCATGGCAGTTTACTACTGGGCAGTAGACTGATCTCGACATGATCAAACCAAATGAAATCTTCAGTGTTAATTCATGTTACCTCCATGAATATCATGTTCATACGGTTATGAATTATCTTACGGATAACAACAACTTCGGATTCAAGAATATTTATACTATTATGAAACCATATTCCATTACGATTACAATTCTTCATGCGATAATTCGGAAGGCTTAACGGTCGATATCAACACCTTTATATCAATCAAAAACTATCATTCTGTAGTTTGATTAACATTCCATCTTTACAAGATAAATCATTCCATGATCAATCCTTTAAATTCGTCTAACAATAATGATGTTAAAGTCAAGTCCATGATTGCTATGAAAACACCTACTAGATTCGAATTACCTAATGATAGAAGCTTCCTCTACTTGTTCATTGTAATAAGAATCGAATCATGATGTTCATAATCAAGGTACTTAAGGCATAATCATCTCAATATTCCAAACATGATGTGGTTTGGATAATTTACCCAAGAACTCATTATTTTGCTAGCATGATCATCTTATCCTCCATAACACGAATCTAGAGTTGGTGATAGAATCAACATATCTTAATATGACGAAATCACTGAACTCCAAAGGTAGAATCTGACTCCGGTTGGATATACATCACTCCAAGGTGCTACTCCTCTTCAATGATCAATAACAAGAAGTATCCAATGTCCAATGGTCAAGTGGATGTATTATAAGTGTGTCTAAGGAAGATAATATGCCCTCTGGTCTCTCAAAGACGAAAGGTGAATGAAGGAAATGAGAACAAAATGGAGTGCTGGCCCATATATAAACTTTCTGTACAAAAGAAGATTATCGCACGCTACTAAGCATTCCTTAGCGCGCGCTAATAAGAGTTGACTTCAAAACTATCCAGGTTCGTCCGCGGGAATCTTACCTAGTCCCATGTCCCGGCTGGCGCATGTGCTAGCCGCCCAGCTTAATAATTGAGTGCCTAGCGCACGCAACTCCTACATACGTAGCGTGCGCTAGTAGTAGCCGATAACGCGTGTTAAGCTACATTCTTAGCGTGCGCTATCACGAGTTTGCATGAGAAATTTTGCATGTTGATATATTTATGTACAAAGTTACCAACGAAAGAAATATCATACTCCAATAATCAAGATCACAAATTCGAATAATACAGGGTTCGAATACAGATGAAATACACAATAATATAAATCCGGATATACATACTCTCCTACTAAAAAGGAGTTTCGTCCCGAAACTCAAGACGAAAATAACTCGGTATATCTGGACTTCATGCCATCTTCCGTTTCCCATGTGGCTTCTTCCACTCCGTGACGTGACCATAGAACTTTGACCAAAACGATGGGTTTGTTCTTCAACTGCTTAACTCGACTCTCGAGTATCTTGACCGGTCTTTCTTCAAACGTCCCATCCTGAGTGACCTCGATCTCCCCGAAATCAATGACATGACTAGGGTCCGGTATATATTTCCGTAACTGGGATACGTGGAATACGTTATGAACATGGCTCAACGACGGCGGCAATGCCATCTGTATGCCAACTCTCCAACTCTCTCAAGGATCTCGAACGGTCCAATATATCTCGGACTCAGCTTTCCCCTTCTTCCAAAACGGAAGATTCCCCGAGTAGGAGAAACCTTTAAAAGTACGTGGTCTCCAGTACTGAACTCCAAACGGCGACAACGTACGTCTGCGTAAGATTTCTGGCGACTCTGGGCGGTCAACAGCCTTTCACGAATCAAGGCTATCTTCTCTCGAGTCTGTATGATCAACTCTGGTTCTGTCCCGATCAAGTCTGATGAATCGTCCCAACATAGGGGCGATCTACATCTTCTCCTGTATAATGCCTCAAACGGTGCCATCTTAATAGAAGCATGCCAACTATTGTTGTAGGTAAATTCAATCAACGGTAGATGAACTTCCCAATCAATTGAACAATCTAAGGCACAAGCCCTCAGCATATCTTCCACCGTTTGAATAGTCCTCTCGGATTGTCCATCAGTCTGTGGGTGATAAGCTGTGCTGAAGTTCAATTTGGTTCCCAAGGCCTTATGAACTGCTTTACAAAAGTGGGACACAAAACGGCCGTCTCGATCAGAAACAATGGTCTTCGGCGTACCATGCAATCAAACTATCTCCGAAATAAATACTCGTGCCAACCTCTCTGGTCCCCACGTGTCCTTAATGCCTAGAAAATGAGCTGATTTGGTTAAACGATCAACTATCACCCAAATCATGTTCATTCCTGTTTTGGTTCTCGGCATACTAGTGATAAAGTCCATCGATATGTCCTCCCACTTCCATTCAGGAATCGGGAGCGGCTTCAACATTCCGGCAGGCCGTTGATGCTCGATCTTAACCTGCTGACAAGTCAAGCATTTTGAAACATAGTCCACTACATCTTTCTTCATGTTGCCCCACCAGAAATTCTCCTTCAAGTCCTTATACATCTTACTGGTGCCAGGGTGGATACAGTAGGGCGAATTGTGAGCTTCCTTCATAATTGTATGTTTCAGAACACCGACATCGGGAACGCAGAGTCGGTTTTAAAATCTCAAAACTCCATCATCATGAATTACGAATCTGGGGGCCTTTCCATTGATCAGTTCATCACGTAACTGAATCATCAGAGGATCATCTGCCTGTCTAGATTTGATTTCTTCGGTTAATGATGAAGTTATTTCCATCACGCACAGTTGTCCTTGGACTTTTTGTAACCACACTTCAATTCCTTCTCGAATCATTTCTCGTTGAAGGCTAAGTTGGGAGGTCAGCGTCTCCAGCATCTGAATAGAAACAGGCTTGCGGCTGAGTGCGTCGGCCACTACATTCGCTTTGCCTGGATGATATAAAATCTCTAAGTCATAGTCCTTAATCAGTTCTAACCATCTTCTTTGCCGCATATTCAACTCTTTCTGACTGAAGATGTACTTGAGACTCTTGTGATCCGTAAAGATCTGACAGTGAGTCCCGTACAGATAATGCCTCCAGATCTTTAAAGCAAAAACTACTGCTGCTAGCTCCAAATCATGTGTTGGGTAATTCACTTCATAAGGTTTCAGCTGTCGCGACGCATAAGCGATCACCTTATCATTCTGCATCAATACACATCCGAGCCCTTGGTTCGAAGCATCACTGTAAACTATAAATCCTCCAGTTCCCTGTGGAAGTGATAGAATCGGCGCCGTCGTCAATCTCTTCTTCAATTCATCAAAGCTAATCTGACACAACTCGTTCCACTCAAACTTTTGAGTTTTCTGCAGGAGTCGAGTAAGTGGGCGGGAAATTTTGGAAAACCCTTCCATGAACCGACGGTAATAACCAGCAAGTCCTAAGAAACTTCGGACTTCTTTCACATTCTTTGGAGTCTTCCAATCCAAAACCACTTCAATCTTCTGAGGATCTACTCGGAATCCTTCAGCTGATACCACATGACCGAGGAACATTACTTCCTTTAGCCAGAATTCACACTTAGAGAGTTTGGCGTACAGTTGCTCGCTTCATAAAAGTTCTAATACAATCCGCAAATGCTATGCATGCTCTTCCGGGTTCTTAGAATACACTAGAATGTCATCAATGAACACGACTACAAATTTATCCAAATATTCGATGAACACTCGGTTCATCAATTGCATGAATACAGCAGGTGCATTAGTGAGACCAAACGGCATCACTACAAACTCATAGTGTCCGTAACGAGTTCTGAACGCTGATTTCGGAACATCAGATTCCTTAATCCTCAGCTGATGATATCCTGATCTCAGATCGATTTTAGAAAATACTGTTGCCCCTTGCAACGGGTCGAACAGGTCATCAATCCGTGGCAACGGATACTTATTCTTAATTGTCATCTTGTTCAGCTCTCGATAGTCGATACACAGTCGAAGCGATCCATCCTTCTTTCGGACAAAAAGAACCGGCGCTCCCCAGGGCGAAACGCTTGGCTGAATAAAGCCTTTGTCCAGTAACTCCTCCAGCTGCTTTTTCAATTCATACATCTCAGTAGGTGCCATACGATACGGCGCCTTAGAAATTGGTGTAGCTCCGGGTTCCAACTCAATGGTAAATTCTACATCCCTTCGTCGAGGTAGTCCAGGTAACTCGTTAGGAAATACATCTGGAAATTCGTTTACACCAGGAATGGATGAAAGTTCCACAATTTCATCTTCTTTCTTCATTGCATAGCACTAGTATCCGGTGCAGCCCTATTTCAACAGTTTGACAGCTTTCAACGCTTTGATCAACTTTCCTGAGCTTCCCGGTTTCCATCCCTCAAACAGTATTTCGGAACCATCATCAGCGATCAGCGAGATATTCCTCCTTCGGTAGTTCACAATTGCTCCATATCGATTAAGCCAATCGTCTCCGAGTATCAGGTCGTGTCCTTGCATTTCTATCACAATCAAATTTGAGAGCCACTCTCTGCCTCCAAATGATACAGGGAAATTTCTGGTTTCTAATTTCCCGACAATCCTCTCTCCACTCGGTAAACCAACAACATAAGGTTCACAAGTATGAAAACCAGAAATATTCAAACGATTTACACATGACAAGGATATAAAAGAATGCGTAGCTCCTGTATCGAATAAAACGCTAACTGGCTGGGAAAGGATGCGGGCAGTGCACGATGCGGCAAGACATCACGATCGTCTGTTCTCCTCATCTCGTACAGACGTGGGGGAACAGATCCGGCACTCGATGTACCCTTTCGGTCCCACTGTCCTCTGCCTCGCCCGCGGCCAAAATTCTGAGGCATCTGAACACTTTGCTATGTCTATTGGATACTGGCTTCCTGCTGGACTGGCTGTGGTGTACGGGCTCTAAAAGACTTTGCAGCCTCTTCACAGAACACCGCACGATGTCCCTCTCGACCACAATCAAAACAAGTCACGACAGGTAGGGGTCAATTCCATCGATAGTGCCCCATCTGGGCACAGTTAAATCATTTCCTGGTAACATCAGTCATGGTTGATGTTGTTCCGAAGTTCTTTCCACTCCTAACTGGGTGCGGAGGTTTCTTGAAAGAGTGAAAGGATGACTGGGCCTTGCGGGGCCCGCTGTTCTTGTGCTCTGTAAAAGTACCAGAGACTTTCTGCTTCTTGGATTCCTTAAATTTCTCCATAGTTGCTTCCTTGATCTCATACGCCAACGCCTTATCCTGGTATTGACGAAATGTAGTACATTCAAAACCAGACATATACCTCTGGATTTCTAGTTTCATCCTCATATCAAAATGGATCATCATTTCTGCATCTGTTCTGACCAGATGTCGAACAAATGCCAGTTGTTGGTTAAACGTCTTAGTTGCCTGAGATACTGGCACATCTGAAGGCTGAGCGGAGAAAAACTCTCGAACTTTGGCTTTCCTCACAGGATGAGGGCAGTACTGAGCTTCCATCATCAATTTAAACTCTGTCCAATCGGCATCATGGTCTACAGGCCGGATGGCTTCCCACCATTCGGACGCTTCCCCTATCAGAAAATATTGAGCGATAGAGGCTCTCTGGTCGTCTGGGCAGTTAATTCCGGCAAAGATTTTCTCCAGTTCCTTCAACCAATGGTCCCAGGTGGGAGTCTCAGAAATACCGTCGAATTTGGGTGGTTGCATCTTCGCTACCTCTTGTAGCCACTGGTCACCTCGATTTCCCATGTCTGGGATCCCTTGCTGTCTCTCTCCCTGCTGTAGTCCCACTGCCACTTGCATTCGGTCCACGACTTGGGCGAACTGAGTCATCTGGTTCACTACTT
This sequence comes from Orobanche coerulescens, assembly GCA_033398695.1. Taxonomy (NCBI): domain Eukaryota; kingdom Viridiplantae; phylum Streptophyta; class Magnoliopsida; order Lamiales; family Orobanchaceae; genus Orobanche; species Orobanche coerulescens. The sequence continues at coordinate 105,567,733 of CM065815.1, forward strand.
GACGAAGGATCTCTGGTACAGCAGGTTCCGGTTCGTTGTTAATAGATCGTTGTGGCTCGCCTGAGCTATGACTGGCTTGATTTGAAGGCGACGCTTCTCTTTCTGCATTCCTTCGTCCGCGTCCGCCTCTCAACATACTGTAAGCATAAATACTCAATATACCGGAAACAATACCATTCAAATGCTCAAGTACAAAGGAATATAACATCTAAAAAATGAGATAGAGTTTAGGAACTTACAACCACCGCCCGCACGAAGACGTAGGCAGTACAGTGATGTTATTCGCGGCCGGTTACCTCAAAAGACATAAATGACCCCTATTTTAACCCAACGGCCAAGATATCCATAATCTTAGCTCCGATACCATATTCTGTAACACCCCCGATATATTCAGGAATATTACAGCGCTGTAAATCCTTTACGTAAGGATTTACAAGGCTGAAGAATTGAACAGACATTAACAGGTACAAATGAATGGAAGTAACGGAATTAAGATACAACAGTTTTGACCAAATACTGAAAATACAAATGTTCAACAGAAACTTATTAATACATCACCAATTCAAATTCATCATAAACGACTACGTACTCGAGTACTCATTGAAATAACCAACAAATAATAGTCGAATAAACCCGGCCGGAACATCACTCTGCACCCTCGTCGTCATGCAGCTCCAGTAGTTGTTTTCCCACTCTCCTGGATCCTGAACATAAACAAAATGTTCACCCCGAAGGGGTTAGCACAACGATGCTAGTACAAGTACCACAACATATTATTCATATCTCAAGAAGAATAATAATGTAAACGACAAAAATACCAACGAGTCTTCTCCTACGAGAAACTCATAAATGACATACACAACTGATAATCACAACAAGATATCATAACATACATATGGTAATTCCGACGATCCAGCGTTCACTGCCTAGAACCCACGATGATCCCGTCAGACCAACCTGTGGTGGAAAAACCCATCCGATGATCCAGCGCACGCTAGCATAGATCCCCCGATGATCCCGTAGGACCAACACGAGGTGGGCATACAACAACGACATACATGCACAACAATATGTATAACATAAATACATAAAACAAATAAGGTACTTGCCTCGATTCGAAGACAAGAACAATACTTCCATGAAAACGAACGCTCGAAGGTCGCTCCCCCCAATCAAACACGTAAAAAGCTCGAACCTTAACAAAAGAAATAATATAGAATTTATCTCACATCGTACCAATGTCTAACAACTCGATTTACGGCCCAAAGTTCATAGAATGTAATCTGCCTGAACTTCTTAGTGCACGCTAAGTACTCTGTGTAGCGTGCGTTAAGTCTGCTCGATAGCGCACGCAAACACCAAAGCCTAGCGTACGCTAACTATGCATGGTCAGTACTTCACTGATCTGCCGACTGACTCGTCTGATGGCCTAACATACGTTACGTACCAAACGTAGCGTACGTTAACTCATGCTCGATAGCGCACGTTAATCTACATAGCTTAGCGTGCGCTAACTGTGCATGGCAGTTTACTACTGGGCAGTAGAATGATCTCGACATGATCAAACCAAATGAAATCTTCAGTGATAATTCATGTTACCTCCATGAATATCATGTTCATACGGTTAAGAATGATCTTACGGATAACAACAACTTCGGATTCAAGAATATGTATACTATTATGAAACCATATTCCATTACGATTACAATTCTTCATGCGATAATTCGGAAGGCTTAACGGTCGATATCAACACCTTTATATCAATCAAAAACTATCATTCTGTAGTTTGATTAACATTCCATCTTTACAAGATAAATCCTTCCATGATCAATCCTTTAAATTCGTCTAACAATAATGATGTTAAAGTCAAGTCCATGATTGCTATGAAAACACCTACTAGATTCGGATTACCTAATGATAGAAGCTTCCTCTACTTGTTCATTGTAATAAGATTCGAATCATGATGTTCATAATCAAGGTACTTAAGGCATAATCATCTCAATATTCCAAACATGATGTGGTTTGGATAATTTACCCAAGAACTCATTATTTTGCTAGCATGATCATCTTATCCTCCATAACACGAATCTAGAGTTGGAGATAGAATCAACATACCTTAATATGACGAAATCACTGAACTCCAAAGGTAGAATCTGACTCTGGTTGGATATACGTCACTCCAAGGTGCTACTCCTCTTCAATGATCAATAACAAGAAGTATCCAATGTCCAATGGTCAAGTGGATGTGTTATAAGTGTGTCTAAGGAAGATAATATGCCCTCTGGTCTCTCAAAGACGAAATGTGAACGAAGAAAATGAGAACAAAATGGAGTGCTGGCCCATATATAAACTTTCTGTACAAAAGAAGATTATCGCACGCTACTAAGCATTCCTTAGCGCGCGCTAATAAGAGTTGACTTCAAAACTATCGAGGTTCGTCCGCGGGAATCTTACCCGGTCCCATGTCCCGGCTGGCGCATGTGCTAGCCGCCCAGCTCAATAATTGAGTGCCTAGCGCACGCAACTCCTATATACGTAGCGTGCGCTAGTAGTAGCCGATAGCGCGCGTTAAGCTACATTCTTAGCGTGCGCTATCACGAGTTTGCATGAGAAATTTTGCATGTTGATATACTTATGTACAAAGTTACCAACGAAAGAAATATCATACTCCAATAATCAAGATCACAAATCCGAATAATACAGGGTTTGAATACAGATGAAATACACAATAATAAATCCAGATATTACACAACCAAGTGTATCAATCTGTTTGAAAGATACATGGAGATTTATTTAAGAATCATACAGTTATGTACACCTTAATTTTGATAAACTTTACTCCTTTGTGGGGAGCCTGTGGACATAGAGGATGTTTCCTCGAACCACATTCTATATCGTGCTTCACTTGCTTACTTACTTCTGTATTACTGCCTGTGGTTTATTTATATATATCTTGTTAAATTCTGTAAGCACCAAGCATACAGGAGTACTTACAGTTGCTATAATTACAACAACTCACTCACATACTTCCGCTACACAAAATCTTCAAAATAGAATACAGCTTGTTCACCCCTGCGAATCAGTCATATAAGTATACCTTGACCAACATGTAGTATCAAAATGGTTGGTTCTATAAATAATCAATCGGTTTTTAACCTGAACCATTTCCACAATCACTAGCTTTTAAAACTGCATACTTTTATCTTTCAAAATCATCTCGTATCTCTCTACATGGATTCCTCTATGATTAATAAAGTCCCAATATTTTGTATTAACGAATTTGATGACTAGAGAATTAAAATAGAAACACATCTTGCTACCATGCACAAACAGATGCTCTTCGTGATACAGGAAGGACCTATCACCATAATGAAGGTCAATCCAACAACCAAAATAAAAGGTCAACTCTATACAGAGATGATGGAGAATTTGCGCAATCAATGCACTACTGATGAATGAAATCAAGCAAACCTGGACAACATAGCTAAGGATGTACTATTTGTCACTCTTGACAAATGCGCATTCTCAACGATAAAAGGATGTAAGACCACCAAAGCGATAAACTTAAGATAATATGCAAGGATACTGAGCTCTCGAAAGAAAACAAAATTTCTAAACTCTCTCAATAATTTGAGTCTATTGAAATGAGATCTTCAGAAGCTTTTGAGGATATTGATCTCAGATTCACTGGCATTGTCGGTGAACTTGAAGCGCTGGAAAAAGAGTACTCCCCAAAAGAGAAAAACCTCAAAATAATTAGATATCTTCCTTCGTGGTGGGAGATTAATGCCACAATCATGTGTGTGTCCTGTATCCTGAATGAAATGCCTGCTTTAGATATCTTCTATGACCTCAAGGCTTTTAAGTATGACATTGACAGGAGAGACAAGACAGAAGAATCACCTACAAAGACTATAGCTCTTGCGGCTGTATCCGATAGGAGACACAACTCTGTTCAGTACCTCCAAAGATACAAGATATAATGATGATGATGATGCTGATGTTCTGTCACAAGACGAGATGGCACTACTGATGTAGAAGTTTTGCAAATTTATCAAGAAATCTGGAAAAACTCCCTACTGGCCTAAATCCTCAAACAAGGTGAGTTCCATATCACTATCCACGGGAGATTCTAACTTGTGTTACAACCGTAAGAAGCCAGGACACTAAGCAAATAGATGTCCGCACTCTAAGGTTCAAAGACTACCAGAAGCCGAAGAATAGGAAAAGGATGAGAAGCGCAGAGTATGGAGATGTAAGTTGAAGATACTCACTGGGAATCATATGCAATGCCTACAACAAGGAGGAATATCTACAAGCTGGCACTGACAGCGACTCACTGAAGATAAGGTAAGTTCAAGACCAGTTCCTGTAGAAAAGGCAAACCTACAGCAGTACCCTCAGTACAGAGAATAAGGGATGCCGTTCCACCACCTACCTCTTATCATAAGCAGTAGAAAGCACAGCCCCACAAACCTGTGAACAGAAAAAGCGATGCCCAACGGTAATAGTATGCTCCTCCTGTATATTAACAATATCAAAAGCAGAAACAGGGGAATGCTGTACTTCGACAATAATAGAATAATCAATCAAGGTATAAAACACCTTAATACTAGGTACAGAAATCCTGGAACCTATCCCCCGAGCAAGCTGCCGCTCAATTCTATCGACATCAGGTATGAGAATCTAACTGGAGAGAGAGGAGGTAATCTAGAAGGCAAAGAGAAATGGTTCTTCCCCTAGACTTGTAACACCCTAATACATTTAGGGATATTACAGCGCCGTAAACCCTTACCCAAGGATTTACCAGGCTACAACACATGACACCAAACAATACATGTCGAAAATGGACATAACCATATAAACAAAATGCTTCACATCTATTATAAAATACTGAATAAAATACAATCGAGAACTAATAAGACTTGCGGATTAAGGAAATAATTACACGACATCATAAATTTACATAATATGAAAGATATGACAAATGACTCAAGACTTCTCGGGTATCTAGTATCGTCGCGGGGTGTCATCACCTTCGGGTGTCCATGTGGATGCTCCACCAATTCAACTGTACCTGAATACATGAAACGTAACCCTTTGAGGGGGTTAGCCGTGGAATAGCTAGTGCAAGTATATAAATTATGAAATAATATTTCTTGAACAATAAAGTAAGCATAACATCATTTCACAAAATTCAAGACTAGTATTCTGGAATAACTAAGCCTCATATCATTTCGCATTTCAAACATATACGTGATTAACCATGGATCGTGCCAGAAGCAGCGACCCCTCAAAGGAGCCGTCGTTCCATCCGAGAGTGGTGTTCATGGATCGCACCAGAAGTAACGACACCTCACAGGACCCATCGGCCCGTCCCGGAGTGAACATATACTCACACACAACACATATACTTCACTTTCAATGTCAAGAACATATAAGCATAAACATATACTTGCCTTATATGGTCGGGCCTTTAAAGCGGATCCGTTGAAGTCTCCGAGATCCAAATTTCCACGCCTAAACAAGGTATTAATATTCCGATATCAATAACTCACTAATAGTAATATTCTATAACATTCAATCTCCGCATCAACGGCTATCCGAATTTTATAATTTTCTTTTCCGTTTTTCTCAAAAATGACGACCCGACTTAAAATTCTAGAATTGTTGTCCACTTAAGTATACTGGATACAGTTTGGAAAATCGTTTAAACAACAAACTGTATGGAATCTAAATCTGAGTGCGTAGCGGAAGTCTTGGATACAGTTAATTGCCGTGGATACAGCAACGACGTATTAGGTGTATACTTAATATATCACAGTTATTTCAAACAGTAAAAGCAGAAGGTAAATAACACAGTAATTTAAGTGGTTCGAGGTAAACCCCTCTACGTCCACTGGTCCTCCACACAGGAGTAAAAAGTTTATTATATAATTACTGCGTACACAACTACGTAATTATAAACAAACCTATCCTTGTATCGTTCACACAGATTGATACAAAGACCGTTACTTTTAACCGTTCACACAGATTGGTTAAAGCTTCCTTCTTGACTAGCTTCTTCACACACAGTTCCAAAGCTTCGTCCTTATTCGTCCCACACAGGTCAGAATAACTTGTTGAGTTCACACAGAGCTCGGTTTTTACACAGAGGTAAAAGGTAGGTAACCAGATAAGAACAGCAGCTTTGAATATCACGTTCTTGAGCTGATGATAGCTGTTCTTGATGTTGAGCACTGTATATCTCTTTCGTTCTAACTTGCAGTATGCTCTGGAGATATGTTTGCTCAGATGATAACTTTGATAGCTTTGAGAGTTATGTTACTTGAGGTCACTGATCTTCAATGTCTTCAAGGATATATATAGTCTCTGAAGAAAGTATCCGTTGAGATGTCCGTTTGAATAAGATTTCCTTCAACGGGAATATGACATGATCCGGATTTCGCGAGATTCTGAAGATCTGAAGACTGACAGTATTTAAATACTTTATCCTAGAGTATTTAAATACTTCTTTGTTCAACGGGACTTGACTTGTGTTCTTTCTTGTCCTTTTGTGAACTGTATGGAAGATGACTGTATTTAGAGCATCGAGACAGTTTCCATACTTGATCTTTTACAAGTCTTCTTGCTGTACTGACTAGCTTCACTGATGCTGATTCGAGGCAGGTTTTCGATATAGGATAAAGCCTTGAAGCCTCGATACAGTTTCCTTACTGTATATTTGGCATATATGTCAAAACCTTCTCAATAACAAATAACAATCGATACAGGGATCGGGTATCCCGGCTGATTCGATACAGGGTGATTGTTTTTCCCAACAATTTCCCCCTTTTTGACAATTTGCCAAGACTAACTTACTTCAACTCTTCGAGTCTTCTTGATGATGCCAAAACCTTCTTCATGAAGCATTCTTCTTCGATGACTTCAGCGATTTCTTGGTCTTTTGTCAATAGGTCCGACTTAGTGACTTAGTCTACAATAATGAACTGCTCGCAGGCATGTTCGATACAGTTTGAGATTTATTACAACTTAAGCTTTATGATTGGTGCGCAGGCATAATCTTACAATGTATTCTAAGTTTACAACTGAAACTATGAACTGTTCGTAGACTAGTTCGTACAGCTTATTTTTCAATCAAGTTTATCTAACTTGAGATTCCTATCAAACAATTTTAAGTAATCATACATAAACACAGTAGATTACGAGTTGTAATCTTTCAAGACAAACAAACTATTTTATTGATATTCAAAATGATTGAGTACAAAGTTTGCTGTTTCGAATAGAAATTACAAAAACAAAAATAATATACATAAATTTCATCTCCTCATCTATAATCCGCATGCCTCCAAGGTCTCTTTCCTGGCTCATTCTCGGTGCCGCGCCACCAGTTTTGAAGTGAATCATTGCCTCGTTCCTGGTAAATCGCTCTTCCTTCATATGAACGATCAAAGGCAAGTATCCAATCTTACGGATGGGTGACCCGATCTCCTCTTCTATGTTTTGATTTCATTTCGACTTGGAGAGGGAGCTTACCTTCTTCTAGCATCTTTGAAAACTTGTCTGCCGCTTCCGCCAATGTTTTATAATTTTTGAAGATGGCGGATTCCCTGATGAGTCTGACAAAATATCTCATCAGTTCATTCTTCCTCCAGTGCTTCACTTCTTGGCGGTTGGGTTGCGGTTGGTCGGCGATGTATTTAGAAGGTCTTTGGATAAGATTTTGCCAAGGGACATTTGGGTCATGGAATTCTGGTCCTGAGCACGAAATTTTAAAGCTTTGGGATTGAGGTGCTAGCTTGTTCAATTGGCGCGATATGCTCCGAGCGACCTCAAATTCCCTTTCTGTTGCGATCTTATTCTCCTTGCAGCCTTCTCGTGCCTCTTCCCCTTTTTGGCTTCATCAAGACTTTGCAGGATTTCAAGAGCGGCGTCTGTTTGGTCTCGATCTTGGTTATTCTTTCAACAAGGGAGGAAAGAGTCTGCGACATATCTTTAATGCATTTGTCGTGCGCGCAGCGATTGAGAGTCATTTCTCAATCATTGCACAAAGCGGTCTTGGCTTCAGCAATTCTTGTCTTTGAAGCTTCCTCCTTCAAAGCTTGCTCTGTTTATCCTCCATGATCTTCAAGGCTTGCTTGAAAACTTCTGGCAGAAGAATGAATGCGTCGACAACTCGAGATACTTCGTGTTGAAGAGTGGTCATTTCTTCTACGGCAGAGGTGTGCATCCAATTCAGTGCCTTTTCAACAGAAGATAGAGCGTTTACTGCGTCTTGTATAAATACAGTCTGAAGGCCAAGAGCTCGCAGGCGCTCTTTACGTGCAGCAGAGATAGGAGAGTCAGGCTGGGCGAAGTCTTCAGCACAGTTCAACCTCCTTACGTTCACGGATGGACGTGAAGTAAGTTGGACATCCTCAGGTTCGTTACCGTCCTCGGATTCCAAGGTTGCATGGGCGGGAGTAGCTTCTTGTGGTATGGCGACAGTTGGTTCAGAAGCGTCCTGTGGCGAAGGTTCTTCGGCAGATGCGGATGCAGGAGGGACTGAATCCTCCTGTTGGCTGGCAGGAATAGCTTCTTGTGTCGCAGCAGGCTCGGGTGCCTGTTCCAAAATTTCTTGATCTTCCTCGACTGGAGGGACTGATTCCTCCTGGTCGGGAATGTTCTCCGGCTGTGGCGAAGGTGGATTGGCTTGGTTAGAAGGTCCTTCGTCTTTTATGGGTGGAGAGGCGGCTCGGGCTTCAGCCTCTTCACGGCTCATTCTCAGACCTGCTTGAAGAGCATCGTCGTCATCGTCTGAGTCATGATCGTCGTCGTCTTTTGGATTTATGGGAGAGTCCTCTGACTTCTTCTTTCCTTTTCTTAAGCGTCGGATTTGTGCGGCGGTGGCTTTCAATGAGATCCTTGCAAGAAGCGTTATCCCATCGGGCGAGCCTCAATTGCGGTTGAGTGCATTACTTCGAGACGAATCGCTCTTCGTGGCTCCATTCGCTCCGGTTATACGGTGTGTCACGGAGCTAGCCTATAGCCTTTCCATTGCGTAAATCTTTCGTGACGCTTGTTCAATTTGAACCGAAAGAAGTGTTTGATTTATGATTGAGTCGGGAGGGACTTGAATCACGTGCGGAGACGCTGCTTTGAGGATTCAGACAGGTATGGGATCCTGCACGGAAGATGGACTCCTTGCAGGGGATGGTGCCCCGAAGGAAATTGGATCCTGCACGGGTGTGGAATCCCGTAGAGGAGAGGTAGCTTTTGGCTCCGAATGGGCAGCCGACGTGCTAACGTCTTGAATGTTGGCAGATGTCTCTATATCCGTCGTAGCCGCCAAAGGCTCGGGATCTACTGTCGATGCAGTAGGAGACACCTCTTCCACAGGGGTTGGGCCCTGGGGTTCTTTAGTGGGTTGCGTCACGGGCGAGACATCCTCGGAGTGTTTGGTTTTTATTTTTGAGAGCCTCCGGAGTCTCTTCTTGGACTTCTCACCAGCAGAGTGCTTCTTGCTGTGAGAACGCTTGCGCTTCTTCTTTGAAGATTCCATTTCTGGGACCTTCACGGTTACATCTCTGGGGTTGTCAGAAATAGGCATGTGCCTGGTTTGCGGATGGTTGGCATGCATGGTGCTCTGGTTATAAGCAGTGGGCGTGACGCCTCCTAAATATATCCGTGAGCTATTTTTCTTGGCGTCGGCGGATTGCATCACTCCGCACCTCGTCAGGATGTAGTTCAGCATTAAACCAAATGATTTCTTTTGGGTGGCAGGCTTGCACACCTCTTCTTGAAGACGTTTCAAAATGATTTGGCACCAATTGACCTTTTCACAGGTCAAAATAGCTACCATCATTCTGAACCTTAGATTCGTGCACATCTCGAACGCACCGGTTCGATTTTCAATGATTCTGGAACAGAAGTCATGCAGATAAACGAAATAAAGAAGAAAATTTTTCTTGTGACAGGTGGTTCTCACCATATCGACCACTTTGGACCCGGTAAATAGTCCATAAAACTTGGTAATCAGCTCTTGAGACCCAAACGTCTCAAGCTGGTCCATGGTCAGGCCGTCGGCGGGCAGCCTGTAGATTTTCTGGAGTAGGTCGCTATTGATGCAGAGTTGCACTCCTTGGACTGTTGCAGTGATGTCAGCAACATGTCCTCCCTGGGCTAGTGACAGAAAACGAACGGCGGCGTTGAGGTAGAATTCCTCAACCAGATGGGCGTCGTATTTGTCGGCGGTTTTGCTCCCGAAGCGATAAAGACCTTGTTGCTCAAGACGAGTAATAATATATTCCATTGGTTCGGTGTCGTTGATTTCAGAGATGATACGCTCGATGATGACAGGTTTCGAGAAGATCCGGCCATCAATGATGTTGGAGGTTTTCTTGAGTTCAGGGGTAGAAGATTGACTAGCCATGGATGTTTTCTTAAAACGGAGGTGGAAGAAAGCATGAGAAATTTGCGTGATTATGCGAGAAAATATGTAGTGCTTTGCTTGAGATCTCTTGTAATTGCGAAAGCGTAAAGAGTCTCTAATGGCATCTGATCCTTTTATACTTGGGCGGCGAAATAGGTTTGCAGAGTACGAATGGTCGATTTTAAGGGATGGGAACCGGTTTTGAAATCGACGGTCGATGGATTTAGTGTAACTGTACGCTAATCCATTAAAAGGTTTTAAAATACGGGTCCCACTTCGACATAGGTTGATTACCCTAAATGCCTAAAACGGCGTTTTAAAAAAAATAAACAATATAAAAACATAGAGGCTTTTTAGATTCAGTTGTCAAGATCTCGTGTAATGCATTTAATCAACATTACTATAGAAATAAAAACAGGGCACGTCGACAAAAATTATTTTAAAAGGAAATAATATTATATTACATAATTGAATCGAAATCCTATAGTATGTGCCGTTCTCCGTCGATACGCTGCCTCCTTAAAAAGGTACTAATAGGTTTTGAATTCCATACAGCAATATTTGGATTAATGCTGTATTCATGGGTCCTACAGTATTCCCCCTTAATTATTGCACACATCAGCTGTAGGATTCATATGCCTTCGTTCGCTACAGTACTGTATTGATGATTCTGAGTGTACAGATAATTAATGTTGGATACTGTATTCACGGGTCTTACAGCATTCCCCCTCAATTGTTGAGTAAAAACAGTAAATTTACTTACAGGGAGTCTGGCTGTAGTATCCCCAATTCTGTTCTTAGCATGTTGAATCTTGCTGTGTCGAGAGGCTTGGTGAAAATGTCGGCCAGCTGGATGTCTGTATGAACCTTTTCCAGGCGAACATCCTTGTTCTCGACATGATTTCTGATAAAATGATGCTTCATGTTGATATGCTTAGTGCGCGAGTGCAAAACAGGATTGTGCGTGATTGCAATTGCACTCGTGCTATCACACATGATTGGAGTCTCTCTAGCATCGATTCAATAATCTGACAGTTGTTGCTGCATCCAAAGGATCTGCATACACAGCCTACCAAAGACAGATAGTACTGATTCACCGTGGAAAGAGAATTTGCCAATTGCTTCTTCTTGAACCAAGATATGAGTCTAGGTCAGAAAGTGACAAGTTCCGCTTGTACTCTTCCTATCTAGCTTGCACCTCCGAGATCCGAAGTCGTCAGATCCAACTAAATCGAATCCGCCTTCCTTAGATACCACGGTCTGCATCGATTTCCTTTAACGTATTTCAGATTCGTTTAGCCTGTATTGAAGTGTGATTCCTTAGGTGCAACTTGGTATCTCGCACACACTCCAACATCAAATCGATATCGGCTGCTAGCCGTTAGAGTACAGGAGCGAACCGATGAGCTTCTGTAGAGTGATTGGTCAAACGGCTTTCCGGCTTCATCGGCACTAATTTGCACGGAAGTGCTCATGGGGTTAGCGAAGATTTGGAATTGTTCATTCCAAATTTGTTGAGAAGCTCCTTCCGTATTTCTCTGGTTGATGAATATACCTGTAGGCAACTGCTTTACCTGCAAACCTAGGAAATAACTAAGTTCCCCCATCATACTCATTTCAAATTTTCTTTGCATGAGATGTGAGAACCTCTGACATAGAGCAAGGTTAGTTGAACCAAAAATAATATCATCGACGTAGATTTGTACCATTATAAGGTCATCACCTTCCTGTATCTTGAACAAGGTTTTGTCGACAGCACCTTTCTCAAATCCGTTGTTGGTTAGATACTGGGACAGGGTTTCGTACCAGGCTCTAGGGGCTTGTTTAAGTCCGTACAGGGCTTTCCTTAGCCTGTAAACTAGATCGATACCGTCTGTGTTGGCAAACCCTGGTGGTTGTTCAACATAAACTTCTTCTGTAAGCTCTCCATTCAGGAAAGCACTCTTGACGTCCATTTGGTATACGATAAAACTCTTATGGGCGGCAAAGGCTAAAAATATCCTAATGGCTTCTAGTCTCGCTACAGGGGCGAATGTTTCATCATAGTCGATTCCTTCTTCCTGACAATAGCCTTGTGCTACTAGTCTGGATTTGTTCCTTATGATAAGTCCATTTCCATCCTTTTTGTTCGAAATACCCATTTGGTTCCTATAACCGATTGGTGTGTCTGGCCTGGTACAAGATACCATACATTATTTCTTTCAAACCGTTAAGCTCTTCTTCCATAGATGTTATCCAATGAGAGTTGTTAAGAGCGTCTATGGTCGAAACAGTTCGATGGGCTAAGAATACGGCGATAGTGCACATATTGAGTCTCCTAAGTTCGGATTGAGATTTCCATTCAGAAACCGTGAGACTTGACATTAGATTCTTCTTGTGCACAAAGTACATTTCCTTGTGTACTCTGTATTCTCCTACGAGTAGAAACACCGCATTAATGTTTCCAATGATCAGCTCTTGCGGGTGATCTCTCAACCATCTTCGGTCGGGTTCTAGTTCAGATCCCGCATCAGTATCGAAAGTTTCGTGGGTACGGCTTGACTTGAATAGCGTCGGCTTCATCCACATCGATTCTTACGGTGCGGGGTTGATTTCTAAATCAACTACGGGTTCTATGGGTGTAGGTGGATCCAAGATAGATAGATGGTGAATGTCCCGAGTGATATCATCTACTCTCGTAGGGTCATGGTGTGGTTCGTCGAACACTACATGAATCGATTCCTCGATCGTCACCTCCTTTTATTAAAGATTAAAGCTTTGCGACGGAGGAGTATCCTACGAATATTCCTTCATCGATTTTTCATCAAAGGTTCTAAGTTGGTCCTTCCCATTGTTCAAAACATAACACCCGCATCCAAAATGTGAAAGTACGAAACTAATGGAGTTTTGTTATTCCATACCTCGTAAGTTGTTTTGTTGTGGTGCTTGTTGACGATACAGCGGTTTTGAGTGTAGCACGTTGTATTGGTTGCTTCACCCTTAAACGCTTGTGGCAATTTGCTTGCGGCAATCATTGTCCTTGTTGCTTCTTTCAACGTCCTATTCTTTCGCTCGGCAACACCATTTTGTTGAGGTGTACGGCACTGAGTACTCGTCTTTGTATTCCATTCTCCGAACAGTATTGCTCTATAAAGCGGTTAGTAAATTCAGTACCTGCCGGAACGAATGCACACGATACTCGATGCTTTTTCATTCGCAACTTCCTCGGAGCTCGGGCGCCTTAATGTTGTTTCCTTCTTCTTGCTAAGAAAGATCGTCCAAGCATACGGAATAATCATCAACAACAACCATGCAATATTTCTTACCTCCCAAACTTACTCGGGTCTACAGGACCGTAGAGATCCATGTGTAGCATTTCCAACACTCTTTGGGTTGAAAGGTAGGATTTGCTTTTCGTGGTTGACTTGATTTGCTTGCCTTTTCCGGCATGGACCGCAGACGCCGTCCTTCTTCAATGACACATCCGCAAACCTCTAACCATACCTGTCTTGAAAGCTTGTTGATCGTCTTGAAGTTGACGTGAGACATCCTCTTGTGCCATAGCCACTAAGATCTGCAGTGCCTTTGGCAACAAAACATGGAATTGAGGAGCTCATAGGCTTCCAAACAAGAATGTACATATTACCCGATCCGCTTCTGTAAGCACAACTTCCTTGGTTTGGGTGTTCTTGACTCTACAACGATCTATATAGAACTTCACCGAGAATCGCTTTATCACGTAACTGTCTAATACTAAGTAGATTATACTGTAAGCCTTCAACATATGCAACATCGGTGACCTTGAATTTCCCGACAAGTAGGTTTCCTTTCCTCTTGTTCTTCCTTTAGACTTATCACCGAAGCGAACTTTTGGACCGCGACCTTCTACAAAATCGATAGCTTGCTCCTATCTCCATCATGTGACGAGAGCATCCACTATCGAAGTACTGTATCCTCCTCTAGAATGTCCCGTAATAAAGAAATTAGGTAGATTTAGGTCCCCTTTGATTTTTGGGTCCATATATGTTAGTTCCTTTAGGTACCTGATTTTCTGACAAAGCAATTGGTTTCTGTAGGATGTACTCGATGCAAGATTATGATATCTACGGGGACATATCCGTAGTTGTTATAATCATGATAAATACTATGCATGTAAAAATCGGGGTTATTATTATTATTCCAAGACGAGTGCCGTCTAGGAGGTGGAGCCATTTTCTGGGCCTAACAACTTGTCTTACGGGTCTCCATTGGATTCCCAACGCCGTTGTTGATACCGAACCGGCATCTGCTGTCTTGAGGGATAACGGGGCCTCGTATCCAATACCTAGGCGCACTGCATCGAGTGTCTTCGTGCGGGCCTTTGGTGGTTGGATACCGTCTTCTTTACGAATGATGCCGGCTTTGATGATATGCTTGTGGAGCATGCTTTAGATTACGCCTTCGAGTGGTTGTTGGTTCCACTGCCTCGAATAGTAGAGTTGTGGAGGCGGAATGGCAGCCTTCGGTTTTCTCGGTACAATGAGTTCCTTTATGGGACTAGGAGCATCTTCCGATTCGAATGTGTTCCACACTCTTGACGAACACAAGACTAGTTTTACCTTTATTCGAACATGAGCCGTATCCTAAGCCACTTTTATCATGAGCATGTTGCCCGGTGCTCAGAATTTCTTCCATTCTTTTGGACGATTTTTCAAAAGACTTGAGAATGGTCTCAAGTTCGGTTTCGCTTCTCGAGAGTTGTAATTTTGGTTTGTAGTAGAACCAAATCATTTGTCTTGCTCTCATTAAGGGTTTTAACCTCATTTAGTTCATGAGCAAGTTGATGATTGCTCTCCATGAGTTTTTCAAAATCGACCTTGCTGGTTTCACAGTCAAGAGACATATTTTCATAGCTTATTTTCAAAGAAGTCATTTTCATCTTTCACTCTAGATTTGTTAATTGAAGTTTGTATATTCTCGCTTTTAGAGTCTCATGGGCCTTTTGAATGTTTTTGAATTCATTCATCATATTTTCGAAAGTATGAGATGCATTAGGTGGAATAACCGAGGTTGAACTTACCTCATCGTCATTGTCTTCACCTTACGAACATCTTTGGCCATAAAGCACATGTATGCTTTATCATCGAACTCATCGTCGATGAATCACTTTCTGACCACCAAGACATTCTCGCTGATTTGGATGGTGTGGGGGAGGCTTCGATTCTCCAATCGTGGCCTTGAGCTTGTCTTTCCAAGCACGTCTTCTTTCATCTCTCTCTTGCCGCTCGGCCTCGGGCAATCTTTGGACTTTGGGATGAGGACATTTGTTTGCATAATGGCCTCGGTTTCCTGCAGCTTATATAGCACGAGTTAGCATCACCAGATGATGTTTCAGATTTGCCTTGTTGATGTGTTTGGGCTCGTAGGAGTCTTTCCAGATCGTTTAATGAACTTTTGAATTTATGCATTAGAAGCGCCATTTCATCTTGTGACAGGATGTCGTCAATCACTGCCGCTCTTGTGACCAAGCCACGAGCTAGGCATGCTATGTCGACGGTTCGATACAGCAGCGAGAGCTGTGACTTTTGAAGGAGATTCTTCAGCTTTCTCTCTTCTGTCAATGTCATACTCAAATGCTTTAAGGTCAGAGAAGAGATCAAAAGTGGATATTTCATTAAGATTACAGGATACACGCATAGCTGTGGTCTTAATGTCCCATCGGGCTGGGAGAGATCTGAAAATTTTTAAGTTCATCTCCTTTTGGGTGTAAATCTTGCCCAACGCTTCAAGTTCACCAACAATACCAGTAAATCTGAGGTCAAGTTCCTCAAGTGTTTCCGTTGGTTTCATTTCAAAAGATTCAAATTCCGAGTAAGTTTTGAAATCTTGTTTTCTTTTGAGAGCCTGGTTCCTCACAAATTAACTTGAGTTTATCCTGATTTCTTTGGGTCGCTTTGCAGCTCTTTACCTTTGAGAATGTGCCTTTGTCAAGAGTGACAAATAACGCGTTCTTAGCCACGTTGTCGAGATTGGCTCGCTTCCTTTCATCGGTTGTCCATTGCTCGCGTTCTTTCTCGAGCATTTCAGCATGGGCTTGGCCCTCAATCCTTGCGGCTGGATTGACCTTCATGATCTTGATCGGACCATCCTGTATAACAAAAATCATCTCTTCGTGCATTGCTGCAAGATGAGCTTCCATTCTAATTCTCCAGTCGTCAAATTCGTTAATAGAGAACATAGGGACTTTGTTAATCATAGAAGTATCCATACTGATAATATAGGAATGAAAGAAACTGTTTTGAAAATAAGTGATTTGAATGTGATTCGGTTAAAAAGAAATACGACTGATTCTTTTTAGAATCAACCGCTCCGATACCACTTGTTGTCCACTTAAGTATACTGGATACAGTTTGGAAAATCGTTTAAACAACAAACTGTATGGAATATAAATCTGAGTGCGTAGCGGAAGTCTTGGATACAGTTAATTGCCGTGGATACAGCAACGACGTATTAGGTGTATACTTAATATATCACAGTTATTTCAAACAAGAAAAGGTAAGGTAAATAACACAGTAATTTAAGTGGTTCGAGGTAAACCCCTCTACGTCCACTGGTCCTCCACACATGAGTAAAAAGTTTATTATATAATTACTGCGTACACAACTACGTAATTATAAACAAACCTATCCTTGTATCGTTCACACAGATTGATACAAAGACCGTTACTTTTAACCGTTCACACAGATTGGTTAAAGCTTCCTTCTTGACTAGCTTCTTCACACACAGTTCCAAAGCTTCGTCCTTATTCGTCCCACACAGGTCAGAATAACTTGTTGAGTTCACACAGAGCTCGGTTTTTACACAGAGGTAAAAGGTAGGTAACCAGATAAGAACAGACTTTGAATATCACGTTCTTGAGTGATGATAGTGTTCTTGATGTTGAGCAATGTATATCTCTTTCGTTCTAACTTGCGGTATGCTCTGGAGATATGTTTGCTCGGATGATAACTTTGATAGCTTTGAGAGTTATGTTACTTGAGGTCACCGATCTTCAATGTCTTCAAGGATATATATAGTCTCAAGAAAGTATCTCATGAGATGTCCGTTGAATAAGATTTCCTTCAACGGGAATATGACATGATCCGGATTTCGCGGGATTACGAATATTCGAAGATCGACGGTATTTAAATACTTTATCCTAGAGTATTTAAATACTTCTTTGTTCAACGGGACTTGACTTGTGTTCTTTCTTGTCCTTTTGTGAACTGTATGGAAGATGACTGTATTTAGAGCATCGAGACAGTTTCCATACTTGATCTTTTACAAGTCTTCTTCTTTGTCTTGACTAGCTTCACCGATGCCGATCTTGATTCGAGGCAGGTTTTCGATATAGGATAAAGCCTTGAAGCCTCGATACAGTTTCCTTACTGTATATTTGGCATATATGTCAAAACCTTCTCAATAACAAATAACAATCGATACAGGGATCGGGTATCCCAGCTGATTCGATACAGGGTGATTGTTTTTCCCAACAAGAATGTATTATTTTTAAATACTAAGAATATTCGGATATTTATCGGTTGTATATTTATGTATAATCATTATTTATAGAACTCAAAAGAAAAACTTCGTATGAATTTAATACGTAAATTATTTCAAAATCATTGCTAAATACTTATGGTATATATAGGAGGAATATTAATAATCAGTTAATTAATTCTTAGTCGTCTACATAATTATAAAGTACTCCACCCGTTCGATATAAACAAATTTGTAGTACAACGCCTTAGGGATGACTCGGTAATCGATTTATAAATACTCGAATTTTCATAGTTGCAAAAGACAACATAAAATCGAATTATATAGAAAGATACCTCAGTTTCGAAATGCATAAAACAGTATCGAATGATAAATTGGAGGTTAAAGGTTATATATGTTCAAGGCAGGCAACTCGATCAATGTTTAAACGAAATATCGCTGGAAATGACCTAAAATAGCAGGGCTAACTCACTAGAAAACAGATCATATTGTCCATATATGACTTAATACTTACGGTCCAAACAACATTTATACTTATATGTACTTTATTTACAAACTGCTCGAGATGTATTTGTAAAATAACTTACCGGTTGTGAGATAATCGAGTTCAAAGATGGCAACCCAGTCTGCAATTCACATACTCTCTGGGGAATTTCGTCAAATACCTACCGGACGTCTCCTGGACTAGGCTGCTCAGATTCGCTGGGTGTTTGAGCATTTTGGAGGATTTAAAAATCTCAAAACTAGGATATAAAAAGACGTAATGGAATAGGGGTTTCTACATAAATTAACAAACGGGATGAGACAATTTAAAGATTAGACCGTTCTTTATTGGTTCAAAGTCCGCTAGTCAGTCAATCTGAGCATCATCACTGGCATCATGAGCGACGACCTGTGCCTCACGCGCACGAGATTCCCGAACACCTGTTGGGTGCTGACACACGTAGTGACGCACGATATCAGCAGCTGGCAGTCTTCCACTAATTCGATGATAACTTCGTCATACGGACTCCTATTGGTTTGATATTTGACCCATTGAAAAGATAACTCAATTATCTACAATACTATTTATTTTCAGAATTTTTGAACTTCTCAAAAGTTCGTGGTGATTTTTCAAATTTAATATTTGTCCATGACACTTCCCAGAAAATGTCCGATTTTATTTCTATTTACACTTTTGGTGCTCCTTTCTTATTTTAAATGGTCCAAGACCACAAATGCATCTCCTATACTTCCAATTAAATACACAAGCTCATCTTTAGTCTGAATAATTTCTCTATTTTTTGTTGAATAATTTATCGAAAAACACAACGTTGGCCACCGCCACATTCTTACCAATAATTATTTGACGAAATTAGAAAATAACACCCGACATATTACTCTCGTTTACTCAACATTACATCTAGAACCAAAAAAATATATTCATATTACCAGTATTCCAACAAGGTCACGATAAAATATTATCTTAAAATTCAGGATATTAGAAGACCAACCCTACATAAACCATAACTCCTCATTTTTACATGCATAATTATCATCCATACAGTGAATACGTGCCTGTCCCACGTACATCTCGCAACAAAGGACCTAAGAAGTCCTACAGTAAACCAGTTACTATGAGGCAACTTTGGGTACATAAAGGTGCCACTAAAAAAAGGACCGACCAAACAAGGGGCACCTAAATTTACTTAATTATCTACAAGATATCAATGAGTAGGACATATGGTACTTCGACAGTGGATGTTCTTGGCATATGACAGGAAATATCAACAAGTTAACCGATTATGTAGAAGAGCACGGTCCAAAACTCTGCTTCGGTGACAAATCCAAAAGACGAACAAGAGGGAAAGAGAGGCAGGTCGGTAAATTCAAAGTCACTGATGTAGCATTTGTTGAAGAGATACAGTATAACCATTTAAGCATTACACAGTTCTATGACAAATAGTTCCCGATTAAATTCTTTCAAGAAAACTATAGGGTGAAGGACATCAACACCAAACAAATTGTCCTTACAGGATCTAGATCACGTAACAGGTATGTTGCTGATTAGATTCCTACAGGTATTGTAGTCAATTATTTCACTATCAAAGACACTGCAGATCAAAGCTGGCTATGACATAAGAGGATGTCTTACGTCAACTTCAAGACCATCAATAAGTTAACACGATAGGAAATGGTCAAAGGTTTTCTAGATGTTTTATTTCATAAGAATAATTTATGTCGACCCTGCCAGAAAGAAAAACAAGCCAAGACATTCATGAAGAGCAAATCATTTCTATCAACTCAGAGGGTCCTATTTAAATATGGATCTATATGGCTTTATAACCCCTGTCAGTCTGGGAGATAAGAAATATTATTGTGTTATTGTTGATGATTTTCCCAGGTACACCTAGACAATCTTCTTGAAAAAAGAAGAAAGAAACAACCACAAAGCTTTTAGAGTACCTAAAAAAGCTACAGAATGAGAAAAGGCTGAGCATTGCATCTATTTGGTCCGGCAAAGGCACAAAATTCACAAATCGCTTCAGAGACCAATACTGTATGGAGAATGGCATATAACATAGATATCCAGTAGCCCGAACTCCACAACAAAATGGTATTGCCGAAAGAAAGAATATGATGCCGAAGGAAGCCACCAGAACGATGATTGCTGAAAGCAAGTTACCACAACATTTTTGGGGTGAAGTAATAAATACAACATGTTATACGAAAAATTGTTGTGTCATCAACAAACACCACAACAAAGCCGCATGTGAGGTATGGAATGATAAAACTCCTATGGTTGTATATTTTCATATCTTTTGTTGCATGTGTTATATTTTTAATAATCAGAATCATCAGTGCAATACCTTTAATGAGAAATCTAGTGAAGGATTCATTCATTGAGTATTCTAGTCAAAAAAGCATTTAGGATCTTCAATAAGAGAAAACTGATAATTGAGGAGTCAGTCCATGTTGTGTTTGATGAACCTCATTGTGATCCTACATGTATAGATGGTTTAGCTCAGGAACCTTATCCATTAAACAAATTCACAGACCCAGGTAGAACCTGTCACCTCTCTAAAAATCAATCATGTATCTATAAGAACAGAAGAACAGGCTGCGTAAGCTGAGGCTGAGCCTATAGTGCAAGAGGACAAAACAATGGATACGTTATTAGAACCTAACAGAATATGGTTAAGAGATCACCCACATGAAGTGTTGATTGGTGATATTGATGTCGGAGTTACCACAAGAAGGAAAATATAGAGTACACAAGGTGATGTACTATGTACACAGGAGGCAACAAAGTCAGAACCTGACATGACCGAGATCCCTAAAGAGAGGTGAGGAGTCAGTTGTGAAGAGAGTACCAAGAGAAATGTATAAATTATTGGCCACGACATTTCTGAAAAGGGGTTTTATACCTATGTTTTCCGGTTTATTCTAATTAACCGCCAATTTTTAGAATTTTACTGATGGTCCCCAAACAGTTTTAGTTATATTCAATTCAGTCTAGATTAAGTAATACTTCCTACGTCCCAGACTCAATTGCTACCTTTTTCTGGGCACGGGTATTAATGTTAGAGTTGTTTATTAGTATTGTGTGTAATAAAGTGATATTTTAAGAGGGGTAATAATGGAAATCTGAAATCATATTAGTATTATTTATTAGTATTGTGTGTTTAATTGGGTGGGTCCATAATGATATTTTATGGTAAATAGATGATCATTGGGGGTGTATATTTAGAGGGAATGATTGGTTTATTTCCTTTTATAGTAAGTAGTAGTTATGTATGGGACGGATCAAAATGGAAAGGTAGCAGTTAAGTATAGAACGGAGGGAGTACTAAATTATATATGTACCCCTTAATAATCTATTTAAATTCAGTCTTGACTAATGCATGTTGAAGATTCAATCACATAATATTTGTTTAAGATATTAGTTATATATTAATTGAAGCAAATACTTACACACTAGTATCAAAACTGTGTTTAGATAATAGCGTGGATTTTGAGAAGTAGGAGCATACATCACAATGCATTGCCTGGTCAATATTCTGCATATTTAAGGTGGGAAAATCTAATTCAAGTACTCTTAATGATCAAGATTATATTTATTGTGCAATAAATTCTATGATTTTAAAATGCTACGATTCGCCTTCGGGCAGTATGATTTGCCTTTTGGTAGTAAGATTCGCCTACATGCAGTAAGATTTGTCGAGCATAACTATGTGCACAATGAGTCCCACGACAGTAAGTTGGAAAGATTCGGTCGGGGTATCGTTCACGATGCCGGGATCCAAGAATCTTTGGGGAAACCCATGGTACAGTATGGTGAAATATTTTCTAGTGGTGATCAAGAGCATTATCCATTATTGCTAATGATATGAGCTAATATGCCCCACTGAGTTATCAATAACTCACCTCTTTTATATTTTCCCCTTTCAGGTTAGACAAAGTTGGAGCTGTAACACCCCCAAATTGTAACACCCCCAAGTTATTCAGGGAACATTACATCGCCGTGAGCCCCACCGTGGGACCCACAAGGCTAAACATACGCGGAACTATAAATTTTTGACCGAGAAGGTCTACATACAATGGAATGAAGAACAATACAAGGGGTATTCAAAACATGTCCAACGTATCCAAAGACATCACAACACAAATCAATACCTCGGCAAACACAGGCCGGAACATCAAGGAAAATGGAAAACAATACTCGAGTATTCAATAACCATTCCAGTACAATAACACTGAATGGAGAACACAAAACATAACCAGAGGAAAGACACAGTATCACACTTGCCCATCATGTTCATGCCGACCGATACCTGCCTGTCCGCTCTCCTGGAACCTGAAATACATAAAAAGTATGAAACACAATACTCCTAGACAATAAAGTAAAGGTAACCGTCAATTCATCAATTCAAGACTAGTATTCCGGAATAACTAAATCTCATAGCATCACATCAATACATATATGAATACCGTGGAACCGCACCAGAGGCTACGGAACCCTCAGAGGACTCGTCGGTCCATCCCAGAGTGGTTCGTTCAGATCATCCGTGGAATCGCACCAAGAGGCTACGAAACCCTCAGGTGACCCGTCGGCCCGCCCCAGAGTGGATATAAATAATCATGCCATTAATATATCTTACTTCCAAAGTCGAGAACGTACAATCATAAATATATACTTGCCTTTGAGACATCGAGAAATTGAACGGAAAAAGGGTAAGAGTTCGTTAGGTCCAAGAACGTGCTTCCGGCACCTAAACGATTCACAAGGAATATGATAATCAATTATCCATACTCAAATTACACGAAGAGACTCCCGAAACCCGTTTATGATTCATGAAAATACACGGATAAACATCTAGAGGTTGGAAAATCGTCCAAACCCTCACAAGTCCGAAAATGGGCACAATCCAATCCATAAAATCATAGGAAAAGCATGCATATGGGATAGATACATCATAATCTCAAGGTCCTCAAGCTTCAAAATGGATAAATCAGACGAATCTACGAAAAACCCCAAAATTCCCAAAAATAGGGTTCTAAGGATTTTTACCTTGATTCGGACATTAGGATGGATTAGATGTTGTGAAATCCTTGTTCTCCAACCAAATATGTTGTTGTTAGAAGAAAGATCGCTTCCAATCTCCTAAAATCGTCTCTCCCGAGATGCTCCCGTCGGAAATGAGTGAAGAGGATGAAAAATGACGACATGAAAGTCAACTGTCCAATATATATCCGCCCAGTCTAGCGCACGCTACGCCTCCTTCATTAGCGTGCGCTAGTGAGGTCACTGGGTAGTCCAGTGGCTTCTGCCGGCCCCATTAGCGTGCGCTAATCACCTTACTCTAGCGTGCGCTAGCCAAAAAGTGGCGTCCAGTAACTGGAGTCCAGAACCTACTGTCCTCAGCCCTGCTCAACCCTTAGCGTGCGCTACCGCTATGGCTTAGCGTGCGTTATGCAACGGCTTTACCGTGCGCTAGCCGAAGCCTAGCATACCTTACCTGATAGTCCAGAAAACCTGACAACCTCACTGCCTCTGCCGACCAGCCCGTTAGCGTGCGCTACGAATGGATGTTAGCATGCGCTACTAACCACGAATAGCGTGCGCTAACGAACTCCTAGCGCGCGTTAACTGTCAGTCCAGAGAGCAGTCTGGGTTATTGGTTCTATCCTGACTGGTCTCTTAGCGCGCGCTATAGCTCAAAACTAGCATGCGCTATTCACACAAAATTAGCGTGCGTTAGCCTAGGCCTAGCGTGCGCTATTTCTCTAGCCCAGAACACTTTCGCAAGGTCTAAACAACACGATCATGACCCAAACAAGATACGGAACTTAATAACAATATCAACAACATCACCAAGAGTTTACAGAGCGACAAAATAAGAAGAACGGCAAGGTCAAACAGTCAATAAAAAGTACGTGTATTACACAAATCATTCAGAGATATTACACGTTGTAGACCCTTTCATCAAGGATCTACCAGGATGGTAACAAAAATCAAATATCTCAACATCACCTTTAAGGCTAAAAAATGACTCAGTAGACCGATTTGGTCTTTCAATAATACATACAACTCAATCTCAATACATGCCCACGCAGGGGTCAAAATATTACACACTTCCATACAACGGGTAAAACACTGCAGCGGAAATAAAGTACAATCAAACCAATACGACATCGTATGGATCCTCATGTGATTAGTATCGATCATCTTTCATCATCCTTCATGTCGACCCTGTGTTATGCTCCCCAAAACCTGAATGCAAAACAGACATCCACCCCCCGATTACTCGGGGGTTAGCAAAATCCCACTATCTTGCTAGTGCAAGTACATAATCATACGAAGTGTAACAAACAAATAGAAATCAAGAATTGGGTATGACAATTAACTATCAAAGCCTTCCCGAGAGGTTTTATTAATTAGAAAGCAATCAGTGAAGTGTTTGAAAATAAATTAATCATCTCGGGGATTTTTAAAAGTAGAAACCTTATTGGACCTCAAGTCCTTAGTTAAAAGAAAACACTTCAAGACGAATGGGTCTCGGCCTAAAATCACTTTTCGTAAAACGACCTTTACAAATCCGTTGGGATTTCATCCCAAATCTCATCAAATCACAGTACGCGAGAACAATGGCAAGGTCCATTTTCCAACATCAAAACCCCACAACTAAAGGACTAAACACATACGACAAAATACTCTAGTGCCATCCTAGCCAAGTAGGCCAAATGAACAACTTACCTATTACACACTTAGTCAATGCATGCAATCATCAAATCACCGTTCAAAAACACTCGTTTCTGGAAACGACAATATCGAAACACATTGTAAAATGCACCACAATTAACCGAGGACCCACGCCTCTATGGACCCCTACCGAGACCCCATCAGATCAAACCCGTAGTGGTTAAAAGCAAGCTTGTGGACCCACGCCTCTGTGGACACCTACCGAGACCCCGTCGGATCTAACCCGTAGTGATCATATACACACACATCACTCATGCAATACTAATATGCTAAGAATGTAAGTTCATTAAGAATACTCACTAGAGATGGCCACTTACCCGACACCATTATCATACTCATCACAACACCTCCATCATGAACAATCAATCACAACATAACAACACAATTAACATGGAATACACGATTCCATAACTTTAAACAAGCAGGGGTATCATCAAAGACTAATCAATTCACACGAATTATATTCACGAGGTTAGAACAACCATCGTAAAACCAACATGTAAACTCTATTTGCAGGACACAAATGGCATAAGTAAATACTTGCCTCGATACTACGATCGAAACGAAACGATGAACGGGATGCGGTCGGGCAGCCCTAAACTCCTGAACACAATCAAGAATACAATAGCACCGCGAACACTACGAGAATAACACCACACAAATTGCCAACAAAAAATGGAGATCAACTCAGAAATCCTCAAGCACCTATAATTCTCCGGAAGAACAACAAAAACATGATTACGTCAAGGATCAAGACCAAAACAACGGAGATCACACCAAACTATCGAAGGAAAACTCATTCGAACATTTAATCGAACATTTAATGTTCAGTACACCTCAAGAACACCGAAATTACCATTTCGGTTGAAACGAACCGAAGATATGGATATACAATCCAGAAAACATGTTTAACAACATCATTTGACAACAATTGGTTTATCAAAACCAAATGGAAAACGAAATCAAGAATAAAACCCCCAAAAAGTCAACTCTAGGGAATCAAGAAAAATACCTTGATCCGGCGAAGAACAATGGATTAAATGATATTAAACACACATAAATCCATCCCAAAATGATGTTTGAAGATGGAGGTCGCTCCAGATCTTCCTCGAGGCTTGTCCCGTCGACCGGTAGTGAAAAGGAGAGAAAAAGAAAGAGAAATGAGAAAGAAAGCCTGATGTCCAGTATTTATACTGGACAGTTTATTAGCGTGCGCTAAACACCATTAGCGCGTGCTAACGGGGTCAACCCTCCAAAACATGCTGCTTGCAACACTGTTAGCATGCGCTAGCCAATAAGCATAGCATGCGCTAACGAGTCACGGGTCCAGTCCAGTGACTCCTGGACAAATCTACACCTACCAGGTAGCGTGCGCTAGACAGGATACTATCTACCAAGCTTAACGTGCGCTAACGAGACTCCAGTCCCAGTCCAGTAGATCCTGGACTGCCTCGAACTACCAGTTAGCGTGCGCTACCAAACCCATAGCGTGGGCTAACTGCTGCACCTTAGCGCGCGCTAACCACCCGGATGTAGCGTGTGCTAACGACTCAGAAATAACAGGAACATTTCCCTCAAAAATGGGTACGACGACGGATTTCTCCGATCGAATCTTCAAGTTCAAGATACACACGGAAAGCTCCAGAATATGATCATACTAAGAGCTTGAGATCAATTCAAACTCAAACGCGACCATGAAAAGGGTCAAGACAACAAATACGAATGTGGATGCCCACAACTTTGGGAAATTACAAAATAGCCCAAAATGCCCGAAAATCACGATATGTGATCGAATAACCAAACCAAAGCTCACAACACGTATAACAAAGATAAACGGACTTACGGGGAACACAAAACAACAGTTTCGAATGAGATTCGCAAGAATCGAACTCAAATGCGGAAAAGTCGCCAAAAAGCATGGAACTCAGCAAAAAGACAACGAAACGAGCTCGAATGTCAAAAAGTGTAGAATGAATCATTCTCATAATGACGAAACGGTCACAGGCGAGCTATTAAACGGACTCTTTCCAAAAAAAGAAATTTACCAAAAATCGAAAATTGCGGATATTACATACTACCCTCCTTAAAAGAAGTTTCGTCCCGAAACTTAAAAAAAGTAGGGAGGAGAAATATCCCACCAGGAACATCTCAACCAGATACACAAGAACCGCGTAACTTACGCCCATCGGCGAAACGTTACAAGAAACGCAAAGGAACATACGGCGTGGAAACATACTCAGCGACGACCATCACAATGCCACAAGCAGGGGCATAACACCATCAACAAGTGCCAAACATCACCAAACAGGCAACGAAATCAAGTCAATTGTTCGAACAATCACCAAAATAGGAGGTACTAATTATAAGAAAACATGCACAGTCAACAGAACAAAAAATAAACACAAACGATCCGCAAGGATAACCACAAACGATTCGTACTACATCGTAATTCTCAAAACCCACTATAGGCATCTTCGTGTCTTGCCAGAGCAGATACGCAAACTCGACCCTCAATCCTCTCAGTTACCATCTTGTAATGCACAGCTCGGTGACCCATCTGGCCACACTCGAAACAACTAACTAATGGGTAACGACAATTTTGCACGCTACGAGATCAAGCAATCAACAATCGGACAACCACGATTGAACATCAATGATCGGACAACACGATCGAACATAATGATCGAACAAAAATGGTCGAATAACAACGACCGAAGAATAATGATCGAACACCAACGATTGAACAACAATGATCGAACAACAACGGTCGAAAAACGACCCCGAAGTTCACACTTTAACTCAAGATATTAAAAGAACTTGTAGAAACTATGACGTTAATTTCGAACAAGGTTCACAAGAATCGAACTGAACTCGGAAAAGTCACAATGATAAATAGATTGATCCGAAACAAGGTCACAACCCTTTCAAACGATGACAACCGAGATACCGAACAAGTTCAGGAAGTATCAACGAACACGAGCGAGTCGATTGAATTGAGAAGGAGAAAATGCAGAAGTCGAAAATAATACGGGTATTACATTCGACCCCTTATAAAAGAAGTGTCGTCCCCAAAACTCACAACAACGGAAGCAAGGTAACAACAGAACAGGTAACCGACAGAAACATCTTTCAAAGGCCTCTCAAAGTCGATCCTGATATCTGTGCTGAAGTTCGTACTTGGAAGACTCGGTAACGAACTCGCAAAACTGGATTTTGTGCCCCTCGAGTCCACACTTATAATCTGCTACTAGCGGGGAAGGACAATTTGCACGTACATGCCCCGGCACATCACAGATGAAGCACCTCGGCATACCGAAAATACAACTGCTAGGTACAATGGAATATAACATTGCAAAACAACATACCGGAGATGCCATTTCAACACAACATATCAACATAAGGCAACCCACATACACATAATCACAGCAACGACGGCATACATTCAGCGATTTCAACAGCTCGAACGATAACCAGCACACAATTACAAAACATCGTGAAACAATTACAGATGTACACAATCATACAAACCCAAGCTCTAACAGCTTGCACAGGCGCGATTACATGCAAATCCCCACGAAGCGGCAACATTCAATACCAAACTCACACCTCTCACAGAGGGCTAACACAACAAATGCGTGGCGAACGACTCAACGCTCACACCACCAATTTAATCACAGCTCGGACTAGCACCCTAATGACAATGCGGACAACATACCTACATTCCCGGACCGCAACCAGGAATGATACGTTTTAAAAACGAAAACCACCTTTTGAAAACAATTTTAGGAACACCAGTTGATCCCGAGTATCATATTTTGAAAAAGTAATACAACCATTGTTATCGAGACTTTGAAAAACCATCTCGCGTTTGATAAAAAAATGAGGACACCTTTCTCTTAGTGAAAAACTTTCAGAAATATTCGACCCTCGGGTCTAAGCAAATGCGTTTCTAAATCATTGAAAATATCTCAAAATATTTTGGTCCTCAAAGTGGAATAATTTTGAAACATACAGTGGCACTAGTAGGCACCTTGAAAATACCGCGAGAAAATAATCCATTTGAAAGGTACGTCTCAAAACTTATTTTCTAAGATACTCATGGTTTTCAGAAATCCAATAGGCCAGAATGCCCAAAACTCACACGTATCGACATTCGCTTAAACACATCATAGTACATGCATCAAATCGTTCAAAATCAAGACAAAACACGTCTTTTACCGGAAAACAAACAGTCGATAATACATTACCAGCGACACTGCTCCTCATATAAACAAAATATGAGAGTCAAATAACCACATATCACAAAATCAAAATCCACAGAAGGATTCCATCACTTAACAACCAATCATGCAAGTATCTCATGTCACACGAGGCATAACACAAAGAAGGGATACTTACATCTACAGGTCGCACAAAGATGATGATCGCCCCATGATACTAATCACGACCAACAAACTCAGATGATGCGTCGCGACACAACTCAGTCGGACTAAATCCGACGAGACAAGACTCAACAGACACAACTTGACCCAACAGCCTAGGTTTTCACAACCTAAGCTCCGATACCATTTATGTAAAACCACGCCGTAGACCCTTTCCTCAAGGATCTACCAGGATGGTAACAAAAATCAAACATCTCAACATCGCCTTTAAGTCTAAAACTGACTCAATAGACCGATTTGGTCTTTAAATAATACATACAACTCAATCTCAATACATGCCCACGTAGGGGTCAAAACATTACACACTCCCTTACAATGGGTAAAACACTGCAGCGGAAATAAAGTACAACCAAACCAATATGACATCGTATGGATCCTCATGTGATTAATATCGATCATATTTCATCATCCTTAATGCCGACATTGTGTAATGCTCCCCAAAACCTGAATGCAAAACAGACATCCACCCCCCGATTACTCGGGGGTTAGCAAAATCCCACTATTTTGCTAGTGCAAGTACATAATCATACGAAGTGTAACAAACAAATAGAAATCATGAATTGGGTATGCCAATTAACTATGAAAGCCTTCCCGAGAGGTTTTATTAATTAGAAATCAATCAATGAAGTGTTTAAAAATAAATTCCTCATCTCGGGGATTTTTAAAAGTAGAAACCTTATTGGACCTCAAGTCCTTAGTTAAATGAAAACACTTCAAGACGAATGGGTCTCGGCCTAAAATCACTTTTTGTAAAACGACCTTTACAAATCCATTGGGATTTCATCCCAAATCTCATCAAATCACAGTACGCGAGAACAATGGCAAGGTCCATTTCCAACATCAAAACCCCACAACTAAAGGACTAAACACATACGACAAAATACTCTAGTGTCATCCTAGCTAAGTAGGACAAATGAACAACTTACCTCTTACACACTTAGTCAATGCATGCAATCCTGAAATCACCGTTCAAAAACACTCGTTTCCGAAAACGTCAATATCGAAACACATTGTAAAATGCACCACAATTAACCGCGGACCCACGACTCTATGGACCCCTACCGAGACCCCGTTGAATCTAACCCGTAGTGGTTAAAAGCAAACTCGCGGACCCACGCCTCTGTGGACCCCTACCGAGACCCCATCGGATCTAACCCGTAGTGAGCATATACACACACATCACTCATGTAATACTAATATGCTAAGAATGTAAGTTCTTTAAGAATACTCACTAGAGATGGCCACTTACCCGACACCGTTATCATACTCATCACAACACCTCCATCATGAACAATCAACCACAACACAACAACACAATTAACACGGAATACACGATTCCATAACTTTAAATAAGTAGGGGTATCATTAAAGCCTAATCAATTCACACGAATCATATTCACGAGGGTAGAACAACCATCGTAAAACCAACATGTAAACTCTATTTGAAGGACACAAATCGCATAAGAAAATACTTGCCTCGAAACCACGATCGAAACGAGACGATGAATGGGATGCGGTCGGGCAGCCCCGAACTCCTGAACACAATCAAGAATACAATAGCACCACGAATACTACGAGAATAACACCACACGAATTGCCAACACAAAACGGAGATCAACTCGGAAATCCTCGAGCACCTATAATTCTCCAGAAAAATAACAAAAACATGATTATGTCGAGGATGAAGACCAAAAACAACGGAGATCACACCAAACTATCGAAGGAAAACTCATTCGAACATTTAATCGAACATTAAATGTTCACTACACCTCAAGAACACCGAAATTACCATTTGGATTGAAATGAACCGAAGATATGGATATACAATCCATAAAACATGTTTAACAACATCATTTGACAATAATCGATTTATCAAAACTGAATGGAAAATGAATTCAAGAATAAAACTCCCAAAAAGGCAACTCTAGGGAATCAGGAAAAATACCTTGATCCGGCGAAGAACAATGGACTAAATGATGCTAAACATACATAAATCCATCCCAACATGATGTGTAAAGATGGAGGTCGCTCCAGATCTTCCTCAGTGGCTTGTCCCGTCGATCGGTAGTGAAAAGGAGAGAAAAAGAAATAGAAAGGAGAAAGAAAGCCTCTTGTCCAACAATTTATTGGAGTGTTCTTGGTTGGTAATCCTTGAGCTTGTAATTTTCGGACTGTGTTCATTCTGGCCGGACTTCGCGAATTTTATACTAGAGAGTAGCAGTTAGCGCACGCTAGGTTTCCCTGGTAGCGCACGCTAACCAAGTGTGAGTAGCGCAGGCTACCCTTGTGTGTGGCGCACGCTACGCCTGCTGGGCAGTGAGCCTACTAGACTTTGGAACGGGGCATTAGCGAACTCCAATGGTAGGGTAACGTACGCTATTGGAGTAGACTAGCGCACGTTAAGTAGTATGGTGGCGCGATTGCGATAGGACAGTGAAGATAGTAAGGTTCTGGACTGCAAGTGTTATGGGGTAACACACGCTATTTCTGGAGTTAGCGCGCGCTAGTAACGATGAATAATGCACGCTAACCATTACGGGTAATGCACGCTAGCGCGACCAATGTAGAAAGATCGGCACCGCCTTTCAAAGGCGGTAGGCTGCTTTTAAGCCAGATAGCGAATGCTACACTTTGCCCGTAGCGCGCGCTATTCATCGCCCAGTATATATAGGACTGCATGGCTTATATTTCGTCATTTTCGTCCTTCCCTCCTCTCTCCTCCAGCGACGGGCGACCTAGGGTTTAGAAGAGTGCGGTTTTTCACCTGATATCATCATCCAATCGCATTCTGAAGTTCCTAACGTGGAGTTATTAACATCTTAACGCCTGCTACCGTCCGAATTTAGGGAATTTATGCTCCTAGTTTCGGGATTTTGGGTTTTTCTTGCAACTTTATTACTTAAGGCCCCTGATTGACCTTGATTTGTGTTGCATTAAGATGTTATAACCATAATCCCTTGTTCTTGTTGAAATTCTTGGGTTAAAATCTGAGCCTTCGTTCGTAGTTGGGGCATCGTCCATGTTGTCCGCATGGTGTTCGGCTGTTTTCCCTAAGTGTAAAACGTAGGGAGATTCTTTCGTTTCAGTCGTATTGTGCCTAATATGGCCTTGTGTTATGCTAGGGTCAGGTCGTTGAGGAAGGTCAGACCTCATGTTCCTCAGTTCATTGTTTCTTGTGTTGTTCCAACTAAGGCAAGTACTTTGATTGTGTTTAATGTACTTTGTGTGAATATGTCGAAAATGTGATTTTATGAAAAGTGGTAATTTCAGAAAATGTGATTTGTGCCATTTCGTGAAAAAGTGATGATTTCTGAAAGTGCGACATATGGTCGTGTACCAAGTAAAACCAGTTAGGGTCCCCTGGGTTCCGTAGACCGAGGCTTCTGCGCTTCACTTGGTAGGGTTGTACAGCCAGAGGGGCCTGACGAGGTCTCTTTGGAGAGTGGTATGTATCTCGCGTGAGGTATAGTACCAATATAGCCCCCATTGTTTTGTGATAATGATCGTGGTATAGTATTCTGGAATATTTGAAATAGCATCGTGGTTTGGTTATTTATTCATTGTTGTACATATTCTAGAATCATTGTACTTGCACCGGCTATTGCTGACCCCTTATGGGTGAATACTTGTTCTGTATTCAGGTACAGGTCCGGAAGGCGATACGGCACAGGACAGACATGAGCTTGATGGGCAGCAGTGATGTCATGTGTCATTCTCGAGTTGTGGTTGTTTTGTTTGAGATGAATAGTGGTTTGTTTTGTACTCGCGCGAGTATCGTCATGTAATGTATATTTGGTGTGCTATGTGGGTCGTTTGATAAATGACGTTGTATCGGTCATAGTACCTTGGAACAATGTGTCGTTTGTTGTGATGTTGAGTTGTTTTAAAGGGATTGTTGTTAACATTTCATGTATTTCGTTAGTGGAAACTGTTAATGAGATTTTGTGTCGTCTCAGCCGGGTAGGTTCTCCAAAAAGAATCTACGGTGCTGTAATAACCCTGTATATCATGGGGGTCATTACGAATTTTGGTATCGGAGCCCAAAGTTTATGGATACCTAGGTTGTCGGTATTTTTTAGAGTCTGTTAAAGTTGAGCCGGTTGTTTGTTTCCGACATCACTAGCTGCTGCCATTTCGGGCTGTCTGTGTTGGAAGTCCCTTCGGATGATAGTTATTCCCTCTTGTAGAGAGTGATTACTAATATAATTGTGTAACTTATTGTTGCGATCATCCACTGACTGAACTGTTTGTTTCTCCAGTATGTTGTGAGATAGAGCTAATCGTCAACGCGGTCAGGGCCGTGGTAGGGGAGTGGTGCCCGAACCAGAGATGTTCTTATCTGATTCGGCACCTCATTCTGTGACCAATTTAGACCCAAACCTATCAGGAGATACTGATGCGAGTACAGAAGTAGAAGTACCTAATGTGCTTCAACAAGTCGTGACTCAAGTGCATCAACTGGCCCAAGTGGTGCAGAATATTCATGCTAGCAAGGCTACTGAGGATCGATGTCTATGAGAAGTCATGAAGATGAATCCTTCCAGATTCAATGGTTCCGGTGATGCGAACAACTGGGATCATTGGTTAATTGAGCTGGAGAAGATAATTGATGGTATTGGCTGTCCTGAAGCCAAGAAGGTCCCAATTGCTCAATACCTAACAGTTGATGATGCTTCTGATTGGTGGCGAGCCGTTAAGCCTAAGGACCGTGTTGCCACTTGGGAAGAATTTAAAGATTGAATGGAAGCACAGTATTTCCCGTCACCTGTACGGTTATCTAGAGTTGGTGAATTCTTCAGAGCTCAACCCGAGGATATTCCTATCTCTGAGGCAATCAAGACATTCAACAAGCAGCTAGTATATGTTCAAGATCAAATTCGAGACGAAGTGGCTAAAATACTTCATTTTGATGCTAGAATGAATCCTGAAGTTCGGAAGTACATGGCGGGTTTTTCATGTGCTACGCTGAGAGAGTATCAGTATAGAGCCCTTTTGTATGAGATGGTGACGATACCGGTACAGGCAACTCCTGGTCCGAAGAAGCCAAAGTTTTCTGGCAGTTTTTGAGGAAGCGGATCGCGTAGGCCTCAACCCTCTGTGAAGTCTTCCATTGGTTCACCTCAGTCCAGTGGAGGAGTACGAAAAGTCTGTTTTAATTGTGGGAATCCTGGGCATGTCAGTTCTCATTGTATATTTCGCCCCGTTGATTATTTTAAGTGTGGGAAGCAGGGACATCGAGCGTCATACTGTGAGACAGCGAGTAGAGTCTTTGCTGGTCATTCTCCTACTCCAACAGTTATAGTTGTGGGTCAACCAACTTCGAGTGTCGGACGCAGCAGCGGCAGAGGAAGAGCCAGGGATAAAGATACCCCAAGCACTGGGTCAGCTCCACCTCGATTGTATGAAATGAGACGAACTGACGATGTTGGGGCTGCGACTACGTCAGGTATTGTTTATATTTATATGCACCCGGTAGATGTATTGTTTGATTCTGGGGCTACTCATTCCTTTATATCGTTGTCTTGCATGCATCGTTTGAGTCTTAATGGCCTATTTGTGTGTGAACCATTTATTGTTCGATTACCAAGTGGGGAAAGAATAGTTGGAGATCAAGAGATCATAAATTGTCCAATAACTATCGATGGTAAAGATTGGCCGTCCGACTTAATTGTAATTGATATGAAGGGAGAGGATTTAATTTTGGGCGACAATTGGTTAGACCGTCTTGGGGCGGTAGTGGATTACCATCGAAAGACAATCTCAATCATCGCACAAGATGGGACCGAACATGTCTTTGAAGGACAGAAAATAAGCACTCCAGGAAAAATTATCCGTGCCATGAGGGCGATAAAGTTAATGCGACAAGTGTTAACGCATGCTATTTTTGGAGTTAGCGCGCGCTAATAGCGATGAATAACGCACGCTAACCATTACGGGTAATCCACGCTAGCGCAACCAATGTAGAAAGCTCGGCACAGCCTTTCAAAGGCGGTGGGCTGCTTTTAAGCCCGATAGCGCACGCTACACTTTGCTCGTAGTGTGCGCTAATCATCGCCCAGTATATATAGGACTGTATGGCTTATATTTCGTCATTTTCGTCCTTCCCTCATCTCTCCTCCAGCGACGGGCGACCTAGGGTTTAGAAGAGTGCGGTTTTTCACCTGATATCATCATCCAATCGTGTTTTGAAGTTCCTAAGGCGGAGTTATCAGCATCTTAACGCCTGCTACTGTCCGGATTTAGGTAATTCATGCTAAAACCCTAGTTTCGGGATTGGGGGTTTTTCTTCCAACTTTATTACTTAAGGCCCCTGATTGACCTTAATTTGTGTTGGATTGGGATGATATAACCATAATTCCTTGTTCTTGTTGAAATTCTTGGGTTAAAATCTGAGCCTTCGTTCGTAGTCGGGGCATGACCCATGTTGTCCGCATGGTGTTCGGCTGTTTGCCCTAAGGGTAAAACTTAAGGAGATTCTTTCATTTCAGTCGTATTGTGCGTAATATGGCCTTGTGTTATGCTAGGGTCAGATCATTGAGGAAGGTCAGACCTCAGGTTCCTCAGTTCATTATTTCTTCTGTTGTTCCAACTAAGGCAAGTACTTTGATTGTGTTTAATGTACTTCGTGTGAATATGTGGAAAATGTGATTCTATGAAAAGTGGTCATTTCAGAAAATGTGATTTGTGCCATTTCATGAAAAAGTGATGATTTCTGAAAGTGCGACATGTGGTCGTGTCCCAAGTAAAACCAGTGAGGGTCCCCTGGGTTCCGTAGACCGAGGCTTCTGCGGTTCACTTGGTAGGGTTGTACATCCAGAGGGGCCTGACGAGGTCTCTTTGGGGAGTGGTATGTATGTCGCGTGAGGTATAGTACCAGTATAGCCCCCATTGTTTTGTGATAATGATCGTGGTATAGGATTTTGGAATATTTGAAATGGCATCGTGGTTTGGTTATTTATTCATTGTTGTACATATTCTAGAATCATTGTACTTGCACCGGCTATTGCTGAACCCTTGTGGGTGAATACTTGTTCTGTATTCAGGTACAGGTTCAGAAGGCAATACGACACAGGGCAGACATGAGCTTGATGGGCAGCAGTGATGTCATATGTCATTCTCGAGTTGTGGTTGTTTTGTTTGAGATGAATAGTGGTTTATTTTGTACTCGCACGAGTACCATCATGTAATGTATATTTGGTGTGCTATGTGGTCGTTTGATAAATGACGTTGTATCGGTCATAGTACCTTGGAACAATGTGTCATTTGTTGTGATGTTGAGTTGTTTTAAAGGGACTGTTGTTAACATTTCATGTATTTCGTGAGTAGAAACTATTAATGAGATTTTGTGTTGGTCTAAGCCAGGTAGGTTCTCCAAAAAGAATCTACGGCCACTACAAAAAAAACAGTTTTTACCGACGCCATTTACCGATGCCCGTACCCGCCGTTGTTAAACTTATAATTTACCGACACCATTACTGACGCCCGTTATTTAATTGATTTACCGACGCCATTGCCGACGACCGGTTCGCAGACTTATTTTTTTTCTTTTTTTCACAATTAACGGCGCCGTTAACCGACGCCATTTACCGACGACCTTACCTACGCCACTTCGGCGTTGGTAAATTTTTATTATTATCTTTTTTTCTTTTTTCACAATTAACGACGCCATTTACCGATTTCATTTTGGCGTTGGTAATTTATTTTTTTTTTAATTTAACGACGCCGTTTACCGACGTCGGTATATTTTTTACACTATCTCGTATCGAAAAAACAGTAGTGTTTTATGTGGTTTATAAACCAAAATCTTTCTCAACCATTTGAAATTGAATGGAGCCTGAACCTGACCCGCCCGGACCCGGACCCGACCCGCCCGGACCTGGACCTGACCGAACCTGACCCGCCTGAGCCCGGACCTAACCCTCCTGAGCCCCGCCTGAGCCCGGACGTGACCCGCCTGAGTCGTGACCTGAGTTTTTTAGATTTTTTTATTTTTAATTTAACAACGCCAAAAATGGCGTCGGTAAATAGCGGCGTCGATAATAGCGTCGGTAAAAAATTACCGTCGAGCATTTTTCCAACGGCAGATTACCGTCGGTAATGTCGTCGGTATATTTTTTACCGACGATATTTTCTGTTTTACCAACGGCGTTTGGCGTCGGTAAAAACTATTTTTTTTGTAGTGGGCGTTGTAATAACCTTGTATATCATGGGGGTCGTTACAGATTTTGGTATCGGAGCCCAAGGTTTATGGATACCTAGGCTGTCGGTATTTTTTTGAGTCTGTTAAAGTTGTGCTGGTCATTTGTTTCTGACATCACTAGCTGCTGCCATTTCGGGCTATCTGTGCTGGAAGTCCCTTCGGATGATAGTTATTCCCTCTTGTAGAGAGTGATTACTAATATAATTGTGTAACTTATTGTTGCGATCATCCCCTTACTGAACTGTTTGTTTCTCCAGTATGTTGCGAGGTAGAGCTAATCGTCAACGCGGTCGAGGCCGTGGTAGGGGAGTGGTGCCCGAACCCGAGATGTCCGTATCTGATTCGGCACCTCATTTTGTGACCAATTCAGACCCAAACCTATCAGGAGATACTGATGCGAGTACAGAAGTGGAAGTACCTAATGTGCTTCAACATGTCATGACTCAAGTGCATCAACTGGCCCAAGTGGTGCAGAATATTCATGCTAGCAAGGCTATTGAGGATCGATGGCCACAAGAATCCATGAAGATGAATCCTTCCAGATTCAATGGTTCCGGTGATGCGAACAACTGGGATCATTGGTTAATTGAGCTGGAGAAGATATTTGATGGTATTGGCTGTCCTGAAGCCAAGAAGGTCCCAATTGCTCAATACCTAACAGTTGATGATACTTCTGGTTGGTGGCGAGCCGTTAAGCCTAAGGACCGTGTTGCCACTTGGGAAGAATTTAAAGATTGAATGGAAGCACAGTATTTCCCGTCACCTGTACAGTTATCTAGAGTTGGTGAATTCTTCAGAGCTCAACCCGAGGATATTCCTATCTCTGAGGCAATCAAGACATTCAACAAGCAGCTAGTATATGTTCAAGATCAAGTTTGGGACGAAGTGGCTAAAATACTTCATTTTGATGCTAGAATGAAACCTGAAGTTCGGAAGTACATGGCGGGTTTTTCGTGTGCTACGCTGAGAGAGTATCAGGATAGAGCGCTTGCGTATGAGATGGTGACGATACCGGTACAGGCAACTCCTGGTCCGAAGAAGCCAAAGTTTTCTGGCAGTTTTCGAGGAAGTGGATCGCATAGGCCTCAACCCTCTGTGCAGTCTTCCATTGGTTCACATCAGTCCAGTGGAGGAGTACAGAAAGTCTGTTTTAATTGTGGGGATCTGGGGCATGTCAGTTCTCGTTGTACATTTCGCCCCATTGATTGTTTTAAGTGTGGGAAGTAGGGACATCAAGCGTCATACAGTGAGACCACGAGTAGAGTCTTTGCTGGTCAGACTTCTACTCCAACAGTTACAGTTGTGGGTCAACCAACTCCGAGTTTCGGACGCGGCAGTGGCAGAGGAAGAGCCGGGCATAAAGATACCCCAAGCACTTGGTCACCTCCACCTCGATTGTATGAAATGAGACGAACTGATGATGTTGGGGCTGCGACTGCATCAGGTATTGTTTATATTTATATGCACCCGGTAGATTTATTGTTTTATTTTGGGGCTACTCATTCCTTTATATCGTTGTCTTGCGTGCATCGTTTGAGTCTTAATGGCCTGTTTGTGTGTGAACCATTTATTGTTGGATTACCAAGTGGGGAAAGAATAGTTGGAAATCAAGAGATCATAAAGTATCCTATAACTATCGATGGTAGAGATTGGCCGTCCCACTTAATTGTAATTGATATGAAGGGAGAGGAATTTTGGGGGACAATTGGTTAGACCATCATGGGGCAGTAGTGGATTATCATCGAAAGACAATCTCGATCATTGCGCAGGATGGGACTGAACATATCTTTGAAGGATAGAAACTAGGCACTTCAGGAAAAATTATTCGTGCCATGAGGGCGATAAAGTTAATGCGACAAGGCTGTGTTGGCTATTGGTCTTACGCAATGAAGACAGAAACTGTTGAGGTTCAGTTATCCTCTATTCCGGTTGTGAATGGGTTTCCAGACGTGTTCCCATATGATTTACCTGGATTACCACCACATCGTGATGAAGAATTTATTATTGAGCTCGAAGCTAACACAGTACCAATATCTAAAGCGCCCTACAGAATGGCCCCATCGGAAATGCAAGAGTTGAAGAAGCAACTAAGCGACTTGTTGGACAAAGGTTATATTCGGCCTAGTGCCTCTCCTTGGGGCGGTCCAGTGTTGTTTATAAGGAAGAAAGATGGATCCTTACGATACTATCGTGAGTTGAACAAACTTACTATTAAGAACAAGTATCCGCTACCACGGATCGATGATCTATTCGGTCAACTGCAAGGAGCTACAGATTTCTCAAAGATTGACATGAGGTCGGGATATTATCAGCTCTGAATTTAGGATTCGGATATTTCAAAAATGCATTTCGAATGAGGTATGGGCATTACGAGTTCGTAGTCATGCCATTTGGTTTGACTAATGCCCCGGTGGTGTTTATGCAGCTCATGAGTAAGATCTTTATCAAATATCTGGATAAATTAGTAGTGGTGTTCATCGATGATATCTTAGTCTATTCTAGGAGTGAAACGGAACATGCTGAGCACCTAAGGATAGTATTGAGCATTTTGAGGGCTAACCGGCTCAATGCTAAATTCTCTAAGTGCGAGTTTTGGTTGAAGGAAGTTGCTTTTCTTGTCCATATTATATCAACGGAGGGTGTTCGAGTGGATCCTCAGAAAATTGAAGCAGTTTTAGCATGGGAACCCCCACGGAATGTCAGGGAAGTTCAGAGTTTTCTAGGATTAGCTGACTATTATCGTCGATTTGTCGAGGGTTTCTCGAAGATTGCCCGACCACTCACCCAACTACTACAGAAAACTCAGAAGTTTGAATGGAATGACGAGTGTTGGAAGAGTTTCGATGAGTTGAAGAAAAGACTGACAACGTCACCAGTTCTAGCCTTACCACAGGGGACGGAGGGTTTTGTTATTTATAGTGATGCCACTAAACAAGGATCGGGGTGCATATTGATGCAAAACGAGAGAGTAGTAGCTTATGCATCTCGACAATTAAAGCCATCTGAGATGAATTACCCTACTCATGATCTTGAGTTAGCCGCTTTGGTGTTTGCGTTGAAAATTTGGAGGCACTATTTGTATGGTTCTTCTCGTTGGGTGTATACAGACCATAAGAGTTTGAAATATATTTTTACTCAGAAGGAGCTTAATATGCGTCAACGGCGATGGCTAGAATTGATTAAAGATCATGATCTCGATATTCTTTACCATCCTGGTAAAGCGAATGTCGTTGTCGATGCTTTGAGCCGCAAGTCGACCGTGTTACAAAGATTGGAATTACTTACCGTCCAACTGAGGCTCGGACAAGAACTATTTGATTTGGAAATTGAAATTTGGCCCCAAGTAACTCAAGGACAGTTACGACTCCTTGAGGTCACATCCTCCGTGATTGAAGACATTAAGTCCAAACAGTGAGATGACCCTTTGTTCGTACAGCTTCGAGAAAATGTCGTTCAAGGAAAAGCACCTGGATTCATAATATATGAAGACGGTGCTCTCCGACTTCAAGGTAGGATGTGTGTACTTAATCAGCATGATCTCAAGCATATGATTTTAAGTGAAGCACATTCTACTCCATACTCGATTCATCCGGGTACGAGTAAAATGTACAAAGACTTGAAGAAAAATTTTTGGTCGCCAAATATGAAGAAAGACGTAGTAGAGTTCGTGTCGAAATGTTTGACTTGTCAACAAGTTAAAGCTGAACATCATAGACCTGCCGGGAAATTACAACCGTTGCCAATCCCATAATGGAAGTGGGAAGATATCATGATGGATTTTATTGTGGGAATGCCAAGGATGCAAACTGGGATGAATATGATTTAGGTAATCGTTGATCGACTAACCAAATCAGCACTTTTTCTGGGCATTAAAGATACCTGGGGACCGGAGAGATTGGCTCGCTTATTCGTTACAGGAATTGTGAGACTCCATGGTACCCCAAAAAGTATTGTTTCGAATCGTGATGGTCGTTTTGTATCACACTTTTAGCAAGCAGTACATCGAGCCCTTGGTACTAAACTAAATTTCAGTACCGCTTATCACCCGCAGACGGATGGACAGTCGGAGAGAACCATCCAAACATTGGAATACATGTTGAGGGCGTGTGCGTTGGATTAGAAAGAAGATTGGGAGATTCATTTACCATTGGTTGAATTCGCGTATAATAATAGTTGGCATAGTTCGTTCGAAATGGCTCCATTCAAAGCACTATATGGAAGACGGTGTAGATCGCCGACTTGTTGGGACGAGCCATACGAACTACTTGGAGTAGAACCAGACTTGATAATTCAAACAAGGGAGAAGATTGTGTTGATCCAGCAGCAATTGTTAATAGCCCAGAGTCGACAGAAGTCGTTTGCCAACGTTCGACGTCGACCACTAGAGTTTCAGACGGGCTATCATGTATTATTGAAGGTGTCCCCAACGCATGGAATTCTTCGGTTCGTTAAATAGGGGAAGCTTAGACCTCGTTATATTGGACCTTTTGAGATCCTGGAGAGATTAGCTGAGGTGGCTTGTCGACTAGCGTTACCTCCAACGCTTAGTCACGTTCATAATGTGTTCCATGTTTCGCAATTGAGTAAGTACATCCCCGACCCCAGTCACGTTATTGATTACAAGGAGATTGAAGTTAATGATGATGTTACATACGATGAGCAACCAGTAGCCATATCGGGGCGACAAGTGAAACAATTGCTACCTGGGAAACTGAAGATAGTATGCGTTCCCGATACCCTAAACTTTTTGAATCTTAAGTTTTGAGACGAAATTTCTTTTTAGGGGGTAAGGGTGTAATATCCATGTATTTTGTATGTGTTAATTTGAGTGTATATTGTTGAATTATGGTTAATTGGAGAGGGTTGTATTGATGGCTGATATTGGAGTGTTCTTGGTTGGTAATCCTTGAGCTTGTAATTTTCGGACTGTGTTCATTCTGGCCAGACTTCGCGAATTTTATACTAGAGAGTAGCAGTTAGCGCGCGCTAGGTTTCCTTGGTAGTGCACGCTATCCAAGTGTGAGTATCTCATGCTACCCTTGTGTGTGGCGCACGCTACGCCTGCTGGGCAGTGAGCCTCCTAGACTTTGGAACGGGGCATTAGCCCACGCCAATGGTAGGGTAACGTACGCTATTGGAGTAGACTATCGCACTTTAAGTAGTATGGTGGCGCGCGTTATTGCGACAGGACAGTGAGGACAGTAAGGTTCTGGACTGCAAGTGTTATGGGGTAACGCACGCTATTGCTGGAGTTAGCACACGCTAGTAACGATGAATAACGCACGCTAACCATTACGGGTAACGCACGCTAGCGCGACCAATGTAGAAAGCTCGGCACCGCCTTTCAAAGGCGGTGGGCTGCTTTTAAGCTCGATAGCGAATGCTACACTTTGCTCGTAGCGCGCGTTAATCATCGCCCAGTATATATAGGACTGTGTGGCTTATATTTCGTCATTTTCGTCCTTCCCTCCTCTCTCCTCCAGTGACGGGCGACCTAGGGTTTAGAAGAGTGCGGTTTTTCACCTGATATCATCATCCAATCGCATTTTGAAGTTCCTAACGTAGAGTTATCATCATCTTAACGCCTGCTACCATCCGGATTTAGGTAATTCATGCTAAAACCCTAGTTTCGGGATTTGGGGTTTTTCTTGCAACTTTATTACTTAAGGCCACTGATTGACCTTAATTTGTGTTGGATTGGGATGATATAACCATAATCCCTTGTTCTTGTTGAAATTCTTGGGTTAAAATTTGAGCGTTCGTTCGTAGTCGGGGCATGACCCATGTTGTCCGCATGGTGTTTGGCTGTCTAAGGGTAAAACTTAAGAGATTCTTTCATTTCAGTCATATTGTCCTAAATATGGCCTTGTGTTATGCTAGGGTCAGATCGTTGAGGAAGGTCAGACCTCAGGTTCCTCAGTTCATTGTTTCTTGTGTTGTTCCAACTAAGGCAAGTACTTTGATTGTGTTTAATGTACTTCATGTGAGTATGTGGAAAATGTGATTTTATGAAAAGTGGTAATTTCAGAAAATGTGATTTGTGCCATTTCGTGAAAAAGTGATGATTTTTGAAAGTGCGACATGTGGTCGTGTACCAAGTAAAACCACCGAGAGTCCCCTGGGTTCCGTAGACCGAGGCTTCTGCGGTTCACTTGGTAGGGTTGTACAGCCAGAGGGGCCTGACGAGGTCTCTTTGGGGAGTGGTATGTATCTCGCGTGAGGTATAGTACCAGTATAGCCCCCGTTGTTTTGTGATAATGATCGTGGTATAGTATTCCGGAATATTTGAAATGGCATCGTGGTTTGGTTATTTATTCATTGTTGTACATATTCTAGAATCATTGTACTTGCACCGGCTATTGCTGACCCCTTGTGGGTGAATACTTGTTCTGTATTCAGGTACAGGTCTGGAAGGCGATACGGCATAGGGCAGACATGAGCTTGATGGGTAGCAGTGATGTCTTGTGTCATTCTCGAGTTGTGGTTGTTTTGTTTGAGATGAATAGTGGTTTGTTTTGTACTCGCGCGAGTACCGTCATGTAATGTATATTTGGTGTGCTATGTGGTCGTTTGATAAATGATGTTGTATCGGTCATAGTACCTTGGAACAATGTGTCGTTTGTTATGATGTTGAGTTGTTTTAAAGGGATTGTTGTTAACATTTCATGTATTTCGTGAGTGGAAACTGTTAATGAGATTTTGTGTTGGTCTAAGCCGGGTAGGTTCTCCAAAAAGAATCTATGGCGCTGTAATAGCCCTATATATCATGGGGGTCCTTACAAGATGGAACCCACAAGGATAAAAGATATTTTCGCAAATATTTGCAAACGCCAAAGAGGCTAACGACGGTACTATCTTTTTAAAAATGTTCGAA
This sequence comes from Orobanche coerulescens, assembly GCA_033398695.1. Classification (NCBI taxonomy): domain Eukaryota; kingdom Viridiplantae; phylum Streptophyta; class Magnoliopsida; order Lamiales; family Orobanchaceae; genus Orobanche; species Orobanche coerulescens. The sequence continues at coordinate 105,612,400 of CM065815.1, forward strand.
GACTTTATAAAACCCGTTAATCAAAACCGTCGTAAAATCTCATTTGAAAGGACAAGGCCAGAGCATCGGAACTCAATAGTTTATAAAATGATTTCCAAAGTAACTTAAGTCACAAGATACCAAAAGGCCATTTAAAAATACTCACACAGCGGGAAAGACAAACAATTAAAAATACTCTAGCAATGGAATACAACAACTGATCAGGAAACTCAATACACAAATACATGCCATAGCCAGTATCCTCCGAGAAGCTCCTCTCTTCACGACTGCTATAAGCTCAATATCCAAAGAACCTAAAAAGAAAGCCCACGATGGGGTCATCCATAATATCCAACAATGATAACAATCACATCACGTCAACACTTACATACCATTGAAATTACTAAGTAAGAATACGACTAATGTAATCATGCCGCCGTAACTTTGCTTACTCGAATAATCCTCATCAAAATAACCATTATCATATTGTACATCTCGTAATCTCGATTAACCGATAAACTCAGACATAACATTTGTATTGTTCCTTAAACAATACTCAAGATTATCATAATATCATCACTAACTCATGATACGGAAAAATACCAGCTCTGGCCAATTCGACCCATCAGATAACATCATCAAATCCCAACACGATAATCGATTGTCCATCAAAAGACGAATACCAAAGGAAATACAGAACATACCTCAAGATATGAAATGCCACGCGAAATCACGTCAGTCTAATCCAAGATCAGATCAACACAACATACGGACATGGTCCTAACACAAGACCTACAAATGCATACTTATATAACAACGTCAATATTCTCACATCAATAACAATAATGTATACTTATGGAAATACAATGATCCAGCACACACAACATAGATCCCAAGATGATCCTGAAAGACCAACACGAGGTGGATAACCAATAATATACGTATGCACAATAACAACACATGGATAATCCGATGATCCAATGTTCACTGCCTAGATCCCAAGATGATCCCGTCGTACCAACACGAGGTGGATAAACCCATCCAATGATCCAGTGCACGCTAGCATAGATCCCAAGATGATCCTGTCAGATCAAAACGAGGTGGACATACGACAACAATGCACAAATGTATATTAACAAAAATACACAAATGCATAACAACAACAATACATGAATGTATCACAACATGATCGACATGAAATGACAAAAATGATTAGAGTACTTGCCCCGAGTCCTTCGAGAGCAATCCCGATGTCTAAACCATCACGAACCATTATCATCAATATTCGACGGTCCAAAATGTCACGGACTGTAGATAATTCATATCTTCGTCTTTATCACAATGTATTCTCGATACCAAGTATACCAATAACAAAAGTAAATCATATACATTATGATTTAATTCCCAAAATCTGAAAACAACATACAATCCCAAATCTCCAGTGTTCACAATTATAATCATTGCTATACGAATTATAAACGAATGAAATCGAAACCATTCATTAAATATTATAAACTGTGCAAGTAATAACTTGCCTCGATACCAACACGGTGATGATAAAGCCGCTACAAATTCCATTTCCTTCGTCTACGAGGTCCTCAGCCCCGACCAAAGCAATCTACGAACATTCTAGAACATGACCGCAAAGCAAGGTTCTAATCACTGATCAATAATCTCAACCTATTACAATAATCGATTAATACACATTCGATAATAATCAACAACCGATATAACCAATCAACAAACCCGACGGCTCTACAATATGTCAGTTAAACATAGTCTGAACAATCCAACTCAAACCAGCACGAACTCATAACCACAACACGATATACTATAGTGCCTGTCCACTTAGCGCATGTTAATTATACACCGTAGCGTGCGTTAAGTCATTTCAGTTAGCGTGTGTTAGCCAGTTCAGCTAGTGTGCGCTAATGCTATACAGTTGCATGCCTTACAAGTATCGACTAACACCTTGCGACTACAGATACGAATGTAAAGGAAATCATATTCCAAGATCAATCACAATCTTTCCAGATTCAATCTCATTATCATACTCACATGATATATATCATTAATCAATCATCATTCAACATGACTTAATCCTAGATATGAACATTTCATCTTCGTATCTAAAAACACCGATAATTTGACATACAATCGTCTTGTTATGGTATATTCATCAAGAAGTTCTTCAAGAACACCAAGTGATTCGAAACCATGTTCATAGTCATCAAAACAACATAATCCGATATCCTTTAACATGTAACTAATCATCCGACTCATAATCCAAGTCATATATATCCATTAAACCTCATATAACATCATCACATGATAATCCAACATACTCCCTCCCAGATAATCATCATTTAAAATGAAAAACTAACAAAGGGATACGAAAATTACCTTGTATAGACAAACCATGAAGAAGAACAATCGAAATCCATTCCAAGAATCATCAATAACTTCAAGAACAAGGCTTTAATCCATGCTCTCCATCTTAATATTGTTAAGAATGATCATCTCTCAGTGTTTGGAACCTCAAACTTCTCTCTAAGAACTCTCTCTATCGAAATAAGGGAAGGAATGGCCGAATGAATATAATTCACACCTGCAATCATATATATAGTGACTGTTATTAGCGTGCGCTACCTTCACAAAATAGCGTGCGTTAACATGCTTAGTGTGCACTAACTTCCCTTTTTAGCGTGCGCTATCGTAGTCGATAGGCTACTGGCTTACATTGAACAATGATTTACGTACACAATGCCCATGCAATAACGTACGCAAATCCTCTGTTTAGCGTATGCAAGCGTGCGCTAATCATAGTTGACTTGCTACAGTCTGCACCTATCCCGAAGATGCCCGTGCCCCCCACATGCCGAAAGCACCCTACAAAGCAAAGATTCCCTTTTGTCCGATCCACCATTAGCGTGCGATAACCTTAGGATTTAGCGTGCGCTATTCCTTCATGGCAAACACCCGTTGACCTTATCGGAACATGCGCCAAAAGTAGCCTGACAAAGTCAAGATTCCTTTGGATCGATCTGATATTAGCGTGCGCTAACCATATGCATTAGCGTGCACTAAATGCCGATAATAATCAGCATGGGACGACCTGTCGGCCACCTTCCGAACCTTATCCCGAATGTCTTACATACGTTAGGGGTCCTCCTTAGCATACGTAACTCAACTCTCCTAGCGTGCGCTAAGTATACATCGTATTGCGCGCTAACATGGCTGTACTTAGCCATTTTCAGCTATTCTTGTCCAACGTCTCAACATACTAGAATACGAATATACGACATACTGAATACATACACTCCTTCCAACAATATTCTCATACGATACGCCGACACATAATATCTTCAAATACAACTGTCAACCAAGTGCGGTAATTATACCAATACAGATGTCTCAGTCCTTAAATTATTTAATCCACACTGTACAGATTCTACTATGTACAACATAACTCGGGTAAAATAACATTAAACAATAGTAGTAGAAATTCCTGATATTACATACTACACCACTTAAAATAAGTTTCATTCTCGAAACTTGCAATCCGTCATAGAAAAACCAACAAACCGTCCAACCAAAATATTCCGAAACCATCACAACAACGATCAATCATCATCATTAACGAATAACCAAAACAGTATACTTATAAATACGCAAAGTCGACGATCTCCTGAGATACTAGCAAGTGACTTCACTGTTAAGGCTCAATTCGCTTACAATCATGATTCCATAAGTCTCAACAAAATATATCATCTTTGGATGAAATAATCTATCCGTGTCAAAGCCTGTTTGTATAGTTACGCAATCAAGTCCCAATCCTGATAAAATGAATAATACACGATACATCTGAGAAACAACTGCCCAAAACAATGACATAAATCCCGAAACATCGACACAAAATTCGAACGCTCATACGATCATTAACAATGATCAATCAGCAACTTAACCGAGAATCTCATCAACATGATAAACTTTAATATGACCAACAAAAGGTCAAAACACAACCGAGTATATCATCAATATGATAAATTCCAATATCACCAATGAACGATCAACAGTAATCGAGAATACCCTCTCACAATAAGTTCTAACACGGTCAACATGGGACCACAAAGACATATATACGGATGAATAAAATTCTCAAAACGTTATACCAATCACATACACTGGATCTCAAAGAAACACACCCGACTTTTGAACATACCCCTCAGCATACGAACAACCAGTCACAAACTGATGAACATACCCAAACATACATGGAGTGGGAACGACCAATCATTACCCAAAACAACCATCCTAGGGTCACCATCCCCAAATCCACACTTACAAAATATTGCTATGGTAAAATCGTGCTACTACCATACCAATAGAACCACATAGTACATATGTCCCGGTTTCACAAAATCCAAAGTTCCAAAATCATATTCCGTGCATGAATCTAGAACACGCAACATATTTCTCTTATCCGATCAATCAAAGATTATCCCTCGATAACCAAACTACCATACTAAAGTTCGAATCTCTTTTCATCATACCATACTGATGTATTATCCAGTTTGTGAGTCACATTCATAACTTGACCATGATGTGCACTATGCACTAAATGTGTATATATATCGATCACATTTTCAAAACCAGTTTGAAATCATATAATCTTGTCAAGAAGACAAATTTTCGAAAGTTCTTTCAAGAATTTCGAAACTCAAAACATAAATTTTCGTAACACCACGAAATCAATTTCCGAAAAATTAAATCGGCTAGCTTGTGTCAAGTTCTCGATGACAATTCTTTTTGAATACACACGAAAAATGAAATTATGCAAATGATTGCCCACATCCATACTCCTGTATACCAGTTCGGCTTGTCACCGAATACACTGACATTCCATCCGAAAACCACCCGATAGAGTTCCAAAATCTCAATATATAGACTCCGATAAAAACTCCTTTTTCCACATATGACCCGCAACGTCGACCATTAACCCATCCTGAATCACCTCAACTATGCTATGACAAAACATTGAAACAAATCAACACAACGAAAGACTTCCCTCGAAGTTTCATTTGGACAAGTAAACCAAAACCCCGAAAGGTAGTAATGAAATAGATAAACGGATGGTAAGGTGTTTTACAACTCTTGGGAGTTTTAGAAAACAGAAAAGCCTTTTGAAACATTAGGGTCTCAGCCCATATCCCGTTCCACATTACAAGAAATTTAAAAGTAGAAAACCCTTTTTGGACCCCAAGTCCTGAGTTATAAAATTATTTCAAAATCAATTGGGTCTCGGTCCAAAATCATTTTCCGTAAAACATCTGTGAAACATTCATTTTGAAAAGTATCATTTTCAAATGCTCAAAAACAGTTTTGTATATCTCAAAATGAACTAACATGACTACATGTTCTCCTTACCAATCCACAATCCTTCTCCCAATACACAACTCCGTTCCAAAATTTAACCGACATATTGATTTCCAAAATCATAGCTTCTCAAGATCATCAATCATGTCTCAACTCTGTCACCTCATAATGTGACGCATAATATCTTTCTGAATCTCAAAGCATATCAACTTAGAATGGCAATAAATCTCAATGAAATCCAAAAATCCAAATACTTACAGATCATGAAGCCGACGATTCCCCATGATACTGGCACATGTCTCGACTCAAGAAAATACTCGATACCGATAATTTCAAAACACACATTTTGCAAGCTCAGTTCACCTCAAGAACACAACACATCTCTATCCGAAGAAACACGTTAGTATCATTTGGAAAAGTTTACAACAACCCCAGTACCACACTGGTAAATCACATAACGCACAAGCCCAAGTGAACAACAAAATCTAGGGCTCTAGTATTAGTCAATCGACAACGCGAATGACGCGACAAAACACGACCCAACTCGACCCGACTGCCTAGGTTTTCACAACCTAAGTTTTGATACCATATTCTGTAGCACTCCCATAGCCATCCAGGAATATAACAGCGTCGTGGGCCCCGAGATGGAACCCACAAGACTAAAAGATATTTTCGCAAACATTTGCAAACGCACAAGAGGCTAACGATGGTGCTATCTTTTTAAAAACATTTGAAGACTTTATGAAACTCGTTAATCAAAACCGCCATAAAATCTCATTTGAAAGGACAAGGCCAAACAACTGTAACTCAATAGTTTAGAAAACGATTTCCAAAGTAACTTAAGTCACCAGATACCAAAAGGCCATATAAAAATACTCACGCAGAGGAAAAGACAAACTATTAAAAATACTCTAGCAGCGGAATACAACAACTGATCAGGAAACTCAATACACAAATTCATGCCATAGCCAGTATCCTCCGGGAAGCTCTTCTCTTCACGACTGCTACAAGCTCGATATCCAAAGAACCTAAAAAGAAAGCCCACGACGGGGTCAGCCATAATATCCAACAATGATAACAATCACATCACGTCAATAATTACATACCAATGAAATTACCAAGTAAGAATACGACCAATGTAATCTTACCGCCGTAACTTTACGTACTCGAATAATCCTCATCAAATAACCATTATCATATTGTACATCTCGTAATCTCGATTAACCAATAAACTCAAACATAACATCTGAATTGTTCCTTAAACAATACTCAAGATTATCAGAATATCATCACTAACTCATGATACGGAAAAATACCAGCTCTGACCAATTCGATCCATCGGATAACATCATCAAATCCCAACACGATAATCGATTGTCCATCAAAAGACGAATACCAAAGGAAATATGGAACATACCTCAACATATGAAATGCCACAATGAAATCACGTCAGTCTAATCCAAGATCAGATCAACACAACATACGGACATGGACCTAACACAAGACCTACAAATGCATACTCATATAACAACGTCAATATGCTCACATCATTAACAACAATGTATACTAATGGAAATACGATGATCCAGCGCACACAGCATAGATCCCAAGATGATCCTGAAAGACCAACACGAGGTGGATAACCCATAATATACGTATGCACAACAACAACACCTGGGTAATCCGATGATCTAGTGTTCACTGCTTAGATCCCAAGATGATCCCGTAGGACCAACACGAGATGGATAAACCCATCCAATGATCCAGCGCACGCTAGCATAGATCCCAAGATGATCCCGTCAGATCAACACGAGGTGGACATACGACAACAATGTACAAATACATATTAACAACAATACACAAATGCATGACAACAACAATACATGAATGTATCACAACATAATCGACACGAAATGACAAAAATGATTAGTGTACTTGCCCCGAGTCCTTCAAGAGCAATCCCGATGTCTAAACCATCACGAACCATTATCCTCAATATTCGACGGTCCAAAATGTCACGGACTGTATATAATTCATATCTTCGTCTTTATCACAATGTACCCTCGATACCCAAGTATACCAATAACAAAAGTAAATCATATACATTATGATTAAAATTCCCAAAATCTGAAAACAACATACAATCCCAAATCTCCAGTGTTCATAATTATAATCATTGCTATACATATTATAAACGAATGAAAACGAAATCATTCATTAAATATTATAAACTGTGCAAGTAATAACTTGCCTCGATACCAACACGATGATGATGAAGCCGCTACAAATTCCATTGCCTTCGTCTACGAGCTCCTCAGCCCCGACCAAAGCAATCTACAAACATTCTCGAACACGACCGCAAAGCAAGGTTCTAATCACCGATCAATAATATCAACCTATTACAATAATCGATTAACACACATTCGATAATAATCAACAACCGATATAACCAATCAACAAACCCGACGGCTCTACAATATCTCGGTTAAACATAGTCTGAACAATCCAACTCAAACCAACACAAACTCATAACCACAACACGATATACTACACTGTTTGTCCACTTAGCGCACGTTAATCATACACCATAGCGTGCGCTAAGTCATTTCAGTTAGCATGCATTAGCCAGTTAAGCTAGCGTGCGCTAATGCTATACAGTTACATGCCTTACAAGTATCGACTAAAACCTTGCGATTACGGATACGAATGTAAAGGAAATCATATTCCAAGATTAGTCACAATCTTTCCAAATTCAATCTCATTTTCATACTCACATGATATATACCATTAATCAATCATCAATCAACGTGACTTAATCCTAGATATGAACATTTCATCTTCGTATCTAAAAACACCGATAATTCGACATACAATCGTCTTGCTATGGTATATTCATCAAGAAGTTCTTCAAGAACACCAAGTGATTCGAAACCATGTTCATAGTCATCAAAACAACATAATCTGATATCCTTTAACATGTAACTATTCATCTAACTCATAATCCAAGTCATATATATCCATTAAACCTCATATAACACCATCACATGATAATCTAACATACTCACTCCCATATAATCATCCTTTAAGACGAAACACTAATAAAGGGATACGAAAATTACCTTGTATAGACGAACCATGAAGAAGAACAATCAAACTCCATTCTAAGAATCATCAATAACTTCGAGAACAAGGCTTTAATCCATCTCTCCATCTTAATATTGTTAAGAATGATCATCCCTCAGTGTTTGGAACCTCAAACTTCTCTCTAAGAACTCTCTCTATCGAAATAAGGGAAGGAATGGCCGAATGAACATAATTCACATATGCAATCATATATATACTGACTGTTATTAGCGTGCGCTACCTTCACAAAAAAGCATGCGTTAACATGCTTAGCGTGCGCTAACTTTCCTTGTTAGCATGCGCCATCGTAGTCCAGAGTCTACTACCTTACTTTGAACAATGATTTTCGTACGTAATGCCCATACAATAACTTATGCAAATCCTCTGTTTAGCGTACGTAAGCGTTCGAGTATAGCGTGCGCTAATCATAGTTGACTTGCTACAGTCTGCACCTAGCCCGAAGATGCCCGTGCCCCCACATGCCGAAAGCACCCGACAAAGAAAAGATTCCATTTTATCCAATCTACCATTAGCGTACACTAACCTTAGGATTTAGCGTGCGCTAGTCCTTCATGGCAAACACCCGTTGACCTTATCGGAACATGCGCCAAAAGTAACCTGACAAAGCCAAGATTCCTTTGGACCGATCTGATATTAGAGTGCGCTAACCATATGCATTAGCGTACGCTAAATGCCGATAATAATCAGCCTGGGCCGACCTGTCGGCCACCTTCCGAACCTTATCCCGAATATCTTCAAATACAACTGTCAACCAAGTGCGGTAATTATACCAATACAGATGTCTCAGTCCTTCAATTATTTTATCCACCCTGTACAGATTCTACGATGTACAACATAACTCGGATAAAATAACATTAAACAATAGTAGTAGAAATTCCAGATATTACTCCCTTCGTGTAATATCCGAGATTTTTATTTCCGATTATATTGAATTTTTTGTCATTTTATGTAGTATATTGTTTGTCTATTGTCGAGCAGTTGGTATTATTTACTCGTTGATGGATATGTGTTGGTATGCTGCTATCGTATTTACGATGTAAAGCGGATATGTGGTGCATGTGTTTATGTAATCATATGTCGTGCTTTGTTATTTGCTTATTTTTTATTTGGATCGTTGGTGTTGTCCGTTAGTGTTTTGTTGCATGTTGAATGATCGTTGTTTCGTCGAGGAGTATCACTACAAAAAATTCAACTTTTTACGGCTTAGTTTTCACGGCGCGCGGAAAGTGCGCCCCGTAAATACTAACTTTTCATGGCGTGCTTCTTAAAATAGGTGGCAAAAAGCATTTCGGGTATTTTTTACGGCTCGGATTTCAGGTTTCTTGCCTATTAATTTCTGTAAAGTGGTGTCCAACACCAACCCGTCCAATGGATGATTCGATCTTCTTTTACCCCTAGTCTTCATGCCCTCAACCTATCAGGTTTATTGGCAATCCAGACTATCTAAGTTGTTGACCATCAACGTCTATCAGTTTGACTATTGAATCTCACCCGGTAACCTATCAGGTTTTTAGGGGAAAAATTTATCACCAACCGAAGGCATCTAATGCACTCAAGAATTTATCGACCTCTACCAAATGTACTGCCCCGATAACACGGAAGCATAGCACACCAGCTCGAGTATCAATTTTCTACGAGTTTGCTGGAGGGTAGGAAACCTCGTAACCTTTTTCAAACTTAGTCTGTTTGTTGTCTACGAGTTTGGCCTTTTCCTAAGTACTGGGCCAAGAGAATGACCCAATAAAGAAAAATAAAATAGTCTTCGATTCTTCGTCTTCTCGGTCGGTTGTCTTCGGTCTTCGTCATAGCCAAATAAATAATTACATCAAAGAAAAAATGTAACCTATTATACAAATTTTTTAGTAAACAAAAAATAGGCTCAAACGGCCTTTACAACCCAATCGAATCGAACAAACCAAAACTAAGTCCACGAGCTATATCACCGTCACATAAGGATTCCATACAACATGTAACGGCAATGAAATTAAATGATTAATTTTAATATAAATTAATCCAATTAATCTATAAAATTAATCTATTCAGTTTCTATTATATCAATCCAATTAATATATATGGCATTAAAATTAAATAATTAATTAATGTATTAATCCAATCAACATAAAAATTAATCTATTCATTTTTAATGGTATTAATCCAATTAATACTAATAATCGTCATTTCAATTCGTTCGAAGTAATCTGTTCAAAAATAGTATTTTCGTTTAATATCTTTTCCATTTAAAATAATATTCCAAATATTCATTTTAACCAAATTAAATCCAAGTTAAAATGTGGGAAAATATTACAAAATAATACAGAGACTAAACGAAGTCCTGGACAAGTCGGAACGGGCCCAGCCCACAAACGGAGACCGAAAAAGGGGGCTGGCCGAGGGTGACCCGCTGGAGCGAGTCACCTGCCTACTACTGTCCGGGTAGCGGCTGCACTGTAGGACACCACGCCGTGCAGCACTGGCGGTGACTCAAGACCACTGGCCGCGAGTCCGATCTCCGTTCAGCTCATTTTTTCGCCTCGTTTCGAAAACATGATGTTTCTAATTTTTTATGTAGGACTTATAATCAATAAAATAAAAGTTTACCGATTTATAATTCACATAAAATTATAGAAACAAAATTTACAACGAACAATTAAAAATCTCCGATTATACCAATAATGATTCTAAATTATAAACATCAACTAATAGCATTCAAAATGCATAAATAATCGTATATACGGTATCATTGACCTCGCTCCGATACCACTATTGGGATTCCGGAAACAAAACAAATACGCAGCGGAAAAATAATACAAAATCTCAAACAGGATCGATGAAGTAACGTATATACGGGAAGAAAGAATGGAGATAAAAGGGTTAAGGTCCCATACCCTTGAAGCCTTTGAAAATATCTTCGTAAGTTGATGATGATCACGACCCCGAGCACAAGCACGAAATCCCCTCATCCCAAACACCGAAAGCACAATGTCTCTATGTCACCACGCATCGGAAGTTGCCCGAAAAAATCTACAAGACTCCGTTCTCCAAGAACACGGCTAGGGAAATTCGTAGGAATTTTTCTCTCTTTATTTCTTATCTTTTTTCTCACCTCCAAGATGAAGAATTGAAGAAAAAAAAATTTCTCTCTCCCTCACAATAGCTCTCGGCTGAAGTACTCAAGTGAAGGTAAGTTGTTGATTTGTTTTGGTTTTATAAGACATCATGTTATAAAACAATGATTAAGTAGCAAGTAACATGTCTTATAATTAAAAAATAAAAGCACACCTTGACGAAAGAGAGAGGGATGGGGCGGCCACATGGAAGGTGCTAGGAAACGGGCCGAGTCACTCGGCTCGTATACCGGACGTTCGTCAAACGACTCCATTAAATACACTTCGTTTTATCACCAATGTATTTATACTAATTAATTAATCTAATTAATAATTATATCAAATACAAATATATTTCTCTAAGAAATATAATTTATGAATTAAATTAATTATCCGGTAACTTAATTTCAATACATAAGACCGTTATTTTGATTTATCCAATAAATAATAATTAGATATCCAATATGTAATTTTATTAGAGAGATAATAAATTCACATTTATCCGTCAACGATCCAGTTGCGCGACTCTGTAGGTCCGTCTCAGCCGGCATTGGGAGGAATCAATGAGTGCGGGCAGCACTTAGCCAGCCTAGCGGGCCGCATTGTAAACCCCGGCTTAAAGCGAATGAAGGAATCATTCCAGAACTATTATGTCGTGAATACTATATACGTATAGACCCTTCATCAGATGTCCCAGTCAAGTCTTCGGGTCACGGTAAAGTCAAACCCTACTGTTGACTAGACACTATATATGTGTTAATGCAAATCAAGACCGACTGATTACTAGTGTATCTAATGCGACTAGATCAGAATGCTTTGGCCAAAGACTTATGATCTTATTTGCCATTAACCGTATAAGACATTCGCCAGCTCACTAACAGGAGATATAATCCTTTCTTGGCGTACAGTAAAGACTGCTACCTGTCCGTATAGTCCGCACTTCGAGGTTGACTCAGCAATTAAGCAAATGAGTCTAACTACTCTAATGACAAACTAAACGTCACAGGCACATCTTCTACTGATCCCTCAAGTCAAAGGTCCACGTATACTATCACAACCTTTCGATTTGTCATCGACTTTTCGAGAGTGAATATCGTGTGACTGAATTAAGTATGAGTCGTGTTCGAGCATACTGGTCCCACCAATATACTTATAACTATGCTATCAAGACATGCACACGTCCTAGCATCAGTTATACAAGTCTTACTCAAAACTTAATGCCCATTTAAGTTTATTGACTTACGAACGGTTTACGTAAATAAGGTTTAAACACTTCCAGTACATTTTCTCTTATCCGATAACTATAATGGAATGTTCGATTTATTTACATGGACTTCACTTTTCAATGTTTACCAAATCAAGAATGAATTTGAAATATAATAAACAGTGGATGAATCATTTTGACTTTAATTGATAATTCCATAATTATAAGTACAATGCCCCTTCTCTCTCATCCTTTGAGTGGCATTTTAGGGCATATTCCTAACAATATGTGCCTCATTACTCTATTAGCTTAGTACATGAGCTCGATGCTCTATTTTAATAATTTTGACAATGAGCTCGATTCCTCTATTAGCTTAGTACATGATGTCAAGGTTATCGCGATGCAAAGTTGAGTCAAGTCGAGCATATACACTTATGATTATATATGAGGTTTTTACTTTTAGGAAATGAAAAGATTAACTGATATTTTGTTTGTTATAGACTATGTTTGGTTGATTAAACATTTAAATTTTTTGCTTCTAAACCGAAGATACTAAATAGGAGATATTATGATTGTTGTTACCTTGTTCGACTTGGTAGTTAGTACTGCTGCTTCTACTGCTCAATATACTATTTATTTGCTGCTGCTCATTTGCTACTGTAGTGGTTACTCATTAGCTAAAATGCTATTCTCATTTCCAGTATTCTATTGCCGTTAATATGCTATTCTCATTTTCAATATTCTATTGTTGTTAATATGCTACTGATGCTCACCTAGTTTGTGTTTATAAGAACACTAGCTAATTTGCATTTGTCTTAGCGACTGGATATTTCTGAATTGATAAAAAAATGCAAGTATAAGAAAATACAAAGATAATAAAATCACATCATATTTGAAAAATAACCTAGCTTAGTTGATTTTTAATAAAACTGGGCATTTTTCTTTTGCTAATCACTACCAAAAATCGGGGTTTAGCCGACCACACAAAGTCGTCGGCTAAAGTCCAAAGTGGTCGGCTAAAGTACCATCGGCTAAGGTTTGGCCGACTAATTTTTAGAAGGTGTTCAGCTAAAGTTGGACTTTAGCCGACAACAATTAAAGTGGTCGGCTAAAGTACATAAAACTACAGTGGTCGGCTAAACCACTTTAGCCGACGAAATTTGCGTGGTGGTCTAAAGTATTTTAATTAATTAAAAAAATTAAGAAAATCGCAAATACTTTAGCCGATGACACATGTCTAAGTGGTCGACTAAAGTCTTTTTTAAAAAAAAAAAAAATTCAGATTTTATTTTTACCAAAACCTGTTTTTGAAAACCTGTTTCTAACATCAACCAAACACCAATATGCACCAACAATAACAATATACAACTCCAAATCACAACTACATATATACTCAAATAAGTATATACAAACATTACCATGGTTTTCAAATCACGACAAACATTACCATAGTCTTCAACAAACGTAGATCAAATCCTATCTAACATAGTTTTCCACATACTAATTACTTATTAAAATACAAAAATAACTAGCGAAAGAGTCAGAAAATCACGATAAATAGAATCACTACCATCATTTGAGGGACCGGCATGGTGCTCTGATGATAGTGGCGGAGTCTGTGAAGCCACAAATGGAGGCGTAGTCCGTGAAGGCACAAATGGAGGTGGTGGTGGCTGAAATCCCTGCTGAGTCATAGTCTGACTAAGTGAGGCCATATATGCCCACATAATCTGCATCTCGTGCTGCTGATGCACCCTCGCCTGCTGATGTTGGATCTTCATTTGACGTTGCTCCTCCTGGAACTTAGCCATCTTCTCAGCAGCCTCCCTTTCAGCCTCAACTCGAAGCTCATTCGCCATCCTCAACTGCTCCTCCTCTAGGAAAGCTCTATTGGTATCACTCTGACGATGTTGGAAGCCCGGTATATCCTTCAACAGTCTATGTCCCTCGGACCCCATCATCCGCATATGAAATCGGCTCTCTTTAGGAGTATACAAGGTACCCCACACCTTAGACCTGACATAAGGATCGGACTGATCGATCATGTCAATAGTTACAGGAAGATCTGTCTCTACTAAATCCGAAAACTGCTCCCTCACAATCTGTGCCAAGATAGTCTCAGACTCCGTCCTGACTCTCTCCTAAGTTACAAAAAAAAAAAACATTGGATATGAATAAATGTTAGAAAAAATACATATGTTATACACTATGAAAAAAATAACAACTTTTTAGGAATTAATTATTTTTACTTACGTGTTCGTCAATATTTTGTGGATATGTTTTTTTAGCCACATACGCAAATGCATTGTCCACTTGGTCCAAAGTAGTTGCCTCGTGAGCAACACATGCCAACGACCGTGACCCCAAACTATGGTGCTCCGTCAGACGACTACGATTGGTCTTGTTTTTTGTAATAGTCGTCTACAAAAAGATTTATGTCAAATCAATTATAAACTATTTCGGCATTAAATATATTTCGACTTTGTTAAAGAAATGTTATATAACACTTTATATAACACTTTTAACTAATTTCAATAACCTAATAAATAACAATATAATTAGTAATACAGACCTTATAGCTGGGGTCGTTAAAATGGACGCAAAGCCAATTCCACTCGTGTTCCCGGCATTTGAATTCTATAGGACAAGCATCGCAATCTCCACCCCAAGTCTCCCAAAATAGATGCAACTCATTTTTCCAAGACTTGTACCTATACAAGCAACAAAAGATCGTAAATATCAAATACTTACACCAATAGCAATAAATAACTCGAGAACATTATTATTAACATTACTTGGTGGAGTACTCCTCATCACACCAAGTATGTAGTAGGGATGGAGGAATATCAAACCACACTTACAATGAACATAAACAAAATTCGAATAAACCTACATTTATTATAATCATAAATAAAACTCATTGAAGTATTTTATCGAACACTTTTCATGCGGTATCCATTTAAAAGATTCGGATGAAAGATTACATTGTTGGTCCGCTAGAATCAATGAAAACAACTGATAACACTACGTAACTCGATATAACAATTACAATCAAGAATCACTAACCGATCTAACAAAATCAGCCCAAAAGAAACTAAGGTTCATCTTACTTCTCCAATTGTGTGCTAAATGTTTTAATATTGATATTAGAAAACTGTTTATATAAAGGGAGATGAAGGTCATACCAGAAAATTGAAGAAAGTGCAACAAAGTTCAAAGTCTTGGAAACATGGCATATAATCTGACTTAATCAAAATAATATCAATAAACCAATGAGCGATGGATAGGAAACCACTAATATCAATACTTACCGACATAGCGTTGTTTAGGCTTTCCTTCAAACACATCGGCACGTCCTTCCACTAGGCCCACAACATTGGAACTCTATCTCGAATGAGAACTCCTATATATCGACGATATGCAACTGCGCCGTCAGAAGACAATACGGGGGCTCCATACTTATTAACCGGTATGGTGTGACGACTATTATCCGAAACATGTCTGTCAATTACATAACACTTAGATGATCCCCGAGTCTTCTTCTTCTTATTCTTCTCAGATGCGACAGTCGTGCCAAGTCATCAGCTTCAGATTGAAAATCCTCGACAAGCTTGCCTTTCGACCATCTAGCACTGCGCCATATTTTCTCCTCGGACCATGGAATAAATATGTAAGCCTCTGTAAGGCTTATCAAACTGGTTGTGAGTGGACGACCCGTATCGTCGACCTCAGGAATGGCCGGTACTATGGGTGGCATGAAAAGAGTCGGGGCCGGACCATGTGTTACCTCTGACGAACTATCTACATGTCCTGTAGTGGAAGGAGTAGGGTCAGGACGATGTATAGAAGGCATACGAGGTGCCGGAGTGGTCGTCGGGGTTGCGGTAGGTGTGGACAGCGTCTCTTGGTCCGAAAAATCTAAGCGTTTAGATATTTGAGAAGGTTCTGTCAGTGTATGAATCCCACTAGCCTCCAGTATCTTATGTGCACGACTCGTAGTCTTACCTATATAAAGGGGCGCGGGTTCCTTACATCCCGCGTGGCTGGAAGCTGCAGAACTAACTCCCGGATCTGGCGTCTTCTTTTTCTTACCAAATCCCAATATTTTTGTTACTTTACTCATGTGTGCCTGCGTTAAAATGAACAACACAGACAACATAATTAAATATACACGGTAACTTTTGAGGCAACAATCGTTTTTTCATGTGAGCAAAAAATGAGAAACTAGATGAAAAACTGTGAGGGCAAAAGATGAAAAACTAGATAAAAAATTAAGTCGATAGCTCTAACAATAACCTATAAACATTATTACGCGTCTTAGGTTCTAGAATATCATTTGTATTTAAACTAGCATGCTTTATATAGTTATTACATTAATTATGCCTGGGTACTTATAGTTTGTAAAGTAAAACAAGTGTTTATATTTAGTCTTGACCCTTTAAAAATAATTACGAGTCTGATTTATATAAGTCATTGTGAAAACAAGTCTAGTTGTTTTAACCATTTCATAACATATTTAAGATTTCTAATATAAACTTATATGTCGAAACTATACTTTTCGTCACGTTTCGGTTTTTATAAATATAGTTACTCTAATTTTATGTCTATGTTATTCCTAACGCATAAAAGGTCATGAATCGATTTTTATGTCTTTGAAATTGTGTTTGAATTTATATATAATTTCTAGTGACCTTATATCCTTAATTACATCATAACATGAGTTAAATTTCTAATTTAAACTTCTGATTAAGTGCAGAAAGTTGGACAGCACTCTGAAGTCCCGCGGAAAAGACCATATCTTGAGTTCTAGAACACTTAAGGATGCGAGGCTTTTTCCTACATTTAAGTTTATGTCTTATATTCATTTCATAAAACTACGATGATTTCCAGAAACGAGCAGAACTGTCCCGTTTTGTCCAATGAAATCTGTTAGTCAGTTTTTGACATGTTTTACCGTCTTGGCTCTAGTTTATTCATCGGGATGAGTTACGGCATGAGCCACCCGTAGAAACGACCACAAGACATCAATCTACAAGCCTATGTTTTTACCTAAGTTTCACAGTCCACCGATTTTTCCCAGTAATTACGTTTACAGCCCTTGTCCAGTTTCTATTTTGCAATATAAGTCCTTTCGACGGTTTCTAGTGTTTTCAATTTTCCAAGCATAATCAAGTATAATAAGCATATAGAATATATTAAATACATGAAATACTAATATTTACAGAAATCAAAGGTAAATATAGGAGTTTGCTTACAATCCTTGTGATGAAATTTATAGAAGCATGAATGAAGATCACTAACTTAAAGCTTCAACATGAAAAACCTTAGCTTCCAATCCTTCAACACAACTCTTGCTAACCCTTGATAACCTTGATCTAACCTTGTAATAACCTTATGAATTCAGCCCCTAACACCTTGTGTAGCTTTTACCAAATATATTCTTACACCCAAAAAAGAGTGAAAAGATGGGAAGAAGAAGAAGAAGCTAACCTTAAGAACAAATAGGATTAGGGCTTCTTCTGGAGTTGAGGCCGACGGCAAGCACAAGTCCACGGCGGTAATGGGCGGCGGATGACGGACGATGGGCTGGACAAGGACGGGCGGCGGACGACAGGCTAGACAAGGACACATCGAGCAGGGGAAAGGCCGAGTGAGAAGATGTTTCTTTTCGTTGTTTTTAATAGAGACTTTAGCCGGCGATATGTAAAAGTCGCCGGCCATTACCCTTTAGCCGACGGCCCTGATATAACCTAGTTGTCGGCTAAAGATCAACACTTTAGCCGACCACATATTCGTCGGCTAAAGACTTTTTTTTTATATACTTTGCTTTCTAGTTTTTATATATATATATATATACATTTGGGATTTAGCCGACGAATATGTGGTCCGCTAAAGTGTTGATCTTTAGCCGACAATTAGGTTATAGTTTAGCCGATGACCTGGACAAAAGTCGTGGGCTAAAAGGTTTTGGTCGACCACATTAAAGTTCGTCGGCTAAAGTCCAAAGTTATGCACTTTCACAAACTCAAATATTTATTCATAAAAATTAATTATACCCAATGCCAACTCACAAATAATTAAACGAGCCTAAGTTTAAACAGCTATTGAGGTTCGCTGTTCATTTGGTTGACATCAAAGAGAAGAAGGTCATAAGGTTCGAGCGTGGTTTGTGCCGTAAATTGGAGGTATTCTGGGTGGGACAATGATCCCCACTTATGGTGGAGTATTCGAATGGGCACAAGCTATATCATCTCGTTTAGGATTGGATTCAATGCTCAGAAAGTGGTCAAGCCTTCTGGTAAGCGTAAGTGGGATTCCTAGTGGAAAGGGAAAGTAAAGTTCCCTCCTAAGAAAGGAAATGCTGAGGGTAACACCTCTAATAAAGCTTCATCTGGAAGACCCCCTTGCGCAAAATTTGGCTGAAATCATGGTAAGAATTCCTCTTCATAAAAGATGTCTGTTACTGGTGCAAGGAACCAGGACAGATGGCACATAAGAAAGAACAGAATAGTAAAGATAACAATTAGAAGTGCAAGGCCTGCATCATTGTTATGACTCAAGAGGAGGCAGATCAGGAGACCGGTGCAATGATAAGTATGTTCACTATCTCAAAATCACCTGTTTTAGTTCTGTTTGATTCTGATGCCACATACTCGTTTATATCTGCTAAATTCTTTGATCAAGTAAACCGTGCATGGGTAATTTGTAATGATGATTTGGATGTTAGTATACCCTATGGAGAACAAACTCTACCCTAAGGCAAGGAAGTGACATAATTAGATCTAGTCGCTTGTGAGAAGGAGTAAAATTAAACCCTAACACAAACTAACTAAGCGCTAACTTTTACGTCCTTGGAACGGCTCTATATTGTGTCATGGGAGGAAGGTGATAATTAGTAACCTAGAGAGGAAGAGCTTGGTGTTGTATGGCACTAGAAGCACTACCAATGTAGGCACTTTAGCTGACAGCATAAAGTCATCGGCTAAAGGCGAAATTCATCGGCTAAAGTGCTCGGCTGAAACCCGATCAGCCGAGGTGGGTCGGCTAAAGTTTAATCGAGGACTTATGTGGAAGTTCGTCGTCTATATATTGGACTTTAGCCGGTGGCCGAGCACGTGTCGTCTAAACTACGTATGTTTTAGCCGATGGCAGAGTAGTTGTCAGCTAAACTTTGTCAATTCTAGCCAATGATCGAGTCACTGTCAGCTAAACTTCGCTAGTTTTAGCCGACGACCATTGTCACCCCCCACACCAGGGTTGAACGAGAATGCCACAGTTTGTTGGGAATAGTGCCCTAGGAAATTCGATGTGCCTAGATTTGTAACTGTCACATTTAAATAAAATTATTTGATATCATTTATTTCTCGTTGATTATTATAATGTGTGCATGTTTTAATATTATAATAATCGAATAATAGTTATTCACGAATAATAAGATTATCCAAATGTCCCTGGTAAAATCGCGTTGAGTAGAGACTCAAGTGATTAATATACTAGTATAAGTTTGATTGATAATCATCGGATGATTATGCGTATGGTACGGATCAATCTTATGGGTATTGGTTGGAGAACTAATACTGGACTGACCCGCATTGAGATCACTGTATGGAAGTGTCATAAGTGAATCTCAATATAACAGTATGTCAATATATCCTTGAACCTGAGATTATCATGGAGTGCAACATGATAACTGCTATGCCTTGACATAATCCAACGTCATCTGAAATATGGTGATCATAAAGGTTAGCGATCGGGATTAGTGGGAGTCATGTAGAGGGCAATGAATAGTCAAGATGGGGATTTGTCCCTCTCTTAAGTGAGAGAGATATCTGTTGGGCCCCTCGATAAGTAGGACTGAAGGAAATGCATGGTCATGCTCAAATGAAGAGTCATTTGATTCAATCAGTCTACTTAAGATCGAGAAAGCACTTGAACATAAATAAGTATGACAGACTCTATGACTTAATTCAAATATGATATCGCGTGACAAAGGGATTTGACACGTTAAAAGGTTTAATGGACTATTAACTTATATTATTTGGGTAATCATAATGTCTTGCTAGAGGCCGCTTATGATTTATTATTTAATAAGGTATTAAATAATTGCCAACATAATATAAGCCTTTTGGGTCGCACGTACGACAATTATAGACAAGTAGGAATAAATATCAACTGGAAATAATAAATATAATATTGGATATTATATTTATAAGGAGGTTAAATAATAAGTAATATATATAATATTGGATATTATATATATTGTGTTATTTAATAAATTGAGGGACAACTAAGCAAATACTAGATTATTGAATCTAGGGATTACTTAGTATAAATAAGAGAACCATGACAAGGAGTTGTCATAAGAACTCAAAAGAAAATAGCCTCCCTCTCCAAGAAGAAGAAAAGTCAACCTCTTCCTCATACTGTAGGAGAATGAAGTCGGTCGTCTAACCCTCTTCCCTTAGTTGATCTTGATCCATAGTACAATCCTTCTAGTAAGGAACTTGTGTTGTACTATTTATCAATATTATTCGTAAGGATCTAGCAATTCGGCTTGTGGAATTGTTCGTGTGTGGATCACCAAAAGAGGAAGGAGATATTCATCCGCTTCTTGTCCGGATCTAGAATTGTTCAATCGGATTAAGGTAATTCGATTAACTCTTTAATTAAACAATTATATTACTGCATGAGATCCTAAATTGGGTTTTCACATTTATTGTTCCGCTGCGTTTTTACTCCGATTATTTTGTATTCGATGCATAGAAAATCCAACAGTGGTATCGGAGCCAACTTGCAAGTAATTTAATTGTTTATGTAGAACATGTTTATGTGTAAATTATGTTCTTGATTATGTTTATAAAATATAGATTTTATAAAATATTTTTTCTGGTTTAATTTGATTAAATCGGATCGTCAAAAATTAATTTTCTGGACTGTTTTTGCGAATTTCTGCTCCAGAACTGTTCTGGAACAGATCTGTTCCGAGACGGGTCGGGTCAGATCCTGGTCGGATCGGGTGTGGACCCGTGGGTAATTTTAATCAGCAAAAATATTACCGCAGTTCCAGGGATTCGATCCCTGGTCGATGGGATACCGGAGTGCCATGTTACCATGTGGTCTGCAGATTTTATTTGGAAAATGTACCACAGATCTTTTATAAAAGGCTAGAAATTATTTTTTTAAATATGGCAAATAATTTCCGCAAAACACGGGATTCGAACTCGAGTCCTTTGGACTGAAATCCAGTGCTTTACCATCTCTGCTAGGACAAGTTTTGGTAACTTTTCAGTAGTTCTTTTTATAAGCTCTTTTAATATAAAAGTAAATTTGGCAATTAAAGTTGCAACTGCAACCACCGGGTTTCGAACCCGGGCGGACCTGTATTCAGAGCGTGCAGACAGCCATCTCGGCCATAGTCCAGATTAGTTCATTTCTGACACAGTTTTTATTTATTGTCTAATTGTCAGACAGATTGATTATTTAGTATATTACATGCTTTATTAATTGTTTGATAATTATTTATGGTATGTGTGTGGTGTATGGCATGACCATAAATTGACCAATGTGATTGGATAATTTAATTTCTTATGGTTTGGTTTTACGGCCTGCGTGTCGTTTAATTATAATTGGTTTTACGGCCTGCGGGTCGTCTATTTAAATTGCTTATTATTTTACGGCCTGCGTGTCGTTTGCACTTCCTGTAATTTAATTTACTAGTGTAGTATTAAATTTCATTAATGTAATGAAGACAAGAAGGATGAGAAGGCAGACTCGAGGAGCAAATTGATCGCGTATGACGTTCCAAGGAGTTGGGAAGATCAATGAAGACCATATTTAACCCTTTAGATGACCTTTGTGATTTTCATGTTGGCTCATGAAAATCACGTTAGGATTATGGTCATGCTATACATGGTCCTATGTTTTCATTGTCATGTGATGCGATGTATGTTTAAATTTATGCATGTATGTGATGCTATGTATGTTTAGATGTATGTTAGCAAACATAGACATTAACATGGGATAAAAATCCCTCGTTAAAATTTTAAAATGCCGTTCATTTGAAAAACACCTATCAAGACTTCGATCATCATGAGTGGGTCATGCCAAAGCAGGGCACTCGGATTATCTTAGTAAGGTAGGATAGGTAATGGTGATACCTATACATTTAATAAATTTTGAAATCAAAATAGTTTTGAACCTTAAGGCATAAGATGGGATTATAACTTGCTTGGGCATACGATGCCAAATCCCATGATATAATCTAAGAGTTACATATGATGTAATCGATAAAGAGTTATCCACCTAAAGTAGCTCAATTCTAGGCGTCATGCCAAAGCTGAGTTTAGGATTGTGCGAAATGGGATCTTAGCCCACTAAAATTACAAATATTGTAAATTGAGGGTACTTTGTTTTAGTGGGAGTATTTTTCGAGAAATAAAATAATGTGACTAAATATTTTGCATATTGAATTTTGTAGAATGGCATCAAACAACATATCCACCATTTCACTACGATCTGTCCTTGAGAAGGACAAGCTTAAAGAAAACGGCAGCAACTATCTGGATTGGATCCGGAGCCTGAGAATAGTTCTCAAGCAAGAAAGAAAGCTGTATGTTCTTGAGGAAGAAATTCCCGATGAGCCAGCTGACAATGCAAACAAAGCAACAAAAGACAAATGGAAGAAACATTGTGATGATTCCATTGATGTCGGTTGTCTTATGGTGGCCACCATTTGTCCAGAACTTCAGAAGAACCTGGAGGAAATGGAAGCTTATGAGCTAAATGCTCACCTCAAGGAAACTTTCTCGAAGCATGCT
The DNA here is from genome assembly GCA_033398695.1 of Orobanche coerulescens. Classification (NCBI taxonomy): domain Eukaryota; kingdom Viridiplantae; phylum Streptophyta; class Magnoliopsida; order Lamiales; family Orobanchaceae; genus Orobanche; species Orobanche coerulescens. The sequence continues at coordinate 105,636,024 of CM065815.1, forward strand.
AGGCAAGAGAGGTATGAGACCTTTCAAGCCTTGTATGCTTGCAAGATAGTTTAGGGAACATCTGTCAGCGCTCACGTGCTCAAGATGAAAGGATATATTGATCATCTTGAAAGGCTTGGTTTTCCACTTTCTAAGGAGCACTCCACGGATGTGATCCTAAACTCATTGCCCGAAAGTTTTGGTCAGTTCATTATGAACTATAATATGAATGAGATGGAGAAGTCCATTGCTGAGCTGCATGGGATGCTTAAAACGACTGAGCAGAATATTAAGAAGAAACCAAGCCATGTGTTGATGGTCAGCAAAGGGAAATCCTTTAAGAAAAAAGGCAAGGGCAAGGGTAAGGCAAAAGTTGCCAAATCTAAAGACCCTACTAGGCTGGGTTTCAAGGCTAAAGCTCCCAAAGATGGAAATTTCCATCATTGCAATAAACCAGGACACTGGAAAAGAAATTGCAAGATTTACTTGGAAGAGCTAAAGCGTACCAAGGGTAGTGAGACTGCCACAGGTATATTTGTTATAGAAGTTGACTTATCTACCTCTAACTCCTGGGTATTAGATACTGGATGTGGATCTCACATTTATACAAATGTGCAGGGTTGAGAAGCAGTAGAGAACTGAAGAAAGGGGAAGTGGATCTAAGAGTCGGTAATGGAGCAAGAGTTGCTGCACTAGCCGTAGGAACTTATGATCTAGTTTTACCCAATGGGCTTTTCTTAGTTTTGAACAATTGCTATTATGTTCCTGCTATGAATAGGAATATTATTTCAATTTCTACATTAGATTGTGAAGGTTCCAGTTTTCTTATTAAGAATAAGATCATTCGTATTTTCTTTGATGACTTGCTTTATGGTACTGCAAACTTATATATTGGCCTTTACAATCTTGATCTAGATGAGTCCGACACTTTGGAAGTCTATAACATTGCATCCAAGAAACCTAAGCTCAATGATTCTGATCCGACTTACTTATGGCATTGTCGACTTGGTCACATAAATGAGAAACGCATTTCTAAACACCATAATAATGGACTTTTAGACTCTTTTGACTATGAATCATATGGGACATGCGAATCTTGTTTATTGGGCAAGATGATGAAGAATCCTTTCACCGGTCATGGAAAAAGGGCTAGTGATCTGTTAGGCCTAATACATACTGATGTATGCGGACCTCTTAGCACTCATGCCAGAGGCGGATACCAATACTTCATTACATTCACCGATGATTTTAGCCGATATGGATATGTTTATCTTATGAAGTATAAACATGAATCTTTTGAAATGTTCAAAATATTCCAGAATGAAGTACAAAATCAACTTGGCAAGACAATTAAAGCCCTTCGATCGGATCGAGGTGGCGAATAATTGAGACAAGAGTTCGATGATCATCTTAGGAGTTGTGGAATTGTTTCACAACTTACTCCTCCCGGAACACCACATCATAATGGAGTGTTCGAGAGGAGGAATCGAACTTTATTAGATATGGTTCGATCCATGATGAGTCGAACAGAGCTTCCATTATCATTTTGGGGCCACGCCTTAGAAACAGCAGCATTCACCCATAACCGTGTTCCATCTAAAGCAGTTGAAAAGACACCATTTGAGAAATGGACTGGTAAAAGACCAAACTTGTCTTTTCTAAAGATCTGGGGTTGCGAAGCGTTCGTAAGGCGCCAAGTGTTTGACAAACTGGCAGCCAGATCTGAAAGATATTTATTTGTGGGATATCCTAAGGAAACTAAAGGATATTACTTTTATAAGCCCGCAGAGAACAAAGTGTTTGTTGCTCGAAATGCTATATTCTTAGAAAGGGAATTTATTTCCAAAAGAGACAGTGGGAGAAGAGTAATTCTCGAGGAAACTCGAGAACCACAAGAAGACATCGCTTCACCGATGGAAACCGAACAATCTCAACAATCAGTTGAAGAGCCCGTTCAAAGTACACAAGTCACACGCAGATCTGATAGGATGCGACATGAACCTGAGAGATATGGTTATCTCGTAACAGAGGATGATGACGCATCGCTCATAGATGATGAGCCTAGTATCTATACAGAAGCTGCTTCAGGACCAGAGTCCGAGGAATGGCTAGAAGCCATGAAGTCTGAGATCCAATCCATGTATGACAATCAAGTTTGGAATGTGATAGATCCACCTGAGGGTGTTAAAACTATTGGGTGCAAATGGATCTATAAAAAGAAGAAAGAAATGAAAGATAATCTGCAAGCCTATAAAGCTAGACTAGTGGAAAAAGGTTATAGATAGATTCATGGTGTTGACTATGATGAGACCTTTTCGCCCGTAGACATGCTTAAATCAATTAGAATTTTATTTGACATTGCCTCATACTATGATTATGAAATATGCAAATGGATGTCAAAACAGCATTCCTTAATGGAAACTTAATCGAGGATATGTACATGACACAACCTGAAGGTTTTGTTCATCCAGAAAATTCTAAAAAGGTTTGCAAGCTTCAAATATCCATTTATGGGTTGAAGCAAGCTTCTCGGAGCTGGAATCTTCGTTTTGATGAAACTGTCAAAGAGTTTGGGTTCATTCAAAATGAAGATGAACCTTGTGTGTACAAGAAGGTTAGTGGGAGAATAGTTGTTTTCTTAGTCTTATATATGGATGACATATTACTCATTGGAAATGACATTCCCACCTTGCAGACAGTCAAGACTTGGTTGGGAAGTTGTTTCTCAATGAAAGACTTAGGAGAAGCTGCTTATGTTCTTGGGATAAAGATCTATAGAGATCGATCAAAGAGATTGATTGGTCTGAGTCAAAGTACATACATTAATAAAATATTGAAGAGGTTCAATATGCAAGAGTCCAAGAGAGGACTCTTGCCAATGTCACATGGCATTCATCTGAGTGAGACTCAGAGTCCTAAGACTCATGATGAGCGAGCCCGCATGAGCAAGATACCATACGCTTCGCTATTCGATCGATCATGTATGCCATGATTTGTACTCGACCAGATGTATCGTTTGCCCTTAGTATGACAAGTAGATACCAATCGAATCCAGGTGAAAGTCACTAGACAGCAGTGAAAACCATCCTAAAGTACTTGAGAAGAACTAAGGATGATTTCCTAGTTTATGGAGGAGTGGGAAATGAGCTGGCTGTAAGAGGTTACGCCGATGCAAGTTTCGAAACCGACAGAGACGATTTCAAATCGCAAACTGGTTATGTGTTTGTATTGAATGGAGGTGTTGTGAGTTGGAAGAGTTCCAAGCAAAGCACGGTTGCTGATTCTGTTATAGAAGCTGAGTACCTGGCAGCATCGGATGCAGCTAAGGAAGCCATATGGATCGAGAAGTTCGTTACCGAACTAGGAGTGGTGCCGACCATCCACGGTCCCATAAGCCTTTATTGTGACAATAATGGTGCTATTGCACAAGCTAAAGAGCCTAGGTCCCATCATAATTCCAAACATATACTCAGAAAATATCACCTAGTCAGAGAGATCATCAGACGAGGAGATATTATAATATGCAAAGTAGCAATGGAAGAGAATGTTTCAGATCCACTTACCAAGCCTCTCTCACAAGGAAAGCATGTTTAGAATGCTAGAGCGATAAGACTAAAAGTCATGAATGAATGGTCCTAGTGCGAGTGGGAGATTGTTGGGAATAGTGCCCTAGGACATTCGATGTGCCTAGATTGGTAACTGTCACATTTAAATAAAGTTATTTGATATCATTTATTTCTCATTGATTATTATAATATGTGCATGTTTTAATATTATAATAATCGAATAATAGTTATTCACGAATAATAAGATTATTCAAATGTCCCTGGTAAAATCGCGTTGAGTAGAGACTCAAGTGATTAATATACTAGTATAAGTTTGATTGATAATGTAACGCCCCAAAAGGCGGCTATTACAGTGCTGTGGACCCCCACACTGGGACCCACCAGGCGATATCCAAAACAGATTAAATAAATATTATTTGTGATACCGAACCACAATGAATAGTCATTACTCCGATTAGGAGTTTATTAAAAATATGGCCAACGGCCTTATAGTACACAGGATCCGAAAAACAAGTATAAACCATATGGAGATGGAAAATACTTCAAATGTCAATACAGCCACATAGTAATTTAAATGAGGCAGAAAATAAAATAACATAACACGGTTTAACATAACCGGACAACAAATGATGTGGGCCCCCCCGAACTAGTATTCTTCGAACCCTTCGCCGTCAACATGCTCTTCCTGTGCCTTGCCCTTGCCTCGACCTGAAATACAATACAAGTATTTCGCCCATAACACAGGGTTAGATATACATGATAATCAATTCTTCCGACATTATACAATTCACATATATAGATCTCAAGAAAATCATTCCGACTATTAATCATACCCCTCGGGTGTATGAAACAATCAGTTACAAACCATCGAACACATCCAATCACACATGGACTATGAACGATTAACAATATGGCTCAAGATGGACATCACAGTACGCCCGATCCGGAAATGTGTTCGTGTACATGTCCGCCCCGTATACGGAATCCAGAATACACATGGGACAATGTACCTAGTTAGCCTCACGAAACTATGTCTCGTGTGCACAGTCCAATGCGGAATAATATCCATGCATGACTATATATGTGCCTGGCTAAAAATCCTACACAATGACCAATCGGAACGCATATATGATTCCGGATATGTCACGATACAACATGACAACGAATTCAATAAATCACATATCCGATTAAGGATCAAGAAAACTCACCGAAGTGGAAATAAAGACCAACGAGATCAATGATTCAAAGCGATGTATTTGGGAATGAAACCCCATGACGAAAATGGGATAACGTCAAGGACAATGTCAAATCACGACAGACATTACATAAACAGTTCATACACATGAAACGTATAACCATCACAAGAATCTAATCATCATTATAATCAAGCAAGATAGCTTGCCTCAATACGGAGACGAGAATAGTCCTCTTCTTGTCGGAACGAACGAACGGTCCTCGACTAATATTGTTTACTCGAACAATCAACCTTAAACGAAATACATTTTACTCAATAACATATTCGAATTATCAATATAGGATTAGTAAGACGTCATCCTACAATCTTTTAGAATAGTTTGCTATGTCCAATTATCGAAGCCTTATGTCGGGAGTTCTTTTAACATCATTACAACCATAAAAATCGGTTTACCATACTTTTACCGAATGTTCACATGGTTCATTGTAAATAAGAATTCTATCAAGGGTATGCTGAATAACCAATTATGATGTTAAGATCATCTTATGATGATTAAACCTTCCAAAACATTAAAATGTTGAAAGAACAAAATTTGCACATTTAAGATCATTCTCCTCTCATTTAAAGTGAATATTAAGCTTACAACAAGGTTATTAGTTATGAGATTACACCATATTCATGAAGGTTATCAAAATCTGTCATTACAAGGCTGGAAGATCCATTAACATCATGATGAATTCACCATCAATCTAGTATGATGATCAAAACATTCTAAGTTCTCAACACATTAGATTAATGAAAAGGTGGTGTTGTTGTTTTCACAAATATCCTTAACCATTCAAAATCTTGCTGAGCTAAACATAAGGAGAATATGATTCTTAAGAAATCTGAGCAAGAATACATCCTTCTACTTCTAACATGGCCAAGTTCTTCCCAAGGTAAGTGAAAACTTAAAATGGTGTTTAATCACTTTATGATAACAACTCTATTAGTTAAATCCAACTATGGTGAAGTTAACTGATTCAAAGGTATTCTACTGAGCTAAATTCGTCCAACAAGATGAGCATGATAGTTACAACGTGGTTGGAAATCACTATATCATCAAGAACACACCCATCTCAAACCCTCATTTATCATATTCATCAAAAGTGTTAAAAAGGTTGGATTAAAACTATGTTTTACTTGATTAATCTACTCTAGGTGAAGTATAATCCGTTACTAACGTCAACATATGAAAATAATACAGAGAGGAAAGTACACCTACCTCCATAAGCGAAGAACAACCTTAATGCTATGAGAAAATATACTCCAAGCTCAAGAACACCTCCTAATCTCCAAGGAAATGAGCTCCACTCCAAGATTTAAGGCATAGAAGAAAGTTGGGGGAGGTTGATATCGGTTTGGGAATGCAGAGGGACGATATATGGAGATAGAATCGGTTTGGAGTTGTGAAGAAATGAAAAACAGGCTGGTCCTATAAATAGACTGTGCAGACTTAGCGCACGCTAACGGGAAGCTTTAGCGTACGCTAGCACACCTACGTGCGCTAACTGGTTAATATTACGTACGTAAGCGGCTTACAGTGGCTACTGTATTGAATTCGCAGGTCGTTAGCGCACGCTAATGAAAAGGGGTTACGCACGCTAATAAAAGTTGACTCTGGCCGACATGACAGCTCAGACATTACTCACATGCATGCCAACGGCTAAGGAGTTCACGTGCTGAAGTCAACTGATGCCAGATTCTCTCTTAGCGTACGCAACAGAGGAAACATTACGCACGCTAAGGCACAGGATTAACGTACGTTAATCATACTATGTAGCGTACGCTACCTCAATAGAAAAATTCGAAAAATGCAACTCTCTAATTAACATCGAATCATCACATATGAAATGAAATAACAATGATATGAAATTCAAATCTATAATACCTCAACATAATACTAAATGCAACGATTCATGATGATCATATTATCCGAATAATACAATGACAGGTAAAAACGAAAATTACAGTCGGATATTACATACTCCCCCCCTTAAAAAGAGTTTCGTCCTCGAAACTAAGGGGTAAATAACTCGGGGTATCTCGCTCGCACACTATCCTCGGTTTCCCATGTAGCCTCCTCGACTCCGTGTCGTGACCATTGAACCTTCAGTAGGGGAATCGTCTTGTTCCGCAACTGCTTGATCCTCCTCTCGAGTATCCGTACAGGACGCTCCTCGTACGAATGATCCTCTGCTAATTCAATCTCTTCGAAATGAAGTACATGGCTCGGATCAGCAACATATTTCCTCAACTGGGAGACATGAAACATGTTGTGAATCTTACTCAAAGTCGGTGGCAAAGCTAGTCGATAGGCCAGATCACCTACACGCTCCAAAACCTCAAACGGCCCAATGTACCTTGGGCTCAGCTTGCCCCTCTTCCCGAAACAAAAAACACCTCAGGTAGGAGACACCTTCATTAACACATGGTCACCAACCTCGAACTCAAGCGGTCGTCGATGGTGGTCAGCATAAGACTTCTGTCGACTTTGAGCCGTTAACAACCGACTCCTAATCAAAGTGATCTTCTCACGGGCTGCTAATAACATATCGGGTTCCTTACCCAGAGATTCTGACAGTTCGTCCCAACACAAAGGGGACCTACAGCGACGGCCATACAATGCCTCATACGGTGCCATCCGAATCGAAGCGTGCCAACTATTATTATAAGTGAATTCCACCAAAGGTAGCTGGGCTTCCCAATCGTCCTTCCAATCAAGAGCACATGCTCTCAACATATCCTCTAGAGTCTGGATGGTTCTCTCAGACTGACCATCGGTCTGTGGATGAAAAGCCGTACTAAAATTCAACTGCGTGCCCATTGCACGATGAACTGCCTTCCAGAAGTGCGACACGAATCGCCCGTCACGGTCTGATACAATACTCTTGGGGGTACCATGTAATCTCACGATTTCCTTAATAAACAGCTGAGCCAATCTTTCGGGACCCCACGTGTCCTTAATCTCTAATAAGTGGGCTGATTTGGTCAGATGGTCCACAATCACCCAAATCGTATTCATTCCTCGACGACTCGTCGGCAAGTTAGTGATAAAATCCATAGATATATCCTCCCATTTCCACTCGGGAATCGGTAGCGGTTTTAGCATTCCTGCGGGTCGCTGGTGTTCAATCTTAACCTGCTGACAGGTTAAACATCTCGAAACAAATTCGGCAACCTCACGTTTCATATTCCCCTACCAGTAATTCTGCTTCAAATCCTTATACATCTTGCTAGATCCCGGGTGAATAGAGTACGGGGTAGCATGGGCTTCTCTCATGATAGAGTTCCTCAACTCTTCGTCAGCGGGTACACAAACTCGATTTCTAAAGCGTATCAATCCATCCTCGTGGATCACGAATCCAGGGGCTTTCCCTTGGGTTATCTCATCCCGAAATCGAGATAAGAATGGGTCCGTAATTTTCTTCGATTTGATTATATCGTCAAGAGACGAAGAGATCTCAAGGGTGCAAAGTTGTCCCTGAACACGCTGTAACCAAACTTCAATTTCTGGCCTTATAAGGTCCAACTGCAACTCTCTCTGTGCTATTAAACGGCTCAGCATCTGCTCCTGCACTGTCTTACGGCTCAAAGTATCGGCAACCACATTTGCTTTACCTGGATGATAAAGGATCTCGATATCATAGTCCTTGATTAATTCTAGCCACCTTCTCTGTCTCATGTTCAACTCTTTCTGAGTAAAAATGTACTTTAGGCTCTTGCGGTCTGTAAAGATCTGGCAGGTAACTCCATACAGATAGTGACGCCAGATCTTCAAAGCAAACACTACGGCTGCTAACTCCAAATCATGGGTTGGATAGTTGACTTCATAGGGTCGCAATTGTCTCGACGCATAGGCAATCACTTTCCCTTCCTGCATTAGTACACATCCCAGACCCTGTCTCGACGCGTCACTATACACCATAAATCCTTCCGTTCCTTTCGGTAAGACCAAAACAGGTGCCGAAATCAATCGACTCTTGAGCTCGTCAAAACTTTGCTGACACGCTTCTGACCACAAATAATTCTTATCCTTCCGTATCAAGTTAGTCATCGGTTGTGCAATTTTAGAAAATCCTTCTACGAACCGTCGGTAGTAACCTGCTAGGCCGAGGAAACTACGAACTTCCTTCACGTTCTTCGGTGGTAGCCAATCTCGAATGGCTTCCGTCTTTTGTGGGTCCACTCTCACCCCTTCGACTGATATCACATGCCCGAGAAAGATAACCTCAGGCATCCAGAATTCACACTTAGAAAATTTCCCATAAAGCTGTTCCCGCCTCAATGTATCGAGAACTTGGTGGAGGTGACACTCGTGCTCTTCGTGGTCACGAGAGTAAATCAGAATGTCGTCAATAAAAAAGACTACAAAGCGATCCAGATATTTAATAAAAACTCGATTCATCAACTCCATGAATACCTCCGGTGCATTAGTCAGTCCAAATGGCATCACCACGAACTCGTAATGCCCATAGCGAGTACGAAAGGCTGTCTTTGAAATGTCAGACTCTCGAATCCTCAACTGATGATAACCAGATCTCAAGTCGATCTTAGAAAACATGGAAGCTCCCTGAAGTTGATCCAATAAATCATCAATACGAGGCAAAGGATACTTGTTCTTGATGGTTACCCTGTTCAGCTCACGGTAATCGATACATAAGCGCAGAGATCCATCTTTATTCCGTACAAATAACACTGGTGCTCCCCAAGGGGACGCACTAGGTCGAATATAGCCCTTTTCAGTCAACTCCTCAAGCTGGTTCTTCAATTCCTGCATCTCAGTCGGAGCCATACGATACGGTGCTTTTGAAAGCGGGGATGTACCTGGTTCTAACTCAATAATAAACTCTACGTCACGATGAGGAGGTAAGCCTGGCAACTCGTCTGGAAATACATCTGGGTAGTCTCGGACTACCGGAATGTCGGCCAATTCAACTGGTCGATCTGCTGTTTTGGTCATATAGCACCAATAACCAATACATTCTTGATTAAGTAGTTTAACTGCTTTCAGAGCGCTGATGACTCTCCCAGAACGACTGGGATTATCACCTCGAAAAATACACTCGAAACCATCATCAGAAGTGACGGTTACCATCCGCTTGCGGATACTGAGTATTGCATCATGACGATCCATCCAATCGATACCCAAGATTATATCATCCTTAGGTAAATCGACTACAATCAGATTTGACAACCACTCACGGTCGTTCAAACGAATCGGACAGTCCTGGACTTCGTGATTTCCAATAATTCTTCTACCATAAGGTAGACCAATCACGTAGGGCTCACAATTGATAACATGGTCTAGAGGCAACCGACTTAAACAAGAAGAAGATATAAAGGAGTGTGAAGCACCGGTATCAAAAAGAACACACACAGGCTGGGAGTGGATCTCGAGTATACCTGAAATCATGCTGGCCTCGGGATCATCAGCTTTCTTCATCTCGTAAATCCTGGGTTTCGCAGTTCCGGCACCAGGTGTACCACTTTGATTCCCACGGCCCAATCCCCTATTCACCCCGGTGGTCTGATAGGAAGCGGACGGAGGCGTGAGGACTGAACTGGAGCATGAGACGCTACTGGTTCAGGTCCGGGCCCACTCCTGCAAAAACGAGCACGGTGACCATTCTTACCACAAGTATGGCATGTGATGGCAGGTTTTGGGCATTTGAAGTTGATATGCCCCTGGTCCCCACAGTTATGACACACCACGGATGAGGGAACCGCTCGAGAGTGCGATCCGGCTGGCTTCGATGCCATGGGTGGTCGATCAGAAGGGTTTGGCAATGACTGGGGCTTACTGAGTGTCCCCCGATTACTCTCAGTCTGGTTCTGGTTCCTGGACCTTTTGTTGTTGGATTGTGGTTGCTTCTTGGAAATCTCCTTCGCGGTGAGTTCATACTCCAGAGCCTTCTCGATGAACTCTGGTAAGGTAGTACAGTGGTGATTCAATAGCTGCATTCTCATTCGGGGTTTAAGCCTCTTGAGAAAGTATTTGATCTTATCGGCCTCTGTTCGGATAATTGTCGTGGCGAAAGGAAGGAGTGCCTGGAATTTTTCAGCAACAGATAATACATCATCGTCTTCAGACGGGTCGGGGTTCAGCAGTTCCGACAATTTGGCCTCACGGAGTGGCCCTGGATAGTAACGGTCTAGCATGAGGTTTTTAAATTTCTCCCAAGTATAAACACCATCAGCTGACCTTACTGAAAGCCACCAGGTATGAGCGCCTTTGCTAAGGTAGTACGCGGCTACCGAGACGCGGTTCTCTTCCGGGCAGTCTACCATCTGGAAAAGTTTCTCAAAATGCTCAATCCAGTGCACAATGTGAGCAGGCTCAGAGGAGCCTTCAAAGGTCGGAGGTCGCTGGCGAGAGATGTCGCTGATAATCCGACTCACGGGTACGCCAATCACAGGAGGAGGATGAGGCCCCTGTTCTTTGGCGATGTGACCTCTGCATAGCTTCCATTAGTTGACCCATCTGGGTCATCTGTGTCCTCATGCCCTGCATCACGACGTAAGGATCGACTCACGCATCCCCGCGCCCACTGTGGTGCGATTGATCCCTAGAAGGTGAACCACTATCTGCGGAACTATGATCCACATTAGCGCGTCTGTTGGCTCGAGGTACCGGGATTCGGCCCCTTCTGCGGCCCCGTCTCCCTCTGCCACGACCTCTCAGGTTTCTTTCCATACTGAAAGAATCAATCATAATGATAACCATAAGTACGGTTCAAGATACTAAAATTCACGCTAAGTTAATAGCAACAAGGAATCACATATTCAAGTAAATGGTTCACAATTAGTTATCGACACCACGAATGTCGCACTGAATATTACATCGATGTCAGGTCGAACAATTTAAATCATAAAATCAATCCAGCATTTATCTCGAATTATTAATCAGATAAATCCTGCCACAAATCCTCGAAATAATAAGATCAACAAAGAGATCCATGCCGATATCAATATCATGCCAGTAACTAAATCATGGCTCGTAAAGTACATACCGTATTTGGCTCGTAGGGTCAGGCGCTTGCACAGGTCAGACGTGACACTAAGGTCTCTTGATACTAGTTCATTTCACAATGACTCATAAAAAGGAAACAACGCTCTGATACCATCTTCTGTAACGCCCCAAAAGGCGGCTATTACAGTGTCGTGGACCCCCACACTGGGACCCACCAGGCGATATCCAAAACAGATTAAATAAATATTATTTGTGATACCGAACCACAATGAATAGTCATTACTCCGATTAGGAGTTTATTAAAAATATGGCCAACGACCTTATAATACACAGGATCCGAAAAACAAGTATAAACCATATGGAGATGGAAAATAGTTCAAATGTCAATACAGCCAGATAGTAATTTAAATGAAGCAGAAAATAAAATAACATAACACGATTTAACATAACCGGATAACAAATAATGTGGGGGCCCCCGAACTAGTATCCTTCGAACCCTTCGCCGTCAACATGCTCTTCCCGTGCCTTGCCCTTGCCTCGACCTAAAATACAATACAAGTATTTCGCCCATAACACAGGGTTAGATATACATGATAATCAATTCTTCCGACATTATACAATTCACATATATAGATCTCAAGAAAATCATTCCGACTATTAATCATACCCCTCGGGTGTATGAATCAATCAGTTACAAACCATCGAACACATCTAATCACACATGGACTATGAACGATTAACAATATGGCTCAAGATGGACATCACAGTACGCCTAATCCGGAAATGTGTCCGTGTACATGTCCGCCCCGTATACGGAATCCAGAATACACGTGGGACAATGTACCTAGTTAGCCTCACGAAACTACGTCTCGTGTGCACAGTCCAATGCGGAATAATATCCATGCATGACTATATATGTGCCTGACTAAAAATCCTACACAATGACCAATCGGAACGCAGATATGATTCCGGATATGTCACGATACAACATGACAACGAATTCAAGAAATCACATATCCGATTAAGGATCAAGAAAACTCACCGAAGTAGAAATAAAGACCAACGAGATCAACGATTCAAAGCGACGTATTTGGGAATGCAACCCCATGATGAAAATGGGATAACGTCAAGGACAATGTCAAATCACGACAAACATTACATAAACAGTTCATACACATGAAACGTATAACCATCACAAGAATATAATCATCATTATAGCCAAGAAAGATAACTTGCCTCAATACGGAGACGAGAATAGTCCTCTTCTTGTCGGAACGAACGAACGGTCCTCGACTAATATTGTTTACTCGAACAATCAACCTTAAACGAAATACATTTTACTCAATAACATATTCGTATAATTATCAATATAGGATTAGTAAGACGTCATCCTACAATCTTTTAGAATAGTTTGCTATCTCCAATTATCGAGGCCTTATGTCGGGAGTTCTTTTAACATCATTACAACCATAAAAATCGGTTTACCATACTTTTACCGAATGTTCACATGGTTCATCGTAAATAAGAATTCTATCAAGGGTATGCTGAATAACCAATTATGATGTTAAGATCATCTTATGATGATTAAACCTTCCAAAACATTAAAATGTTGAAAGAACAAAATTTGCACATTTAAGATCATTCTCCTCTCATTTAAAGTGAATATTAAGCTTACAACAAGGTTATTAGTTATGAGATTACACCATATTCATGAAGGTTATCAAAATCTTTCATTACAAGGCTGGAAGATCCATTAACATCATGATGAATTCACCATCAATCTAGTATGATGATCAAAACATTCTAAGTTCTCAACACATTAGATTAATGAAAAGGTGTTGTTGTTTTCACAAATATCCTTAACCATTCAAAATCTTGCTGAGCTAAACATAAGGAGAATATGATTCTTAAGAAATCTGAGCAAGAATACATCCTTCTACTTCTAACATGGCCAAGTTCTTCCCAAGGTAAGTGAAAACTTAAAATGGTGTTTAATCACTTTAAGATAACAACTCTATTAGTTAAATCCAACTATGGTGAAGTTAACTGATTCAAAGGTATTCTACTGAGCTAAATTCGTCCAACAAGATGAGCATGATAGTTACAACGTGGTTGGAAATCACCATATCATCAAGAACACACCCATCTCAAACCTCATTTATCATATTCATCAAAAGTGTTAAAAAGGTTGGATTAAAACTATGTTTTACTTGATTAATCTTCTCTAGGTGAAGTATAATCCGTTACTAACGTCAACATATGAAAATAATACAGAGAGGAAAGTACACCTACCTCCAGAAACGAAGAACAACCTTAATGCTATGAGAAAATATACTCCAAGCTCAAGAACACCTCCTAATCTCCAAGGAAATGAGCTCCACTCCAATATTTAAGGCTTAGAAGCAAGTTGGGGGAGGTTCATATCGGTTTGGGAGTGCAGAGGGACGATATATGGAGAGAGAATCGGTTTGGAGTTGTGAAGAAATGAAAAACAGGCTGGTCCTATAAATAGACTGTGCAGACTTAGCGCACGCTAACGGGAAGCTTTAGCGTACGCTAGCACACTTACGTGCGCTAACTGGTTAATATTGTAACACCCCAAACTAGGCGGATATTACAGTGCCGTGGACCCCCGACTGGGACCCACCAGGCGAATGAAAATGAATGAATTACACAGGGTGAATGTAGTACCGAACCACATTACAACATTAATTACTCCGATGAGGAGTTCCATACAACACACCCAGGATAATACAGAATACATGTATATTTTATATGAAGATAAAATACACAACACTGAATGAAACGGAGTAACCAAGTGAAAATCTGCAGCGGAAAATAAATGACAACAATAGGAATGACTGAAAGGATTGGGGCCCCCTACTAGTATCACTGGGACTCCTCGCCGTCAATATGCTATTTCCGTGCTTTAGCCTTGCCATGGCCTGAAAAACAAAATCCCCAAACGGGGTCAGTTACACAGAACAACAATCCTCAAGAGCTGAATAAACACAATCATATATATATATATATATATATATGTGTGTGTGTGTGTGTGTTGTATAAACCACCAGTTCGATCAAAAAGAATCGGTTAGATTATAACCCAATCTTGTTGAAATCATACGCAATCAAACATGCTGTATGAATCAACTAACAGTACGGCTCAAAGGGTGGTGCCACACTACGCCCGGGATGGAAATGTGTCCGTGCACAAGCCACCAACGAGTATCGATCGAATACACGTGTGGTCTTGTACCTAATCAGTCTCACGAGGCATATGACTCGTGTGCACAGTCCAATGTGAGGCCAACAACCAACGCACGACTTAAATGTGCCCGACATGAAAATCCTACATATACCAACCGGCGCGCCAGTATGACCCGGAATTCCACGATATAACAAAAGTGACATCGAAAATGAATAATGACTTACCGAGATGGAATGATAGTGAAATGAATGACAGCTCAATGAAATGATTGGAACCGTCGTTCCTTGTGATTGAAGTGATTAATTGACAATAACAAGTTTTGATACGGTTAATACAATAATGAATGAGTTATGATTATGAATGAACAACAACAAAAGGAATGAATATCCTTTTAACCGAGTAAGAATTAACTTACACAATACCGATGAAGAATGTCCTTCTACGAACAAAGGTCCTAAATGAAGTGTCGGTCGCTCGAACAACCTTGAATAACACAATTACCAACAATCCGCTCAATAAACGAATCAAACACGATTATAACAAACTCAAGGCGTCAAAAAGACTAAACCAAGTTCAGTGGGGCATTATATCGAACACTTTGTGGCCAACTTCGATTGTTCATAACCAAACTTCAAAAATACCAACATCAAATCCCCAAGAAGTGTTGCAAACCAACAAAACATCTTCAATACGATCAATAATCCGTTATTAATATCCAAAATCGTGATTATAACGACAATTAATCGAAAACCCCCAAATCCAACTTAATATTCAAAGTGTTCTTGAATAATCCTTCAATAATCCAATGAATAATCATACATATTCATAATCATGCGTACATCACTTCATCCAACATGATTTTAACGGCTAAAACATCATATCTCAATACAAAATCGAAATCCAAGATGTTGAAGAATATTACCTTTGAAGATCCAAACACTTCGATCCGATGAAAACGTGTAAAATCGACTATCCGAGCTTCCCAACGAATCAAGATAATGAAATCCGAACACACAAGTGATTGATGATGACAAAATATCTCCCTCAAGCTCTCTCTCTCGGACAAGATGAAGGAAATGAGAAAAATGAGGAAAAGTCCCGTCTAAGACATATATAAACTGCCGAAAGTTACGGCCGTAACTCGGCCTTCTTACGGCCGTAACATTCCAGGTCAACGGCCTTACGGCCGTAACCGGCCAACTCGTACGGCCGTAACTCGGCTTCGTCCAAAAACCTGCCGACAGCCTTACGGCCGTATCCGTCCTGACTTACGAGCGTAACTCGAATGATACGGCCGTATCCGGCCAAACTTACGGGCGTAATCCCCCTTCGTCGAAAATGACCAGGCACCCTGCCTGTAACGTACGGCCGTATCCGGCCAAGCTTTACGGCCGTACCTTCCTCGTCTTACGGCCGTATGCCGCAACCCTTACGGTCGTAAGTCCCTCTCGTCCGACACATCCTGAAAAACACGAACACTCCTTACGGCCGTATCCTGCTCCTCTTACGGCCGTAACTTGCCCTTCGGCCAAAAACACCCGGACACCCTGCTCGACCCGTACGGCCGTAACCGGCCAAGCCTTACGGCCGTACCTGCTCAACTTACGGCCGTATGCCTCAACCTTACGGCCGTAAGTCCCGTTCGTCCATAATGGCCTAAAACCAATGAACACCTGTTACGGCCGTAACTTACCATTCTTACGGCCGTAACTCGTTGCTGGACAAGATGAAAATCCGACAGCTCCGATTCCTCGCTACGATTGATGAATGATCCGACATACCATACGTATGTGAAAGTGAACAAGTCCAAAGATGAAACTTCCAGCACAAGACTACCAATCACAATGATAATGATAATGCTCCCGTCTCGATCCATAAACGGAGATGAAATGACGATCGGTAACTGATACATGGTTACAACACGCCCACAATGAACGCAAATGAATGAATCATGAATGATGAATGACTATTAATGAGTGAAAAAAATTACTGAGTGACAATTACTGACTGATAATTACTGAATGATAATGAATGCATTACGACCGGGTATTACAAATATTACGTACGTAAGCGACTTACATTGGCTACTGTCTTGAATTCGCAGGTCGTTAGCGCACGCTAATGAAAAAGGGGTTACGCACGCTAATAAAAGTTGACTCTGGCCGACATGACAGCTTAGACATTACTCACATGCATGCCAACGGCTAAGGAGTTCACGTGCTGAAGTCAACTGATGCCAGATTCTCTCTTAGCGTACGCAGCAGAGGAAACATTACGCACGCTAAGGCACAGGATTAACGTACGTTAATCATACTATGTAGCGTACGCTACCTCAACAGAAAAATTCGAAAAATGCAACTCTTTAATTAACATCAAATCATCACATATGAAATGAAATAACAACGATATGAAATTAAAATCTATAATACCTCAACATAATACTAAATGCAACGATTCATGATGATCAGATTATCCGAATAATACAATGACAGGTAAAAATGAAAATTACAGTCGGATATTACAGATAATCATCGGATGATTATGCGTATAGTACGGATCAATCTTATGGGTATTGGTTGGAGAACCAATACTGGACCGACCCGTATTGAGATCACTGCATGGAAGTGTCATAAGTGAATCTCAATATAACAGTATGTCAATAAATCCTTGAACATGAGATTATCATAGAGTCCAACATGATAACTGCTATGCCTTGCCGTAATCCAACGTCATCTGAAACATGGTGATCATAAAGGTTAGCGATCGGGATTAGTGGGAGTCATGTAGAGGGCAATGAATAATCAATATGGGAATTTGTCCCTCTCTTAAGTGAGAGAGATATCTGCTGGGCCCCTCGATAAGTAGGACTGAAGGAAATGCATGGCCATGCTCAAATCAAGAGTCATTTGATTCAATCAGTCTACTTAGGATCGAGAAAGCATTCGAACATAAATAAGTATGATAGACTCCATGACTTAGTTCAAATATGATATCGCGTGACAAAGGAATTTGACACGTTAAAAGGTTTAATGGACTATTAACTTATATTATTTGGGTAATCATAATGTCTTGCTAGAGGCCGCTTATGATTTATTATTTAATAAGGTATTAAATAATTGCCAACATAATATAAGCCTTTTGGGTCACACGTACGATAATTATAGACAAGTAGCAATAAATATCAACTGAGAATAATAAATATAATATTGAATATTATATTTATAAGGAGGTTAAATAATAAGTAATATATATAATATTGGATATTATATATATTGTATTATTTAATAAGTTGAGGCGCAACTAAGCAAATACTAGATTATTGAATCTAGGGATTACTTAGTATAAATAAGAGAACCATGACAAGGAGTTGTCATAAGAACTCAAAAAAAAATCGCCTCCCTCTCCAAGAAGAAGAAAAGTCGACCTCTTCCTCATACTATAGGAGAACAAAGTCGGTCGTCTAACCCTCTTCCCTTAGTTGATCTTGATCAATAGTACAATCCTTCTAGTAAGGAACTTGTGTTGTACTATTTATCAATATTATTCGTAAGGATCTAGCAATACGGCTTGTGGAATTGTTCGTGTGTGGATCCCCAAAAGAGGAAGGAGATATTCATCTGCTTCTAGTCCGGATCTAGAATTGTTCAATCGGATTAAGGTAATTCGATTAACTCTTTAATTAAATAATTAAATTACTGCATGAGATCCTAAATTGGGTTTTCACATTTATTGTTCCGCTGCGTTTTTACTCCGATTATTTTGTATTCGATGCATAGAAAATCCAACACAGTTAACATAGCAAATAACATTTGTGATAATAAATTCCAGTAAAGCGTACATGTGCAAGATCTTAGCCCGGTAAATTAAGACTGGTTATTTGATACAAAAAAATATTCATGAGCATAGTGGAATTATTACATCAAAATACAAAAGATTACAATAGAAATACGAGTACAATTTTGACACATGAATAAAAGAAATGTTAAATGCAGCTCCATGATTCCTATGTCCTATTGGCAACACCCGAGGTCAGACTTCACTTCTCGTTATTTTCCTCCTCTTCCTTTTCGTTCCCTTCATCTAGTGGGCTTCTACAAAATCAAAATGGGAGTGAGAATAACAGATTCTCAATGAGTTTGAAATTTGGATAATCTACGAGTTTATTTTTTTAGAATAAACAGAATATACTTTCTCCCACTTTTAAAGAATTATTATTTAATAATTGGTGAAAGTTTTCAAGAAGATATTATGATTTTATCCATCCTCGTAAATATTACGAAATATATCATAAATTTACAGTCAATCTCCGTAGATTACTGTTGAGTATGATGAATGTACGACGTCGAGCGCCCAGTGAGCGTGAGGATGTGTTTAGAAAAAATTACAATAAAGTTAAAGATGATGGCTTAGACAAGATGACTCCCCTCCTTAAATATATGTGGTTGATCAAAGAAAGAGTTCAAAGATGATTAATTTATTTTTAAGTAAAGGCTTCATAAATAAAATAAAAGTTGATAGAAGGTTTGAAGTTCTTACCTTAGAGTGTCAGGATGAGTTTAGAAAAATTTTCTCTTCCACTCCTTATCTTCCTTAGCTCACGGTTGCCCTTCTCTCTTCTCACTCTACGATTTCTTTTTTTCAACACTAAAATAGAGTAGTTAACAAGGTTGTGGGGTTTCTATAAGAGGTTAAGTCAAAGGGGGTGATCAAGTTATCATCCATGTGTCACCATGGAAAACTAATGAGGTGACACATCCCCCCCTTTTCCCCTCTCCAAACGTCCACACTCAGACCCTACACTTTTTTTATTTATAATTTATATATTCATTTTATCATTTAATAAAAGGGAAGACCTATTTTATGATGGGTTGGGTTTGGCTTTTAAATGAGGTACCGTGCTTAGTTTAGTGTAAATCTTCTAAATATATAATGACCCACTATTTAAGTGATCATAAGTCCATAATGTCTACAACTCCAAGTTTAAATCATAATTCTATTAATTAAGGTGTGTTATTAAATCAACTAGTCCATTTAGATTATATATTTATTTATATATTTTAATTCAATAAAATTTATTAGACACTAAATTTATTGAACTTCTAGGATATATTATTTATTTTAAGTAACTATGTAAAGTCGAAACTTAATTATTCAACGATAAACTATTATACGGCTTAAAATTATTTATTAAGAAATTAATAATCTAATCTCTTTAAAAGAGTGGGATCTTACATCCTCCCTACCTTGGGAGAATTTGATCCCCAAATTCCAACTCAAATAATTTTCGATCGCTACCCTTCATTTCTTCTTCTGCTTTTCGTGTTGCATCTTCTTCTCGATTATGGTTTTGCCATACAACCTTAGCGAGAGCTATCATCTTGTCTCTTAGCTCACGAATTTGTCGAACCACAATTCGGATTAGCTTGTCGATATAGGTTAAATTCTACTTGATCGGTAGTATGTCATGCGTGATTAGATGATCGGGATTAGGATGACATTTTTTCAATCTCGAGATATGAAAATCATCGTGCATTCCAGCAAGATCAGTTGGTAGCTCGAGGTGGTATGCCAATTTTCTGATCCTGTCTAGTATCTTAAAAGGTCCGACGTATCTGGGTCTAAGTTTTTCTACCTTCTTCGAGTTGATTAATCCTTACGTTGTGATAATCGAAGGAGTACTTTATCTCCGGTGTCGAATTCCAAATCATTCCTTCTCTGGTCCGCATAATCTTTTTGTCAGCTCTGGGCGGTGCGAATTTCCCAAATAATTCGAACCTTATCTACAACAACTTCTACTAGATCCATTCTCGGTATAGGATTTCGGCTCTACTATATCTTTGGCGTCCATCAATCGTCCATCTCCTATGAATTGGTGATTGACACATTTTTCTCGTATAATGCTTCATATGGGGCCATTCTGATAGTCGCCTGGTTACTGTTGTTGCATGCGAACTCTGCTAATGGCAGGTGGTGACTCCAAATTTTCTGAAAATCTAGCGCACATGCCCATACGTATCTTCAAGGACTTGTATGGTTCTCTCGGATTGTCCGTCAGTCTGAGGATGAGCTGCAGTATTGAAACTCAGTATCATGCCAAGTTCCTGATGAAGGTTCTTTGAAAATATTGAGACAAATCTGGTGTTGCAATCTGACACAATGGCTATGGGTACTCCATACAGCCTAACAGTTTCACGGATATACATCCTTTCTAGCTTCTGCAAACTGTCGGTCTTCTTGATCGGCAAGAAATATGCTGGTTTTTGAGTATCTCCTCTGTAATCTACGTGTTGTTATATTCATATTAGTAAATGAGATTACTAGCTATGTCAAGGGTTTATTTGGTTCGTCACCTCGGGCTCCATTCTCTCAACAATCCTTAGATCGACTCGAAGTGTTGTATTACAAGACATTTTCCAAGTTGCGCCAGCATTAGTTCAAAATATATTGATGTAGATGGCTCCAATGTGTAAATATTTGAGTCCTCTCGTGAACACGTACTATTTATCTTAATTATTTCTTAATAGCCTAGTGAATTAAAATAAAGTTGAATTTTCTAAATCAAACTAAGGTTATAGGATTATGACAATTTGCTCGAGTGGAATTTTATAGTCAATAAAATGATTTAAAGAATCAAAATAAAATCACAACAGAATATGAATTAAACCAATGGCGAAAATATCCTCAAATATAGTTAGAATGATGAATCAAGATGGGAAATAACATAATCAAAAATGAGAAAGGACTGATGTGCTGAATTGGAATATTGAATTATGATTAAAGGCACAATAATAACTTGTTCAAGGTGTATATTATTATGCAACATGGATTTGGGAAATGGTTAGGGGCAACCTTCATGAAAAGATGATAGAGTTGTCAATCCAAAAGGTAAAGGTTTAAAGAGTTCGAGTTTTAATAGATAAAATCAAACACGTAAAAGGACTATAACTTTTATAACATAGCTAATAGATGAAGTGACAAAATGGTAAATTCATTATTTGGTCAAGATTCAAGAAAATATTGTTATAATTTCGCAAACAGTATTATTCTTTTTGGAATAAACCAGGGTTCGAAATTAGAAGACTTTCAAAAGTCAATGACAGTTTTAATAAATATTCCTGAAATAAAATATTATCAAGATGTAGATATCTTAATCAATATATCCCACGAGCATGAAGTTTATACGATGAGATTCCAAGTGAGAATATTAATAAGGGATTGGAGAGTAGATAAAAATTAATAGAATTTCAACAAGTAAATCTACGGAATGGGATAGAAATTAATTTAGGTCTCCATTAAATGAAACTTATAGTAATGTTGATATAGTTTTAGAAACTAAAGGTGTGAATTGCCTTAGACGTATATCTCGGGTACAAAGAAATTTTAGGGATCCTTGATAAATTTGATAGGTCATTGAGTTAAATAAACTGAGTGAACTGAATCAGAAATTTCGAAATAAAAATCTATTAAGAGGAATGAGTGATTAATGTATTAATAAGGTAAGAATGAAAAAACCAAATGATGTGGGAATGCAATATGCATATCAAACTGTATATGTATGAATGAAAGGGATAAATGATGGAGAATTAGAGGAATCAAAAGTTAGAAGTACTTATAATACATCATCATATCATTTCACATGGCCATGTAAGGAAGAAAGTGAATTACGAGGTAAGATGAATAGACTATCAAATTAAATAGTCATACTATGAACAAAAGTCAATCTCAAGATATGTAGAACACGTGACCTATACGTGGAAATATATATTATGTGAGCAAATAAAATGAGGTAAGATTTAGGCATTTCCTAGTATACGGATAAGGACTGTTAAAGGTTGACGTAATAAGCGTGGTTTGCTCGATTATATCCTATCTGCGGTGGTGGTGGTGATTTTGGTGGAGGGACTTATTTGTGACATAAAATTCATGCCATCGTGCCTTTTAAAGTGTAGTGCTTAAAGAGTTAGATAATTAGCACAATGCAGGAAATTAGTGTAAGGCACGTGTATGATGTCATTGAGAACAGTTAGGTCAGAGAATCGCGTGCAAGCCCTGGTGCTAAAGGAGCTTTGCGGCTACTATCCACTCCATCTTCTGGATGTGCATACTCGTCTGAGTGTGATATGTCAAGTCCTGTAGATGGTACCATCTTGTGCGTTAATGTGCGCACCAAACTTTCACTCTTCACATAGAATATATTTATCAAGCGAATAGCCTCTCGTCTCTTCCGGTGGTAAGACTCAGCATAACGTCGGGTGTTTATCATCTTTGTCGCCAAATTCCGGATATGGTGGGATATATCCTCAGAATGTCAACCATCCATGTCAATATGATCTAAATCGTTGTTAATGTATGATCAAGATATTGTTCTAATGATATAATCCAAGTTCGATAAGCAAGTGAATTATGATGTAACTCTATCTAACTTACTCTTCATATAACTAATATGAGTCATTAAGTTCTTGGTTCTCCCAGTCTAGCGGATACACCTTACAACCAAATCAGCATCAGAATCTATAGTTCTCACAACTAAATCCCTTTAACGGTCAATGTTTTGCTAGCGAGAAAGAACAACTATGGTAGCTAAATAACATAAATGAGTAGACATAGAAAATCATTAAGGGAATAAATCTCAATGAATCAAACTGTAACACCCCCAGAAAATCCACCGGGAATATTACACGTCGTAGACCCCTTAATAGAGGATGTACCAGGCTAAATACTACGAGACGACAAATGTCTGACCTGCCGGGGTCAAACTACATACTGACACTGACCGATAAGGTCACACGACAAGAAAACAATACGAATAACAATTCATTACTGAACTTACCCACACAGGGGTCAAGAGACAATATAGCGGAAGATTGGAGATAACACAATAATACAATAACATCATACTGAACTCTAATCCTTGACTAGTATCGCAGCTCGCCTTCTTCCGTGCCATCCCCGTGATTGCTCCAACGAACTAAGCATACCTGAAATACATGAGACGCATTTCCCCCATTGAAGGGGTTAGCATTTGAATGGCTAGTACAAGTATTCAGTATATACCAAATATATCACGCCAATATCAGTTATATTAAAATAACAACAATCGCGAAAGAAGTTCCCGAGAGGTTTTCAATATTTAGGGTGCAACTCAGGTCTTTGAAAATAAATTAACAACTCAGGAGTTTTAGAAAACGACAGAAAGTCTTTTGGGACTTCGAGTTCAAGATTATAAAATCTTTTTCGAAAATAATAGAGTCTCGGCCCAAATCTCGATCATGTAACAAACATTTTTATAAATAGAAGATCTTTATGGACCTCGAGTCCTTAGTTTCAAAACCATCTCAATACAAACGGGTCTCAACCCAAAGTCATTTTCCACAAAACAACCTTTACACAACCGTTGGAATCTCAACCCAAAATCTCATCAAACCACAGTACACGAAAACAACAACAACAAGGTTCGTTATCCAACACCAAAACCTCACAATCAAGGAGCTAAACACTTACGACATATATCCTAGTGCCATTCTAGCCAAGTACCAAAATTCAATATATAATGTACATCAACATCGAGAACCAAAATGTTGTGATATTCCGGACATATCACAATTATCGGAAACATCGCCATCATCCTCATGATGAAAACCACACATGGTAACCCGCGACCGTACCCATTAGTATCGGCCCCCAGAGGCCCCGTCGGACCGTCCCGGGGTGGGAAACCACTTCCGCGGCCGTACCCATTAGTATCGGCCCCCAGAGGCCCCGTCGGACCGTCCCCGGGTGGAAGAACAACAACACACACACACATGTTTATAAAACTGCAAGTCTCGACTGTTAGTCACAATATATATAGTCAAGTCACTTGCTAGAAATGGCCATTTATCCGACACATAACCATGAGCGACATAGCTTAGACAATTCTAGACGCATCGTTACACATCAACAGGTATAACAACCGATCAAACCATTACAGCCAACCCAATCCCGTAACACAACTTAATCAACACAACCCGGTGATCACCAAGATATTATAACACACGTCTAAGTGTACTATCTACCCAACACTACGTCTCTATTGACATGTCTCTATGACAAGCAACAAGCCGATTCTAACTTAACATAACATCTACAACGACCCATATAATATAAAATCACAATATGAACAACCATCACAAATTCATTTTACAACCTCAATGCACACAATATAAATTGTATAGACAAGAAGACTTGCCTCGATAATTGATGCCGAAAGCTCTGAAGAGCACGGCTCACCCGATCGATCCATTGAAATCCCAACCTTTATTATAAATACATAATAGGCAATTTGATATAAGAGTTCAATTTAATATCTTATTATTATAAGGAAATCAGTTGGATAATATAGTACCTCCATTGAACCCTTAATTTATCGATCGAATCAAACAACCAACGATACTCAACCCGGATCCATATCTCAATTATTGCTCCAAACACAAACTCTGAACTCGGACTCGTTCCGTGGGTCTAATTACACCAATCCGCACATTGACCAAATTATCATCATCTCCATCTATGTCTACGTTTTCCCCGTTCACAAACCCAACACGACCACACCCAGCCACCGGACACACATAAACACACATAATTAAATATAAACACACTAATACCTATTTCTGTATATATATATAGTTATAGCACACACATACACACACATATGCACTTATAGGATATATATATATATATCCTATACACATGTATATACATTATATGTATATATACACACAGGACAAGACTTACAACTTACAGTACACACTCAGACTTACATACACACACTCACACATCTGACACGCACAAACATACATCTATATAATATGCGCGCACACACACACATACACACACACACACACATATATATATATATCTATATATATATATATATATATATAAAACACAACACAACACACACTCCTACACAGTAAATACACATAAAACACAAATAAGATGCACAGTTCTGCCAAACAAACCAACATCCCGCCGTCGCCACCCTACACCACTGGAAACTGGGTCGCCGGCAACCACCATGACCGAACCTTGTCCAGCTCCAACCCCACCCTTCCATTTCTGATGTCCTCGGTACATCATCGTAGCGAAGTCAATCCTCAACCGACAACCTTGGATTATCAAAACTCAGATCCAGCATCACTGTTCCAGCCGCCCACCAGTAACCCTATGTGTCGCCGCCGCGCTGCCGCTACTGCCATCAGATCTTGTCGCCGGAAAACATGTCTGAAGGCTCCGAAAACAACCATATCGCCTGCGCGGATGCCCCGCCAAAAAAATAAAAACCACCACCGAGAAGCTCGAATGGCCAAACCCCAAACCTCTATCTTGTCGGTGGTACCCCAAGGCTCCCTCTTCTTCCGGGAACCATCATCGAAACCTACTGCATCGAATTAGTAACTGACCCAGAAGCCAAAGTTTCCGGAAATCGAACCTGGACCACCATCTCACACCTATGTCGCCGCTTCCTTGAGCCACCATTGTTGCCCAAACCGCCATCCGTCTCTGTGCAACCCGCCTGTAATACGAACTGTCCTCCCTAATAGTCGCAGCCCCAATGGTCTCAAAATATCACCATCGCAGCTTCGATCGAAGGCCGTCCTCGACGATGCCGGAGGCCACCACACTCAGTGCACTCATCGTCGTCGCCCATCACTGCCAAAGGTGAGAGGTATGCGGTCAACGGGTGTTAGGTTAAGGAAGGAGAGATCCGCTTCTCTCTACATTTCTGGTGTCTTTCTATTTTAACAAAAACGGGCCATTTATTTTGGCTAAGGAATGAAGAGAAATTGGGCCACTATAATAATTTGAGTTAATGGGTCAATAAGGCTAAGTGGGTAATGTGGTGGGAATATCCTATTAAAGAATGGCCCAATGCCGAATAATTAAGTTGTTGGGCCAAACGAATAAATTCTCACTACTTCGGGTAATACCAAATGACAACAAATCACCAATAATCCCGTCTAAATTCTCCCACAAGCCGATAATTGGAAATTAAAAATCAAACACAACTCTCGATATGCCAACAAGACGACATGTGTGATGCAAAAATTAAATTAGTAATCATCATTGCACGAAAAGCATATAATGCACCGTGAAAATTAATTCCAAATAAAAATTCAATCAGTATAATAAATTTGATAGTCGGTAACCACCCGACCAAAAACTATAAAATAAATAATATAAAAAAATTATACTGCTAAAATTCTAGGATATTACACAAACCAAGTCATATTCTTGTAAGATTTAGAATTCGCCTCTTGGGATGAGCCAATAGAAGTACAATAGAATAATTCGACCTGCAAGATTAGCAACACTCCTTCCAATCGAGCAGTGAAGCATGTGAAATGTATTTAATGATGTTAGATCGACTAGAAAATAGACATAGCGACTTGCATAGCTTTCAGTAAGTTTGAATCAACTACATCTATTCCATATGAATAGCTAAGGGACTGGACTAGATTGACTATTGCCATGACCTTTGATTTAATAACTATGGCCTTGGGCGTTTGTCGTACTGTCACTGTAATATTGGCCTTCGAGCTTATCACTCTCACGCTTGGTGACTTGCTACCTTATCTCTTATCTGGGCTCGATATGTCCTCAGCTTGGGTCTATGCTCGGATCATATCATAATTGCGACTATACCCGAATCTACTGTAACACCCCCAATCCGCTCAGGGATATTACAGCGCCGCAGACCCTCTCCATGTGGATCTACCAGGCTAGATACCAAAACAAGACATCACATTAATGCCAACATGACTGAATAATGAATCAGTAGACCGATTGGGTCTTTAAACAATAACATACAACTTAAACTTCATATACATCTCCATTTCAAAACTCATACACTCAGGGGTCAAAATACAACAACACTTACATGAGACGGGAAAACACTACAGCGGAAAGAAAAATAAAATTCGACCCACAAATTTAAGTACTGGCCCTCGTGTGATTACTATCATTTGTCTTTTATCATCCTTCGTAGCGATCCTTTGTTTTGCTCCTCAAGAACCTGCACATACCTGAGCGCATAACAAGCACCCACCCCCCGAATACTCTGGGGTTAGCAAACTAGAATTTTCTAGTGCAAGTACATAATATACTGTAACACCCCCAATTCAATACGGATGAAAAGCTTCAACACTTTGAGTTACGGTCGTACGGGCGCCAGGCAGCTTCCGGACGAATGCTGGTTACGGCCGTAAGGCCCTGCCGGTTACGGCCACAACCCTATCGGCCATATATAGGCTGTGACCGGCCAGACCTCATTTTTTCATCATTTCTTCATCCGGGTGGCGGCTGGCGATGGGAAAATCGGGGAGTGGAGTTTTTGGTCAATTCCACTCAATTTCTAAGCATTTTTTAGGATTCTTGTCGATTATATCAATATCAAATCCTTGTTCTTCGTCGGATCGAGGTAATTTCTTGAAATCTCCTAGAATTTGATTTTCTGGATTTCTTCTTGATTTTCGTTGTTCGTCCGAATTTGATGAATTAATTGGTGCTAGTGAACATTATTAATCGTGTTCTATGGATTGTATATCCATATCTTCGACTCGTTCAACCCGATTGATGATTCTTAGGTTCTTGAGGAACTTTGAACATTTAGTGTTCGATTAAATGTCTCAAAGAGTTTCTTTCAGTCGTTATGTTGATTTCGATTGATATTGTGTTATTGAATGAATTGTATTTCATTCAAGGTTGTTCGAGTACTTGTCTTTTTCGGAGGACGCCGTTCATTGCTCGTGGAAGGATTTCATCCCCTTCGGTTGAGGCAAGTTTTATACTTGTACTAGTCAATGAGATTAATGTTATCATATATGTGTATGAATATGTTGTATCATTCCGAGACTTAGTCTCTTTATGAGTTCATTGATATTAAGGGATCGTTCAATACGATACTCTTTGGCAATTGTGCCAAATGTTTATTATTGTTCATTAATGGCCGGTTCAAGGCATTGAGGTACTCGTTGTGAATGTTATTGTCTGCCGGTTCGTGGTATTGATGTATCGATTGTTATTGTTAATAATGATGTCGATCTAAGACATTGTTGTAATCATTGTTATTAATGTTGGCGTCCTGTCATTCATGTTGTATTGGCCGATTAAAGGCATTGTCGTAGTCATTCTCATCTTCGTCGTCGGTAGCCAATTAAAGGTACTGAGGCATTCATTGTATCATTGTTATCGATTGGCCGTTCTAAGGTAATCGAGGTGCTCAATCATTTATTGTATCGTTGTTATCGATTGGCCGTTCTAAGGCAATCGAGGAGTTCAATCATTCATTGTATCATTGTTATCGATTGGCCGTTCTAAGGTAATCGAGGTACTCAATCATTCATTGTATCATTGTTATCGATTGACCGTTCTAAGGCAATCGAGGTGCTCAATCATTCATTGTATCATTGTTATCGATTAGCCGTTCTAAGGCAATCGAGTCATGAAATCATCCGCTGCATCATTGTTATCCGTTGGCCATTCTAAGGCAATCGAGGTATTGAATTGGGACTGTTGAGGAAAGTTCCCATCCGTGAGTTACAGGCCAAGTTGAGATACGATGAAAAGCTTCAACAATTTGACAGGAAGGACACGCTGAAAAGTTCGCGGACGACGTCAACGACTCGAGATGAAAACGTAATGCAATAATTAATCATACGCGACCAAGAAAAGGGTCAAGACGACAAATACAGATATGGATACCCGTAACTTCAAGAAATTACAAAATGGCCCAAAACGCCCGAAAATCACGATACGTGATCGAAACACCAAGCCAAAGCTCGCAACATGAATAATAACATTAAATGAACTTACGAGAAAGTCGAAACAACAGTTTCGGACGAGATTCGCAAGAATCGAACTCAAGTGCGGAAAAACCGCTAAAAAGCACGGAACTCAACAAAACGACACCAAACGAGATCGGATGACAAAAAGTGCGAATTAATCATTCTCGAATGACGAAACAGTCACGAGCGAAGTCGTCAAAACGGACTTCCGCCAAAAAAGAAATTTACCGAAAATCGAAATTGCGGATATTACATTCTACCCTCCTTAAAAGAAGTTTCGTCCCGAAACTTAAAACAAGTAGGAAGAAGCAATATCCCGCCAAGAAAACTCAATGAGATACGCAAGAAACGCGTAACTAATGCCAAACGGCGAAACGTTACAAACAACGCAACGGAATATACGGTGAAAACACGCCCACGACGACCAACACAACGTCGCCGTTAGGGATATAATAGAACCAACAAGTGACAAGCGTCATCAAATGGATAATACAATCAAGTCAATTATCCGAACAATCACAAAACACAACGAACGAAAATCAATACGATTGACCACCCCAACGGTACATCAATCAAAACGCGAGCCAATCGCTGAAGAAATACGGAATTCCACCGCCCAAGGGTTGGAAGATCGAAACGAGACAAATTTCGAATATAAAGAAATTAGGAAGGAGTCTGAATGCTCAACAATCACGAAACGAGATCAACAAAAACCGAACAATCAAACGATCGAACCACAACGGTTGAGACAACAAAAATCGAACAATCATGTTCGAATCACGAAGAACAATAAAATTCAAACAACAACTCTCAGGTTCACGTCTCGGCTCGAGACAATATATGATCCGGTAAAATCAACAAGATGTGATCCACATAAGATCCATAGGAAAATGAATAGCAATTGAAAAGTCACCACGACAAACGAGTAATTTCGAAACACCACACTCGTTCGATCAATAAAAGCAAGGGATAGGGCAAGCTCAGAAAATGTTAACGAACATAAATGAGTCGAAAGAGTCGAAAATATAGAAGTTCAAAATCTGATCCACTTCGAATAAAAGAACTAGTAGAACCAAAAGATGTTACATCCGAACAAGGTTCACAAGTATCGAACTGAACTCGGAAAAGTCACAGCGATAACCAGATCGACCCAAAATAAGATCACACTGCTCGAACGATGAAACCGAAATACAAGTGTCAACGAACACGAGCGAGTCGATAGAATTGAGAAAGAGAAAATGCAGAGCCAAAAATAATACGGGTATTATATTCGACCTCTTCTAAAAGAAGTGTCGTCCCCGAAACTCACAACAACGAAATCAATGTGACAACACAACAAGCAACCGATAGAAACATCCTTCGAAGGCCTCTCAAAGCCGATTCTGATACTTGTGCTGAAGCGCGAACTCCGAAAGTCTCGGTAGCCAATTCGCAAAACTGAATTCGGTGTCCATCGAGTCCACACTTGAAATGTGTTACCGACGAGGAGGACAATATACACGTGCATGCCCCGGCACATCACGGTTGAAACGCCTCGGCTCGGCATACCGAAATTACAAATGCTAGATACAATGGGGCATAACGTCGCAAAACAACATAGCGGAGATGCCAACTCAGCACAACAAGGAATCATAACACATACCATATACAACGATTACCATCGTAAAGTAATACACACACAAACACTACAGCAACGACGGTATCGTTCGGCGACCTCAACGGCCCGAACGATAACCAGCACATAATTACAACCATCATGAAACAATCACACATGTACACAAACATACAAAATCAAGCTTCAACAGTTCACACCCATGCGACAACACGCAAATCACCACGAGGCGACAAACAGTAAATACCAGTTCACACCTCTCACAGAGGGCTAGTACAACAAATGCGTGGCAACGCCTCGACGTTCATGCCACCAATTCGATCACAATTCGGGGTTAACACCGTAACGAAAGTTCGAAAACCATACAGTCACTTTCGGTCCGCAAACAGGAATGATAAGTTTTAAAAACAAAAACCACCTTTTGAAAACAGTTTGGAAACAACAGTTGATCTTGAGTATCATTTTACAAAAAGTAGTACAAACACCATTATCGAGACTTTGAAAGTCATCTTGCGTTTGAACAAAAATGAGGACACCTTTCCTTTAGTGAAAAACTTTCAAAAATATTCGACCCTTGGGTCTAAGCAACTGCACTTGAAAATATCTCAAAAATATTTTTGGTCCTCAACCGGAAAATTTTGAAACATATTACGGTGCTAGAAGGCACCTTGAAAGCACTGCGAGAAGATAATTCGTTTTAAAAGTACGTCTCGAATTTTAATTTTTCTAAGATACTCAAGGTTTTCAAAAATAATTCAATGGGCTAGAATGCCCAAAAACTTCAGGTAATTACGCAAAACATTATAGCGCCATGGGTCCCGTACCGGAACTCACCAGGCTAAAAACCATTTACAACGTTAAAAAGGCCGAAGACGGTAATACTTCAAAAACTCACAAAAGCCATTTATAAAATACTAAATACCGTCATAAGAATTTCGTCAAAGCGGTCAAGGCCATAATGCCAAAAACTCGGTTAAGGGAATCGGTTTTCGAAATAAAACTCGGTCGGTAAAATACCGAAAGTCAATACAAAAGAACTCACGCAGCGGATAAAAGAAATACAGTTCAACATGCATAATCCACCAACACTACTCCTCATATGAACGAAATATGAGAGTCAAATAACCACATATCACGAAATCAAAATCCATAAGAGGATTCCGTCACTTAACAAATAATCATAAAAATAGCTCGTGTCACACAGGGCACAACACAAAGAAGGGAGACTTACATTTACAGGTCGCACGAAGATGATGATCGCCCACGATACTAATCACGACCAACAAACTCAGACGACGCGTCGCGACACGACTCAGTCAGACAAAATCCGACAAGACAAAACTCAACAGACACCATTGACCCGACAGCCTAGGTTTCCACAACCTAAGCTCTGATACCATTTATGTAACACCCCCAATCCGCTCAGGGATATTACACGCCGTAGAACCTTTCCTCAAGGATCTACCAGGCTGGTAACAACAAACGAACAATTCGACAATGCCTTTAAGGCTAAAAAGACTCGATGAGACCGATTTGGCCTTTCAATAAATGCATACAACTCAATTATAATACATGCCCACGCAGGTCGAATACAACACACTCCGCACAACGGGAAAGAATCTTGCAATGGAAATAAAATGCAACTAAACCAATAACATCATACGGATCCTCGTGTGATTAATATCGCTCATCTTTCATCATCCTTCGTGCCGACCGTGCTATGCTCCAAAACCCGAATGCACACAGACATCCACCCCGAATACTCGGGGTTAGCAAAACTCCACTGTTTTGCTAGTGCAAGTACAAGTGCAAAAATACGAGCCATACAATACAAGTTCCAAGAACAATAATAATCAGAAATCCTCAAAGTTCCAAACGTAATGAAAAGCACTTCCCGAGGCATGAGTTTGGTAAAACATTCCAAAACCGAAAGATCACAAATCAAGGGAAAACAATTTATAAAACAGTTTAAAATGCCATCGAGAGTTTTAGTAGAAAATAATTTAGGATTTCCGAATCCTTGTCTTTCCAAAAATCAACAGGGGCACAACCCAAAGGTTTTGTTTTCGCAAATAGAAAACAGACAACAATTCACAGGGCCCGAGCCCAACATCACGTGTCCTCGACGGACATAAAAATCAACACAACGTAATCACGCACGCGCATCGCCTAGGACCGGGACGAAGCCACAAATCCCACTCGAGGCCTCGAAGGACCCTCCCGAGCTGGCTAGCGAAACAAATCACACACATCTCACGGTTGGATCAATCGCTTGTTGCATCCTGGCCACATGATCGCATGCCATGTGCCACCGTAGATTATCTCATCCTCTCACTGTTGGATAAATCACTTGTTGCATACTGACCACATGATCACGTGACATTTGTCACCGTAGACATTCAACCATATCCACACATTAACACAATCAACATATCACATCAAGGATATTCAAACAATTCGCCTGCAGGCCTCAAACACTTAGCAAAACACCACGTCAATCCACAACGCACCGAAAAGAGATAATATACGTACACACGTATTATCAAGCGCAACATCAACACCAAACATATCCAAATATCCACGTAGTCACTTACAACCCACACAATTACAAAACACACGTTTTGAAAGAGAGCCTTTAACCAGTTAATCGAATCTTTTGAAAACTCGTTTCAAACAATCAAACAAACATATAAAGACGATCACCAATTATCATATTCACAAAACAAGAATAGTATGGACAAGGTACTTGCCTCAAATCGGCACGCAAGTATTCCGACGAACACGGCTCAACCGAAAAGCTTCGAAACGCCCGATGTTAACGAAAAGGGAGATAACAACGAACGGAAGGGTTCAACACGGTTTCTTCGCAAGAAACTCGACCCTAACATCATATAATCCATAAATCAACAATCATACGAGGAAGGATAATCGTAGAACGCCCGAAAACCCCTCTATGACATTCTACCGGACACCTTCAAGACGTCGATCAAGAACTCGACCAAAACAACGAATCGATACGATCCAACCATGGAATAACAAGGTAAAAGATATAAAACATCTAAATAATCATCAATCCATCATAATCCTAAGTTAAATCGGATTAAACGGACGAAATCAACCAAAATACCCAAATTCCCCAAAACTAGATTTCAAGAAATCTAACCTTGATTCGGTAGATCGGAGGAGGTTACCGGATGATTGGTTGATGCTATAAACTCAAGAACTTCATGGATTGGATGTATGACAACATGCCTCCATGATCCATAAGTCTCCAACCGCGGAAGAGGAGGAAGGAAGTGGGAAAAACGAGAGGAAAATGAAGTCCTTCCCCCAGATCCCGTGTAATATAGAGAAACACAGCAGAACCTATCGGCCAGCCTATCGGCCGATAGGCCCAACCGATACCCATACAGAATGCCGGCAGTGGAGCCTATCGACCCCCCCTATCGGCCGAAAGGCTCCTGGAAGTTCGAATGTGAAGAATTTTGAGGAAAAAGCTCCATTTCCACAGCGATTGGCCAAGTTGAGATACGATGAAAAGCTTCAACAATTTGACAGGAAGGACATCACCGAAAAGTTCGCGGACGACGTCAACGACTCGAGATGAAAACGTAATGCAATAATTAATCATACGCGACCAAGAAAAGGGTCAAGACGACAAATACAGATATGGATACCCGTAACTTCAAGAAATTACAAAATGGCCCAAAACGCCCGAAAATCACGATACGTGATAGAAACACCAAGCCAAAGCTCGCAACATGAATAATAACATTAAATGAACTTACGAGAAAGTCGAAACAACAGTTTCGGACGAGATTCGCAAGAATCGAACTCAAGTGCGGAAAAACCGCTAAAAAGCACGGAACTCAACAAAACGACACCGAAACGAGATCGGATGACAAAAAGTGCAGAATTAATCATTCTCGGAATGACGAAACGGTCACGAGCGAGTCGTCAAAACGGACTTCCGCCGAAAAAAAGAAATTTACCGAAAATCGAAAATTGCGGATATTACATTCTACCCTCCTTAAAAGAAGTTTCGTCCCGAAACTTAAAACAAGTAGGAAGAAGCAATATCCCGCCAAGAAAACTCAATGAGATACGCAAGAAACGCGTAACTAATGCCAAACGGCGAAACGTTACAAACAACGCAACGGAATATACGGTGTGAAAACACGCTCCACGACGACCAACACAACGTCGCCGTTAGGGATATAATAGAACCAACAAGTGACAAGCGTCATCAAATGGATAATACAATCAAGTCAATTATCCGAACAATCACAAAACACAACGAACGAAAATCAATACGATTGACCACCCCAACGGTACATCAATCAAAACGCGAGCCAATCGCTGAAGAAATACGGAATTCCACCGCCCAAGGGTTGGAAGATCGAAAACGAGACAAATTTCCCGAATATAAAGAAATTAGGAAGGAGTCTGAATGCTCAACAATCACGAAACGAGATCAACAAAAACCGAACAATCAAACGATCGAACCACAACGGTTGAGACAACAAAAATCGAACAATCATGTTCGAATCACGAAGAACAATAAAATTCAAACAACAACTCTCAGGTTCACGTCTCGGCTCGAGACAATATATGATCCGGTAAAATCAACAAGATGTGATCCACATAAGATCCATAGGAAAATGAATAGCAATTGAAAAGTCACCACGACAAACGAGTAATTTCGAAACACCACACTCGTTCGATCAATAAAAGCAAGGGATAGGGCAAGCTCAGAAAATGTTAACGAACATAAATGAGTCGAAAGAGTCGAAAATATAGAAGTTCAAAATCTGATCCACTTCGAATAAAAGAACTAGTAGAACCAAAAGATGTTACATCCGAACAAGGTTCACAAGTATCGAACTGAACTCGGAAAAGTCACAGCGATAACCAGATCGACCCAAAATAAGATCACAGCTCGTTCGAACGATGAAACCGAAATACAAGTGTCAACGAACACGAGCGAGTCGATAGAATTGAGAAAGAGAAAATGCAGAGCCAAAAATAATACGGGTATTATATTCGACCTCTTCTAAAAGAAGTGTCGTCCCGAAACTCACAACAACGAAATCAATGTGACAACACAACAAGCAACCGATAGAAACATCCTTCGAAGGCCTCTCAAAGCCGATTCGATACTTGTCTTTGCGCGAACTCCGAAAGTCTCGGTAGCCAATTCGCAAAAGCGGTCGGTGTCCATCGAGTCCACACTTGAAATGTGTTACCGACGAGGAGGACAATATACACGTGCATGCCCCGGCACATCACGGTTGAAACGCCTCGGCTCGGCATACCGAAATTACAAATGCTAGATACAATGGGGCATAACGTCGCAAAACAACATAGCGGAGATGCCAACTCAGCACAACAAGGAATCATAACACATACCATATACAACGATTACCATCGTAAAGTAATACACACACAAACACTACAGCAACGACGGTATCGTTCGGCGACCTCAACGGCGAACGATAACCAAAGACATAATTACAACCATCATGAAACAATCACACATGTACACAAACATACAAAATCAAGCTTCAACAGTTCACACCCATGCGACAACACGCAAATCACCACGAGGCGACAAACAGTAAATACCAGTTCACACCTCTCACAGAGGGCTAGTACAACAAATGCGTGGCAACGCCTCGACGTTCATGCCACCAATTCGATCACAATTCGGGGTTAACACCGTAACGAAAGTTCGAAAACCATACAGTCACTTTCGGTCCGCAAACAGGAATGATAAGTTTTAAAAACAAAAACCACCTTTTGAAAACAGTTTGGAAACAACAGTTGATCTTGAGTATCATTTTACAAAAAGTAGTACAAACACCATTATCGAGACTTTGAAAGTCATCTTGCGTTTGAACAAAAATGAGGACACCTTTCCTTTAGTGAAAAACTTTCAAAAATATTCGACCCTTGGGTCTAAGCAACTGCACTTGAAAATATCTCAAAATATTTTTGGTCCTCAACCGGAAAATTTTGAAACATATTACGGTGCTAGAAGGCACCTTGAAAGCACCGCGAGAAGATAATTCGCTTTAAAAGTAC
The DNA here is from genome assembly GCA_033398695.1 of Orobanche coerulescens. Lineage (NCBI taxonomy): Eukaryota > Viridiplantae > Streptophyta > Magnoliopsida > Lamiales > Orobanchaceae > Orobanche > Orobanche coerulescens. Next base: position 105,673,507 of record CM065815.1, read on the forward strand.
GTCTCGAATTTTAATTTTTCTAAGATACTCAAGGTTTTCAAAAATAATTCAATGGGCTAGAATGCCCAAAACTTCGTAATTACGCAAAACATTATAGCGCCATGGGTCCGTCGGAACTCACCAGCTAAAAACCATTTACAACGTTAAAAGGCCGAAGACGGTAATACTTCAAAAACTCACAAAAGCCATTTATAAAATACTAAATACCGTCATAAGAATTTCGTCAAAGCGGTCAAGGCCATAATGCCAAAAACTCGGTTAAGGGAATCGGTTTTCGAAATAAAACTCGGTCGGTAAAATACCGAAAGTCAATACAAAAGAACTCACGCAGCGGATAAAAGAAATACAGTTCAACATGCATAATCCACCAACACTACTCCTCATATGAACGAAATATGAGAGTCAAATAACCACATATCACGAAATCAAAATCCATAAGAGGATTCCGTCACTTAACAAATAATCATAAAAATAGCTCGTGTCACACAGGGCACAACACAAAGAAGGGAGACTTACATTTACAGGTCGCACGAAGATGATGATCGCCCACGATACTAATCACGACCAACAAACTCAGACGACGCGTCGCGACACGACTCAGTCAGACAAAATCCGACAAGACAAAACTCAACAGACACCATTGACCCGACAGCCTAGGTTTCCACAACCTAAGCTCTGATACCATTTATGTAACACCCCCAATCCGCTCAGGGATATTACACGCCGTAGAACCTTTCCTCAAGGATCTACCAGGCTGGTAACAACAAACGAACAATTCGACAATGCCTTTAAGGCTAAAAAGACTCAGTAGACCGATTTGGCCTTTCAATAAATGCATACAACTCAATTATAATACATGCCCACGCAGGGGTCGAATACAACACACTCCCGTACAACGGGGAAAGAATACTGCAGCGGAAATAAAATGCAACTAAACCAATAACATCATACGGATCCTCGTGTGATTAATATCGTTCATCTTTCATCATCCTTCGTGCCGACCCTGTGCTATGCTCCAAAACCTGAATGCAATACAGACATCCACCCCCCGAATACTCGGGGGTTAGCAAAACTCCACTGTTTTGCTAGTGCAAGTACAAGTGCAAAAATACGAGCCATACAATACAAGTTCCAAGAACAATAATAATCAGAAATCCTCAAAGTTCCAAACGTAATGAAAAGCACTTCCCGAGGCATGAGTTTGGTAAAACATTCCAAAACCGAAAGATCACAAATCAAGGGAAAACAATTTATAAAACAGTTTAAAATGCCATCGAGAGTTTTAGTAGAAAATAATTTAGGATTTCCGAATCCTTGTCTTTCCAAAAATCAACAGGGGCACAACCCAAAGGTTTTGTTTTCGCAAATAGAAAATGCATAACAATTCACAGGCCCGAGCCCAACATCACGTGTCCTCGACGGACATAAAAATCAACACAACGTAATCACGCACGCGCATCGCCTAGACCGGACGAAGCCACAAATCCCACTCGAGGCCTCGAAGGACCCTCCCGAGTGGCTAGCGAAACAAATCACACACATCTCACGGTTGGATCAATCGCTTGTTGCATCCTGGCCACATGATCGCATGCCATGTGCCACCGTAGATTATCTCGTGCTCTCACGGTTGGATCAATCACTTGTTGCATCGACCACATGATCACGTGCCATGTGTCACCGTAGACCTTCAACCATATCCACACATTCACACAATCAACATATCACATCAAGGATATTCAAACAATTCGCCCAGAGGCCTCAAACACTTAGCAAAACACCACGTCAATCCACAACGCACTGAAAAGAGATAATATACGTACACACGTATTATCAAGCGCAACATCAACACCAAACATATCCAAATATCCACGTAGTCACTTACAACCCACACAATTACAAAACACACGCGTTTTGAAAGAGAGCCTTTAACCAGGCTAATCGAATCTTTTGAAAACTCGTTTCAAACAATCAAACAAACATATAAAGACGATCACCAATTATCATATTCACAAAACAAGAATAGTATGGACAAGGTACTTGCCTCGAAATCGGCACGCAAGTATTCCGACGAACACGGCTCAACCGAAAAGCTTCGAAACGCCCGATGTTAACGAAAAGGGAGATAACAACGAACGGAAGGGTTCAACACGGTTTCTTCGCAAGAAACTCGACCCTAACATCATATAATCCATAAATCAACAATCATACGAGGAAGGATAATCGTAGAACGCCCGAAAACCCTCTATGACATTCTAGGACACCTTCAAGACGTCGATCAAGAACTCGACCAAAACAACGAATCGATACGATCCAACCATGGAATAACAAGGTAAAAGATATAAAACATCTAAATAATCATCAATCCATCATAATCCTAAGTTAAATCGGATTAAACGGACGAAATCAACCAAAATACCCAAATTCCCCAAAACTAGATTTCAAGAAATCTAACCTTGATTCGGTAGATCGGAGGAGGTTACCGGATGATTGGTTGATGCTATAAACTCAAGAACTTCATGGATTGGATGTATGACAACATGCCTCCATGATCCATAAGTCTCCAACCGCGGAAGAGGAGGAAGGAAGTGGGAAAACGAGAGGAAAATGAAGTCCTTCCCCGCATCCCGTGTAATATAGAGAAACACAAGAGAACCTATCGCCAGCCTATCGGCCGATAGCCCAACCGATACCCATACGAATGCCGGTGGAGCCTATCGACCCCCTATCGGCCGAAAGGCTCTGAAGTTCGAATGTGAAGAATTTTGAGGAAAAAGCTCCATTTCCACAAATGATCGCTGTTGAGATACGATGAAAAGCTTCAACAATTTGACAGAAGGACACGCCGAAAAGTTCGCGACGACGCGTCAACGACTCGAGATGAAAACGTAATGCAATAATTAATCATACGCGACCAAGAAAAGGGTCAAGACGACAAATACAGATATGGATACCCGTAACTTCAAGAAATTACAAAATGGCCCAAAACGCCCGAAAATCACGATACGTGATCGAAACACCAAGCCAAAGCTCGCAACATGAATAATAACATTAAATGAACTTACGAGAAAGTCGAAACAACAGTTTCGGACGAGATTCGCAAGAATCGAACTCAAGTGCGGAAAAACCGCTAAAAAGCACGGAACTCAACAAAACGACACCGAAACGAGATCGGATGACAAAAAGTGCAGAATTAATCATTCTCGGAATGACGAAACGGTCACGAGCGAGTCGTCAAAACGGACTTCCGCCGAAAAAAAGAAATTTACCGAAAATCGAAAATTGCGGATATTACATATACAAGCCATACGAGAAATATTCACACCAATGCAAACGAGTCACAATTACGACACAAACCACACGATCCACAAATTAGCAAAGGATGCATGCATACGCAAAAAATAGCAACCATTCATAAAGTCGCACATTCTTAAAGGACAAGTAAAAATAAAAGTTTTTCTAGAAATGGCCGGTTGAGTCGAGAGAATTAGCACTTTGAAATACCTTCAAAGAACATTTTAATAAAATAATTAAAAGTGGTATCATTGACTCGGGCCGATTTAAAGGATTCAAGAAGGTATTCAAAAATCAAACAGTTATACTTTAGAAAGTAGTTTCAAAATCTCTCGGGGTCCTCGACCCAATATACGGAAACACTTTAGAAAGTAGTTTCAAAATCTCTCGGGGTCCTCAAACCTATACGCGCTTTCTCAGCGAATTCCTGCTTAAGACCATCAATGATTAGTTAACCCTCGAAAATCTCGTTAGAGATTAATTAACCCTCTAAAATCTCGTCAGAACTCCTTGGTCGCCGAATCCTTGATTTCCTTACTGATCCCAATATTTCTAGAAGTTGTTTGAAAATGATTTAAAGGCCCAATTTTATTTAGTATCAGGGTCTTAGCTATCACACAAATATCCTCCGCTATGAAGCTTGCCAGGAGCCTCCCCTGAAACATCTGTGCACCGGCGTTCACTACACTATGGTGGCCGCACCCTTGTACATGTCGCCGCGCCGGCATCACTCCCGCAAGAGCCGCCCATTGACACATGCATTAGGCAACACCGTCGTTCCACCATCCACACGAGCCGCTCCTTGCAGCATGCACAGAATGGACCACCGAAATCCAACTGGACGACTATAAGATATGAACAAACCTCGATCCAATACAACATCTAGACCTCACAAATGGGCGAGCTCGATCTGCAGGGGCCGGGTGAGGGACGAGCGGGAGTTTTATGGATCGGGTTAAAAAGGCCCATTTGTTTTTTAGCCTCAAACATGTGGCTCGTGGCCCGCCCAGGGTGGTCTTGGCCCGGCCCGCAGACCTTAATTTTAATTTTTAAGTATAAAATGTAATATTTTGAATAAATGTACAACTATTTTTATATCATTAATCATCATAAAATTTACTACACTACCACAATATACAAATTAAATATACAGTTATCTTGATTGTATCATTACATCATTTACTACACTATCACAATCACAAAAGAAATATTCAAATAATTTTATTTGTTCAGTTGATCATTTGTCATTACTATTATATTAAGGAAATCTTAAGATGATAGTATATATTGATATGAGATACTAAAATAACCATAAAGTCCTATAAGAAAATAAAATTACATCACTAATGAACATATAGATGTAATATAATCTAACAAATATATAATGAAAAGATTTAAATATTATAATTACACATAACTTAAAAAAAATTGGGTCGGGCGGGCAGGGCCTTCCACGGGTGGGCAAAAATTGGGTCGGCCAGTTTTTTTTGGACCATAAAAATATAGCCAGTGCCCGCCCAAAAACGGGCGGGCTGGCCCGGTCCGGACGCGGGCCTGTGCCTATTTGGTCAGGTCTAACAACATCAATGTACGATATTAAAAAGAAATAGATACAGTATAACAATATGTTTGCAAAGATCTTTGTACTTGTTTGTTCGTAAATTTGGGTACATTCATAAATATGTTTCGGTCCCTTCATGGCTACTTATAGTGTCATAAATATAGTCGTTCATCAATCTCTACATTGATGGTCGGTGAGACGTTGACACCTCTCGTGTTCTTTTTGTCCTAGCATTAAATGCTGCTCAGAAAACTTAGCCATCAACGAATGCATGTTCACACCTCTAGTCTGAGACGTGACTAATGCAGCCTCCTTCTGTATTAAGTTCGTTCAAACCGTGAATACATTATGATTACCTAATTTCCTTAGTCATAACGGTAACACCTTAGAAACTTTTACCGTAGGAAATAGTTATACATATCCTCATGTGGAGTCGGCAGTAATATACACTATATCTTCGAAGAGTCTCTCCTATAGAATGTGTCTCTTGTGTTGTGGCTTTCGATCATTGTAGTATAGTCCTGTAGGATGCTGTTGTCGTTCTACACGTATCAAAATCCTGTAGGAATTCTCCCAGCAATGTGGAACTCTTAACGCATAATTTTGACATGTCAGCTGAAGATGATGTTGGTGAAGATCTTTTGATGATGGAAGAGATTGGAGAATTTAATTTCAATTATAATTATATTATGATTCAGGTTAATGAGGAGTTCTTTAACTTCAGTCATTTTCATACTTATAACGCTCGTACAGGGCCGACCCTGGTACCGAGCGAGGTAGGCGACGGCCCAGGGCATCAAACTTTTGGGGACATCAAATTTTAAGTTCATGTATATTGGGTAGAAGAAAATCTGAAAGAGTAGATCTGAGATTTTTTTTGATAAGAGTGGAGGAAAAATATATAACGGTGAAGGAGGAAGATGATACATTGAGGAAAGAGAAAAACAAAATTAAAAAATAATATTTATTTAAGGTGTTGTGTCCGATTACCCACGTGGGTAAGAGGGTTAATATGTGACCAATAGAAATAAAGTTTTTTTTAAAGATTATTGTAATCAAATTTGTACTTTTACTTTTTCTCACTTGTCTGTGTCTTGAGTTGTGTGCTTCTTTACTTGTACGAAAAATCCAATTCTTTGCAAAGTACTCGTAGAATATATATAAATTCACCATTATTCTCATGTGTAATATGGATTAAAGATGTAGAAAACTCAATCGTATTAGTTTATTACATTACATATTAATATCTTAGAGTATCTGCTGACTATGTTATTAATTTTATGGTGTTAGAATCCATAAGATTTATTTTCGTTTACGGTTGATTATGATATTTATTTTTCATGATATGGTGATATTATTTTAGCGAATGTTGATTATGATGAGATAATCGATGGTTTTTTATTAAGATACAAGCGACAACATTGTTATAAGTGTTGTATTTTGAAATTGTAATTCGAAGTTTATATCTTATACCGTAATATTTTATTTACTAATGAAAAATTGGTGTGAGGGTGAGCGTAGCTTGCCGAGGTTACAAATTTCTAAAAAATAGCATGTTCGCTTATGAGGAGCATTTTTCTATCGCCTCGTCTAGGGCATCCGAAAACTCAGGACCGGCTCTGCGCTCATATTGCTTTAAAAACCAGTGTAGAGAAAAATATGAATGCATCTGAAACTGTAGTAGCATGGAGCATTTATATTATCATAAAAGAATTTAAACGAACATATCTACTTCTATTTTTCTAGTTTTGTGTATTAACATCAATATTATAAATATTGTATTTTTATTCCCACGAATTTGTCCATTTCTACGTCAGAAAATTATGCAACAATTGGCATTGAAAAAACGGCATTGCCATTTGTCATTACATATGCCAAAACAAATTGCCCTGCCAGGTACCCTAAAGACCATTGGTGCAAAAAGGTAACAGGACACAGTAACATCATGGAGTTTTTGAGGTTTCTTATCTCTTGTTTAATCAGAGATTGAAGATATACTTTATGTTACTTCAGTTTCAGATTACGAAATTTCTTGTTAAGATTTTGAAAGCTTGATTGAGATTCGTCATATGTATTTTGAGTTTGTGTATTTGAGATTTCTTCTATTGTCTTCTTTCAATGGCTAAAACGTTAATTGTTTTAGTTATGCTTAATATGTTTAGTTCGATGATGTTATAAAGAAAAAAACTTTTTGTCCTAGCCGAATGTCGGCAGAGGAAGTAAAATAACAAGATTTTACAAAGAACATAATTAAAATATAAAAAGTATTGGTAATAAGTGTGTGATTGATATTAAAAGTACAAAATATTGATTTCAAGTGTGCGGCGGAGATTAAATAATATGATGTGAGTGTTTGATTCGATTGCCTACAAGTTATCAATGCAATTTTCTTAAAAGAACAATTTTGAATGAGGTGGGACAGAGGAGCGCGCGCGCACGCACGCGCGCGCACACACACACACACATATATATATATACACACTCACTTTGTTCCTCCCGAAGTGCTATATTTCAATAAAAAAAATTCAAGTTAGAAGATATTTCATTAAGTACCTTAAATCACATATAACAATCACATTTTACTTTTTAATCTACACTATACATTCATCATCGAGATCTTTTGCCTTTTAATCTACAATGCAGACTCATTATCATACTTACAAAACTTGGGCTCTGTTCTTTTGGACTGAATAAATCTTAACTGAATTGAACTGAACTGAAATATATATTAAAATTAAATAATAATAATTAATATTTTAGTAATAATAGTAATCAGCAACAGCAACAATAATAATAAACAAGCTTATTATTATTATTATTAATAATAATTATTATTATTAATAATAATTATTATTATTAATAATAATAACAATAATATTAATCAAGATTATTATTAAAAATAATAAAATTAATAATAATAATAATATTAATAAATATTATTAGTAAAAATAATATTAATCAACAACAGCAACAATAATAATAACAATAATAATAATCATGATTAATAATAATAATAACAATAATAATGATCAAGATTAGTATTGTTATTATTATTAATAATAATAATAATAACTAATCAAAATTATTATTAATAATAACCAAATATGAATAATAATAATTATAATAATAATATAATAATAAATATTATCAGGCCACTCAGTCCGCGTCGTTTAAGACAACAGTAGCAAACAAAGGCGGAACCCGCAGTTATCAGACAGGAGCATCCGGTTCTGGGGCTGGCAAGCCTCGAATTTACGAGATGAAGAGGAGCGATGATCCGGAGGCCCGAATGATCTCACACATCCCCGCCCTCCGCTATAATATCCGAGAGTTTTGTTCCGGTTGCGTTGAATTTTTTTATCTACTGTTTAGTGGATTGTATGTTGTTCGTGCTTATATGATCAGGTGTCATACATTGACACATGTTGGTTGCGATTCAGATTGTTGCGTGTTTGTGGTTATGTTGGGTAGTATCGTTGTAGTGATGAGTTTTTGGTGCGATCTTACTGCCTGTCCAGTAAGAATAGCGCACGCTATGATCAAGGATAGCGCACGCCACTAGGGCGTTGCTAGCGCACGCTAAGGCCAGTTAGCGTACGCTAACGGGAGGAGCAGAATTGATGCAGAAGCTACTGCATTGAGCGAGGAAGTCAATAGCACACGCTATGTAGTAGGCCAGCGCGCGCTAAGGTGCATCGGTAGCGCACGCTACGGAGGTTTTAGCGCACGCTAACTGTAGATGCAGAATCCGTCCAGTAACTACTGGACTGGAATTGGGACTCGTTAGTGCATGCTAATATTCGTGATTAGCACACGCTAACTGTGCTTTTTGGGCGGATCGTTGCTTCGACAGCGCATGCTAATCCGGGTGATTAGCGCACGCTAAGCTGTCCAATATATAAATTGGATAGCAGTCATGTTTTCTCATTTCATCTTCATTTCCTTCTTTCTCCACGATTTTGAGATGAAGGCGATTAGGGTTCAAGTTCCTGGCCGATTTTACTCCATCCAAGGGTGTTATGGAGGATTCTAGGTGATTATAACATCATCTAATCCATCAACTTCGTCCGGATCAAAGGTAAATTCTTGTAATCTCCTAGGATTGACTTTCGGGATTTCCTTCTTGATTTCGTTGTTCATCCGATTTTAATGGATTAGATGGTGTTATTGAGTATTATTAATCATGTTTTGCAGATTGTATATTCGTATCTCGAATTTATTTGAGTCCAACTATGATTTTTGTGTTCTAAGGGAGCCTTGAGCATTTAATGTCCGATTAAATGACTCAATGGATTTTCCTTTGATTCTTGGGTGTATTTCTAGTTGTTTGCAGTTGTTATACTCGTTATAATCATGTTTTCCTTGTTTTCTCCCAGAGGATTGTAGGTTTTCAAGGTTTCCCAGTTGTGCCGTATTCATTGGGGTTTCGGTATCGATTATTGAGGCAAGTATCTTGCTTATATGATTTGTGTCTTGTGATTAGAGATTATGTGTTAGATTTACGATGATTGATTATGTGTTATCTAGATTTACGATGATTGTTCATGATCAAGGAATCATGATGGTTGTGATGATTGTGTCGGACTGATTTTATGCTTGGACGTGTATTTTGTTTTATGTTGATTATGGGAATAGCCGACTGTGTATTGTACATGATGATGGTTAAAATGTCGACATCATGCTATAGTGTTGGTTGTGTGAAGTTGTGATAGTCAATGAGATTGATTGATCGTGAATGTGTTGGTATAATGTGAATATGAATGTTGCTTGCTGTGTTGTTAAGTTCACTCGTGTGGGTTCGACGGGGCCTACGAGGATTCATGGGACAGGTCCATGGCATCATAACTTAGTATGTGTTGCTAAGGTCCAATCGTGTGGGTCTGACGAGACCTATGATGACACATGACACAGGTTCATGGGGTCAGGACACAGTACGACCAACCATGCGGGTTCGACAGGGCCTATGGTGACACGTGACATGGGTTCACGGTGTCGGGACTAGTTGTTGTGATTGTTGTGTTGGCTCAACCCGTGTTGATTGTTGTGTAACACCCCCAAGTTATTCGGGATATATTACAGCGTCGTGAGTCCCGCCGTGGAACTCACAAGGCTAATCATACGCGGAATTATAAAACTTGACTAATGAGATCCGAATACAATGAAATGAAGGACAAACAAATGGTATTCAAACCATTACCAACGTATCAAAATACATCACAACACAATTCAATACTTCGGCAACACTGGCCGGAACATCAAGAAAAGCTGAAAGGCAATACTCGAGTATTCAATAACCATTCCAATACAACACTGAATGGAGAAATGCAAAATACAACCGGAACTAATACACAGTATCACGCTTGCCCACCATCTTCATGCCGACCCGATACCTGCCTGTCCGCTCTCCTGGAACCTGAAATACATAAAACGTATTTCCCCCATAAAGGGGTTAGCCGTCGAATAGCTAGTACAAGTATATCGAATATGAAATACAATACTACTCAACAATACAGTGAAAGTATTCATCAAATCATCAATTCAAGACTAGTATTCCGGAATAACTAAATCTCATTTCAAAATATACACGATTAACCATGGAACCGCACCAGCAGCAACGGAACCCTCTGAGGCTCCGTCGAACCCTCCCAACCCCAAACTATTCGTGGAACCATACCATCAGCAACGAAACCCTTTGAGGCCCCTTCCAACCCTCCCAGAGTGAATACATACAATCATACAAGTCATATACCTCGCTTTCAAAGTCGAGAACGTATTAACATACACATATACTTGCCTTTGAGACATCGCGAATCCGGAAGGAAAAGAGTACAAGTTCGGTAGGTCCAAGAACGCACTTCCGACACCTAAACGATTCGCAAAGAATATGATAATCAATAATCCATACTCATAACACATGCATAAACTCCCGAAACCCGCCTACGATTCACGAAACCACTAGGGTAAACATCTAGGGATTTGAAAATCGCCAAAACCCTCTTACGTCTGAACCATCATGAAATAATTCATAGAATCGTAAGGGAAACATGTTAACAAGGTATATAATTCATAATATCGAGGTTCTCAAACCCAAAAACGGATAAATCGGATGAATCTAAGAAAATCCCCAAGAATCCCCAAAAATAGGATTTCAAGCATTTATACCTTGATTCGGGCGATAGAATAGATTAGATGTTGTGAAATCCTTGTTCTCCAACCAAAGATGTTGATATCTGAAGAAGGATCGTCTCTGAACTCTCCAAATCACCGAAACCCACTGCTCCCGATCGGAAAATGAGAAAGATGAGAAAAAATGACGAAAAGGAAGTCAAATGTCCAATATATACTCGCCCAGTCTAGCGCACGCTACGCTTAAGAATTAGCGTGCGCTAACGGGGTCACCGGTCAGTCCAGTGGCTTCTGACAGCCTCGCTAGCATGCGTTAGATGATCCGTTGCGTGCGCTACTCGACTACTCTTAGCGCGCGTTAGCCAATAGTTAGCGTGCGCTAACTGGGAGTTGCTGTCCAGAAACTGGAGTCCAGAACTTACTGTCCTCTGCCCTGCTCGAGTCGTAGCGTGCGCTGCTGTGCCAGTATAGCGTGCGCTACGAAATACTTGTAGCGTGCGCTAGCCGAAGCCTAGCGTACGTTACCTGATAGTCCAGTCAGTCAGACAACCTCACTGTCTCTGCCGACCCAGCCCGTTAGCATGCGCTACGGATGGTGTTAGCGCGCGCTTATGTCCACGAATAGCGTGTGCTAACAAACTCCTAGCGTGCGGTAACTGCTTGTCCAGAGAGCAGTATAAATTACTGACTCTCCCCTGTCTGGCCCGTTAGCTTGCGCTACAGCTCAAAGCTAGCGTCCGCTACTCAGGCATAATTAGCATACGTTTGCCTAGGCCTAGCGTGCGCTATTTCCACTGACCAGAACAGTACCGAAAGGTCTAAACAACCCAAATCATGATCCAAACAAGGTGCGAATCTCTACAACATCATCAACAAAAACATTCAGAGTTTCCACGGCGACAAAAATAGGAAAAACAGTAAGGTCAAACAGTCAATAAAAGTACGGGTATTACATTCTCTCCTTCTAAAAAGAAGTTTCGTCTCGAAACTTAAAAAATGAAAAGTTCGGGGTATTCCGATCACATCTTTTATTCCGTCTCCCAAGTCGCTTCCTCGACCCCATGTCTCGACCACTACACTTTAACCAATGGAATGGTTTTGTGCCGAAGTTGCTTCTCACGACGTTCAAGGATCTTCATCAGCATCTCCAGAAAGGTAACATCCTTGGCTACGTCAATCTCACTATAGTCGATAATATGACTTGGGTCCGGCACATATTTCCTCAACTGAGATACATGAAAAACACAATGGACATGACTCAAAACTGGAGGCAACGCCAAGCGATAAGCTAAATCTCCAACCCTGTCCAAAATCTCGAATGGTCAAATATACCTCAGACTAAGTTTCCCCTTCTTCCCGAAGCGGAAAACTCCTCTGGTCGGCGACACTTTGAGTAAAACATGGTCTCCCACATTGAATTCCAAAGGTCGACGACGAGTATCAGCGTAAGATTTCTGACGGCTGTGGGCGGTCAACAACTGGTCCCGAATAATGGAAATCTTCTCCTTAGTTTCCAATAGCATATCCGGTTCCGTTCCGACTAGCTCCGAAGCCTCGTCCCAACATAATGGCGATCTACAGCGCCTGCCGTAAAGTTCCTCGAACGGTGCCATTTTGATTGACGCATGACAACTATTATTGTAGGCAAACTCAATCAACGGCAAGTGAAGCTCCCAATCATTAGTCCAGTCTAGGGCACAAGCCCGTAACATATCTTCCAACGTTTAAATCATCCTCTCCGTCTGAGCGTCCGACTGAGGATGAAAAGACATGCTCAATTTCAACTCGGTACCCAAAGCCTGGGGAACGGCCTGCCAAAAATGTGATATAAAACGACCATCTCGATCGGAAACAATGGTCTTAGGGGAACCATGCAATCTCACGATTTCAGCTAGAAAAGTTCGAGCCAATCTCTCTGGTCCCCAAGTATCCTCAATACCTAGAAAGTGAGCACACTTGGTCAACCGATCGACGATTACCCAAATCATATTCATCCCAGTTCTAGTTACCGGCATCCCAGTGATAAAGTCCATAGAGATATCCTCCCATTTCCACTCGGGAATAGGAAGCGGTTTCAACAATCCCGCCGGTCGTTGATGTTCAATTTTTACTTGTTGACACGTCAAGCATAGAAGCACAAACTCCGTGACATCTTTCTTCATATTATTCCACCAAAAATTTCGCTTTAAATCTTTGTACATCTTACTCGTTCCGGGATGGATTGAGTAAGGCGTTGCATGAGCCTCTCGGAGAATTCTTTGCCTCAGTTATATATTATTCGGAACACAAAGCCTGCCCTGAAATCTCAAAATAATATCCTCGTGAACCATGAAGCCAGGGGCTTTTCCTTTGATTACATCTTCCTTCAGTTGGGAAATCATCGGGTCACTCCATTGTTTCCCTTTGATGTCGTCAACCAAGGACGAAGTAATTTCGAGAGTACACAACTGTCCTTGTACTCTCTGAAGCCAAACCTCTATTCCTTGCTCAATTAGATCCTGAAAAATCTTTGTCTGAGGTGTAAGAACCTCGAGCATCTGAAGCGATGCTGATTTGCGGCTCAAAGCATTTGCTTTTCCTGGGTGGTATAGAATTTCCAAGTCGTAATCCTTTATCAATTCTAACCTACGTCTCTGTCTCATATTCAGCTCTTTCTGACTAAAAATGTACTTCAGACTCTTGTGGTCGGTATAGATCCGACACGGAGAACCATACAAATAATGCCGCCAAATCTTAAGTGCGAAAACAATCGCTGCCAACTCTAGATCGTGTGTAGGATAGTTCATCTCATACAGCTTCAGTTGTCGTGACGCAAAAGCTATCGTCTTATCATGTTGCATAAGTACACATCTGATACCTTGACCTGAAGCGTCACTATATACGGCAAATCCATCACTACCATGTGGTAAAGTCAGAATCGGCGCGGAGGTCAAACGTCTCTTCAGCTCATCGAAGCTTTGTTGTCTCTCGTCTGTCCAAACAAATTTTTTCTATCTTCTGGAGTAGTTTCGTGAGTGGCCGAGTGAGTTTCGAAAACCCCTCGACAAATTGGCGGTAATACCCATCAAGGCCCAAAAAGCTACGAACTTCTTTAACATTTGTAGGCGGTGCCCAATCTAGCACTACCTCAATCTTTTGCGGGTCTACACGAACCCCTTCGGCCGAAATCACATGGCCGAGAAACATAACTTCTTCCAACCAAAACTCACATTTCGAGAATTTTGCATAGAGGTGCTCGGTTCTCAAAATGTCTAATATCAAACGCAAGTGTCGGGCATGTTCCTCCTTATCAAGACAATAGATCAAGATGTCGTCAATAAAGAAGACTACACACCTGTCGAGGTACTCGATGAATATCTTGTTCATTAACTGCATGAATACTGTCGGTGCATTAGTCAATCCAAAAGGCATGACTACAAATTCATAATGCCCATATCTCGTCTGAAATGCAGTCTTCGGAATGTCGGACTCTCTTACCCTGAGCTGATAGTACACTAATCTCAAATCAATTTTCGAGAAAACTGCATCTCCCTGCAATTAATCAAATAAATCATCTATACGAGGCAAGGGATACTTATTCGTAATGGTCACTTTGTTTATCTCACGGTAGTCGATGCATAAACGTAGTGAACCATCCTTCTTTCTCACAAAAAGAACAGGTGCGCCCCAAGGCGAAGCGCTCGGTCTGATGTACCCTTTCTCCAATAGTTCTCCCAATTGACTCTTCAATTCTTGCATTTCGGAAGGTGCCATTCGATAGGGTGACTTAGAAATCGGAGCCGCATCAGGCTCTAAATCCATAGAAAATTTTATCTCTCGATCTGGAGGTAATCCCAGGAGGTCGTTTGGGAAGACATCGGGATACTCGTCAACAACCGGAATCGAAGAGAAATCGACTTCGTTTCCTTCCGTCTTCAAAGCATAACACCAAAAGCCCGTGCAACCTTTATTCAAAAGTTTTACGGTCTTCATGGCGCTAATAAGAAACTTAGGTTGGCCCTTCTTACGTCCCAAAAATGAGTACTCGGATCCGTCTTCAGTCATCATGGTGATAACCTTAGTACGGTAATTCATAATCGCTTGGTGACGGTCAAGCCAATCTTCGCCAAGGATCACATCCTCGCCTTCCATATCGACTACAATCAAATTTGATAACCACTCTAAGCCGGCAATCACCACCGGAAAATCTCTAATCTCCCGGTTTCCCACAATTCTATCCCCGCTAGGTAGTTTCACAATGAAGGGATCACAGCAGTATATATTCAAATGACATACACACTCCAAGAAAATGAAAAAATGTGTAGCACCCATATAAAAAAGTACACGAACTGGATGAGATAAAATATTAATGGTACCTGAAGCAACCATTGCGTCGGGTTCGTCTGTTCGACGCATCTCATAGATTCGTGGTTGTACCGAACTGACGCTAGAGTTCCCTCCTCCAGCATTCTGGCCCTGTCCCCAGCCCCTGCCGTAACCCTGTTGTGTCTGCCCAACTGGTTGTTGCTGACTTACATTCTGATTTTTAGACACTGGGGATGAAGCCCGAGTGCCCAAGGTTTGATCCCGTTCAGGGCAATAGACTGCTCTATGCCCCATTTGTCCGCAAGTATGGCACTTCAGGGGTGGGAAGTTGCACTTCACACTAATGTGGCCTGGATGACCACAACTAAAACAGGTTATCGGGCGAGTTGAGGTGCCCTGTGTAGATCGGAAATTCCTCTTTCCTTTAGCAGAACGGGACGACTTTCCGGCAGAACGGTTAGTCGTCTGAGGCTTCTGAAAGTTGCCACTCTTAGAGCCTGAAAATTTTCCCACGATCTTCTGCTTCTTCGGTTCTTCGGTGGTATCGTTGTCGGGGCTTAACATGTCATGGGCCAAATCCCTGTCTTGGTATTCCTTCAAGGTGGTGCAAGCAAATCCAGCCATGTACCACCGTAAGTCTAAATTCATATGCATGTCGAAGTAATGGATTTTATCACGCTCGTTTCGCACTTGATCCTTCACGTGGATCAATTGTTGGTTGTATTCCACGATTGCCTGCGAAATAGGAATATTTTGCGGTTTAGCTTCGAAAAAGGCCCGGATTCGGCCTTCTTGCACTGGCCAAGGACAATACTCGGCCTTTAAGAGCTCTTTAAACTCCTCCCAAGTAGCAACATGATCATGTGGCTTGATAACTTTCCACCACGTAGCGGCTTCCTTGGTAAGGAAGTACTGGGCAATCGGTACCTTCCTCGCCTCCGGGCAATCAACCGCTTCGAATACCTTCTCTAACTCCGCTAGCCAATCCTCCCAATTTAGTAGGTCGGTGGCACCACCAAACTGTGGAGGGTGCATACGGATTATATTCTGAAGCAAGGCATCCGCGTTCGGGTTCAGATTATTCAGTTGTACGGTTTGGGCTAAAATGGTCATCTGGTTAGCCAATTGTTGAAGGGCGTTCCGAACTCCAGCATTCGCGCTGTTTCCCTGGCCCGTCGACTGGTCATGCTGACTTTCGGTATCAGGATGCACCGAGTTTTATAAACTGGGATTGGTCGACCTTGCAGCAGAACTGAGGGAAATGGCCGCGCCACGTCCTCGTCCACGCCCACGACCTCGACCACATCCTTGTCCCCTAGAAGCAGACATACTGAAGCATACACAAAGCACGTAAGTACCATTCAATCGCACGTCAACAAAGGGACTAACTCTCAAAAATACCAATTCAGAAACAAACAATTAAGGAAACACCAGAAAGATAAGGGGTCTTACAAGTACCGGTCGCACTGTGATGATGGCAAGGTAGTGATGCTGTGGACAAACGCTGACTCAATTGACCCAAAAGACCGACAGCCTAGGTATTCATAGACCTAAGCTCTGATACCATATTCTGTAACACCCCCAAGTTATTCGGGATATATTACAGCGCCGTGAGTCCCGCCGTGGAACTCACACGGCTAATCATACGCGAAATTATAAAACTTGACTAATGAGATCTGAATACAATCAAATGAAGAACAAACAAATGGTATTCAAACCATTACCAACGTATCAAAATACATCACAACACAATTCAATACTTCGGCAACACTGGCCGGAACATCAAGAAAAGCTGAAAGACAATACTCGAGTATTCAATAACCATTCCAGTACAACAACACTGAATGGAGGAACGCAAAATATAACCGGAACTAATACATAGTATCACGCTTGCCCACCATCTTCATGCCGACCCGATACCTGCCTGTCCGCTCTCCTGGAACCTAAAATACATAAAACGTATTTCCCCCATAAAGGGGTTATCCATCGAATAGCTAGTACAAGTATATTGAATATGAAATAAAATACTACTCAACAATACAGTGAAAGTAATCATCAAATCATCAATTGAAGACTAGTATTCCGAAATAACTAAATCTCATTTCAAAATATACACGATTAACCATGGAACCGCACCAGCAGCAACGGAACCCTATGAGACTCCGTCGAACTCTCCCAAAGTGGTTAACCCCAAACTATTCGTGGAACCGTACCAGCAGCAACGGAACCCTTTGAGGCCCCGTCAGACCCTACCAGAGTGAATACATACAATCATACAAGTCATATACCTCGCTTTCAAAGTTGAGAACGTATTAACATACACATATACTTGCCTTTGAGACATCGCGAATCCGGAAGGAAAAGAGTACATACAATAATACAAGTCCAGTGGCTTCTGACAGCCTCACTAGCGTGCGTTAGATGATCCGTTGCATGCGCTACTCGACTACTCTTAGCGCGCGTTAGCCAATAGTTAGCGTGCACTAACTGGGAGTTGATGTCCAGAACTTACTGTCCTCTGCCATGCTCGAGTCGTAGCGTGCGCTGCTGTGCCAATATAGCGTGCACTACGAAATACTTGTAGCGTGCGCTAGCCGAAGCCTAGAGTACGTTACTTGATAGTCCAGTCAGTCATACAACCTCACTGTCTCTGCCAACCCAGCCCGTTAGCGTGCGCTACAGACGGTGTTAGCTCGCGCTAATGTCCACGAATAGTGTGCGCTAACAAAATCCTAGCGTGCGGTAACCACTAGTCCAGAGAGCAGTATAAATTATGACTCTCCCCTGTCTGGCCCGTTAGCGCGCACTACAGCTCAAAGCTAGCGTGCGCTACTCAGGCATAATTAGTGTACGTTAGCCTAGGCCTATCGTGCGCTATTTCCACTGACCAGAATAGTACCGAAAGGTCTAAACAACCCAAATCATGATCCAAACAAGGTGCGAAGCTCTACAACATCATCGACAAAAACATTCAGAGTTTCCAGAGCGACAATAATAGGAAAAACGGTAAGGTCAAACAGTCAATAAAAGTACGGGTGTTACATGTTGAACCTACGGAGACTCATGGCAAGCGATCACGGAGTCATGAGCATGATTGTTAGTTAAGATTGTTGTGTTGACTCAGCCCGTGTGGGTTGTTGAACCTATGGAGTCTCGTGGCAAGCGATCACGGAGTCATGAGCATGACTGTTAGTTGTGATTTTTGTGATTGGTTAATTCCATACGGGTTGTTGAACCTACGGTGACACGTGACAGGGGATCATGGTGTCATGAATTATGTTATGTCAGTTATAGTTTTGGAAGAAAGTTTTTATGAAATGAATGTTTGGCCGAGCCCCACGCAATTTGGAAAATGTTTTCGTACTGTAAATTGTTGAAATACGAATTGAGATTTGGGCTAGGACCCTAAGATTTTCGAAAAGGTTTTACAAATCAGGACTCGAGGTCTAAAGGTTTTCTATTCTTAACAATCCCCGAGATGAGAATTTTATTTGATAATACTTCTTTGCTCGTTTTCGAAATTCTAAAACCTCTCGGGAATGCTTTGGTAGTTGATTGTCGTATCTGATTCGTGGTTACTATTTGTTTGCTACAATTCGTATGGTATGATACCTGTACTAGCCATTCAAATGATAACCCCTTAAATGGAGAAAATACGTTTCATGCATTTCAGGTATACTCAGTCTGAGGGAGTAGTGACAGGATCGGTATGGGAGATGATGAACTATGATACTAATCAAGAGTGAGAGTGTTGGTTTGGTCTTGTTGTACTGTCAAGTTGTAATTAGTCTTCCGCTGTACTGTACTTCGACTCCTACTTGGGTATTGTGGTACAGAGTTGTATTTTACCATTTGAGTTAGTTGTGAGACCACATCGGTCCGTATAGTTATTTATGTTTGACCTTAACGGTCCGTTTTGTTATATTGTTTGACCCGTCAGGTCAAACCTTTGGTCATTATGTGATGTTTTGCCTGGTAGATCCTCATGAGAAGGGTCTACGACGTGTAATATTCCCGGTGGATTTCTGGGGATGTTAGATTTATGGTATCGGAGCCAGGTTCTGGAAACCTAGGCTGTCGGGTTGAGTCGAGTTGTGATTTGTCGAGTCATGCTTTGTCGAGTCGTGTTTTGTCATGTCGTCTGAGTTGTTGGTTGAGATTAGCATCGTGGGCGGCCGTCATCTTCGTGCGACTTGTGGATGTAAGTGTCCTCTTTATGTGAGATATCTGTGTTTCATAATTTCAATTGTGTGCATGTTGTGTGATAAAATCCGTGTTTGATACTTGTGGTACACCACTTGTGTATTGAGCGGAATGTATTGACAGTTTGGACACCAAATGGTGCGGTATGAGGTGAAAGTTGTTAACCATGATGTGTTCCCAGAAATGTATCGATGGTAGTGTTTGTTGAGAAACTCGGATGGATGGTTTTGATGAATGTTTAAACTTGGTGTTCACGAATTGTATTTGATTGAATTGGTGATCTTGTTTGCCACTTAGGGATGTGGTTTTTAAATTCAGTTGTTTTTGGATAGTTGTAATTATGTCCGCTGCGTGTAGGTTTGAAAATGGTTTTCTGAAAGATTTCTTGGGCTTGATATGTCTGTGGAAAAATCAATTTTCGACAATATTTTTATTGTGCGGTTAAACAACAATTTAGTATGGACTTTAAAATTGGTTGAACTTTGACGAGTTGGTCATGTATTTTCAAATGACACCTTCAGACGGTATTTGAAAGATGTGTTTTATAGTATTTCGGACATTGTAAAATGTTTCGTTTATTTTTCTAAAAAATATTTCTACCTGCGCCTACTTCCTGAATGAAATCATCTTCAAGTAAGTTTGCTTGTAAATCAACAATGATCCTATGGTCTTCGTGCATGTAGAATAGATATCCTATAGAATCCCCTAGATATCCTATGAAACGACCTTTCACATACCTAGCTTCCAACTTCTCTTCTTCAGTCTTCTTGACATAAGCAGGGCATCCCCAAATTCTAATATGATTAAGATTTGACTTACTACCTTTCCACATCTCATGTGGAGTTTTAGGAATGGATTTAAAAGGACATAGAAGGACATATGTTCAAGATATATGCAGTAGTAAGAAGCGCGTAACCCTACAGGTAAATTGGTAGGTCATATTAGTTAAGCATGGAACGAACCATCACCAACAAGATTCCGTTCCTTCTTTCTGGCACACTATTTAATTGTGGAGTAACTGGAGGAGTAAATTGTGACACTATTCCTTGTTGTTTTAAGAACTCATCAAACTAGGTCCTCATATACCGCCACCTCAGTCCGATTAAAGTGCTTTAATATGATGACCTATTTGGTTTTCAACTAGGGCCTTAAATTCTTTGAATTTGTCAAAGTCTTTGAATTTATGTTTCATTAAGTACACAAACCATACCTAGTATGGTCATCAGTGAATGTCATTGAATACTGAAAACCATCTTGTGCCACTTCCAAAGGGACACATACATCGGTATGTATCAATCCAAGTTTTTCAACATCGAACGAACTATGTCCAACAAGGTTCAGTTCCTTCTTTCCGGCACCCTATTTATCTGAGGATTTCCTGGAGGCGTAAGTTGTGACACTATTCCGTGATCTTTAAGGAACTCATCAAACTCTGTACTCATATACTCGCCACCTCGGTCTGACCGAAGTGCTTTGATATGATTACCAGTTTGTTTGTCGACTAGGGCATTAAATTCCTGGGATTACTCAAAAGCCTCGTATTTATGTTTCATTAATTATACATAACCATACCTAGTATGATCATCCGTAACGTAATGAAATACTGATATCCATCACGTGCTGCTTCTAAAGCACCACATACATCGGTATGGACTAATCCAAGTTTATCAGCGTCTCTTTCAAACGTTCCTGTTAACGGGTACTTAGTCGTTTTGCCTTTTAAGACAAGATTCATAAGTTGGAAAGGGATCCGATCCCAATGGACCCATAAGTCCATCCTTTTCCATTTTGTAAACCTTGGTCTGACCAATATGACCAAGTCTAAGATGCCATTTCAAAACTTGATTAGTTTCATCCCTACCACGCTTCCTAGTAATAGTATTCACAACGACTTTGTTGTTTAGATGATACAATCCATTTAATAATGTAGCAATGCCCACTAGTTCATTTCTAAAATAAATTTTGCACGAACCATTACCAATGAAAAATGGAAAGCCTTTCCGATCTAAGACCGGAATGGATACAATGTTTTTATACCCCTTGGGCAACACTTGTACATCATCTAAAGTTAAAACAAAGCCAGATTCTAAATCTAATAGAAGTGATCCTATATCGGTTGCTGCGACACTATGCCGGCTTCCGACAGTAAGCATCACTTCCCCAGCTCCAAGCTTTCTACTTTGTTCCCAGATCCTGATTCATGGTACAAATATGAGAACTAGAACCTAAATACAGTATCCCAGAAGTAGTAAATATCATAGTAGAACAATTAGTTTCGAAAACTAAAAGTTCCGTACCTGAAGCTCCATGAAGGATCGAACAGTCTCTTGCCAAGTGGCCCAGCTCACCGCATTTGAGACATATGCCCGTCTTCACCTTCTTGATCTTGGGAACCATTGGGGACTTGCCCTTACCCTTAAAGTCCTTGTTTTTTGGGCCCATCTGCTTCTTGGTCGTTTTCTTATTGAACCTCCGAGATCTAGAAGAAATAAAAAGGGCAAACTCCTTCACCCGCGGAATCTTCATATGAGACTGAGCGGTTACAAAGTTGCAGTTGAACAAATCTCATGCAGGAAAAGATTTGAGGATAAGGTCGGTATATAGAGAAGCATGCATCTTAAAATCAAGAGCCTCCAATCTCTCGATCATAGAGATCATTTTGAGGACACGGTCCCCGACTTTCTCTCACCTTCCTTCATCCTGGCACGGAATAGTTGCTTGGATATCTCATATGTAGCAGTTCGAATGCGCTCACCATAAAGCTCAGTTAAGTGAAATAAGATCTGCCTAGCACAAGTCATTTTCTCATGAGCTCTCTGAAGCTCATTAGACATAGAGGCCATCAAATATCCATGATTTCTAATGTCATCCTTAACCCACTTTTCGTGGTTTTTAACATCTTCCTTACTAGCTTTGGTCCGTACCGGAGTTGCCGGAATGTCCGCCTCTATACTGAGGACTATCATCAAGTTGCGGAGCCAGTCCATAAAGTTAGGCCCAATTAAGGTGTTCTATCGAGTAGTATAGTGAGTGGATTCATTGTCATTCTTGAGAGTTTTATGTATGCATAAAGTACACTAGATTGATTAGGGACTCGTTAGATTATGATCTGAGTTTATAATTAAGGTCTTTTCTGCTCATTTAACCTAGCTCCCATTATTTTTATCAGAATAACACACTCCCATGTGAAATTTGGAAGTACTTGTCCGTTTTACTTCATATTGGTGATAGAGTTCTTTATAAATTTTAATAGAGGGCAATCAAACAGGTTTCTGGTCTATTAATCTTCATAAAGTAGTGTCTAACACCAACCCATCTAATGGAAGATTCGATCTTCTTTTTCCCCTTGTTGACTCCCCTCAATGTAATACCACCAGTATTACATGCTATTTCATGTTGAGCGATCATTTCTATTTCATCCATTTAATAAATAAATGTACTCCGTCATGATAAACGTATTTTGGATGATGTGTTCGTACTGTTTTAACATGAATAAAGATTGTCCACGCCTGTTATTCTTGTATCGTGATTGTATGATGATTGATGATTTGTCGGTGACATACCTCGATGTCGTTGGGCAATTATCGGTGCGAATATGACGGTGGCCAATGTCTTGTTCCCCGAGAGATTACTCGACGAGATTGAGAGGGATTAGTGTTATAGGAATCAATGTGATAATAACTTAATATACAAACCGAAACTTACGTACGTTAAAAATTATTTATTACGTACTCTAAGTATGTGCCATTACGTACACTAAAGATTATGCCTTACGTACGTCCGGAGTATTCCTGTGTAGATATTTCCGTGACTCTTGGCTGCGGCCTTGGGAGTTTATATGTTGATATACATTGCGGGACTGTGTTGAGGGATAAAACCTGAATGGTACCCACGTCCGGAGTATTCCTGTGTAGATACTTCCGTAACCCTTGGTTGTGACCTTAGGAGTTTATGTGCTGATAAAAGGAATGACGTTAAATTGAATATTCAGTGATGACCTTGTTTCTGAATTCATCTGATTCTATCTTTGAAGTTTGTTCGAAATGTCTGACCTGGTTTGACTGACACAATACATCGTGTCAGGCAAATTTGTTGAATATGTGTAGGATATTCCGGAAGGTTCCGGTCAGGTCTGAATAGTTTTGGAAGGGAGGCTTGTTATTTCTTAAACTAAATTTGGATAATCCACATTGTGTAATAACCGTATGAACGGACTTTGTTACCTTTATATTTCGGATGTATGAACGCTTTCATTTGAACATTTCCGCAAACTACATGTTAAATAAATTGTTTTTGAAACCTCTTTTAAAACTCGTCTTGTGGGTCCCAACCGGGATTCACGGCACTGTGACGTCCGGCTTAATTTGGGGCATTACAGAAAATGGTATCAGAGCCGAAAACTCACGTGGAAAGTGTATCAAAATATTTTCTTTGAAAACATTTTGCCTTCAAAAGTCCAACACTCCTGGCGACCGTAACTCATCGAGGAATGTCGAGGTAAAGTACACTTAAACTCCTGAAAATCAGGTATAATGTTTGAATTCAGTAAAAACTCAGAGACTGTTGTACTAAACTCACCTTTTAGATCGAGCAATCATCACTAATGGCACATCGTGGAGCTAGAAGGAACGTAAACGCCGCACAGGGTTCCGCTATGAATTAGCAGGAAGACAGGAATACCGGCGAAACTAACCCAGCCGGGAATCAGCCACCACCCATTAATTAGAACGAATAGGAGGCGGAAAATCAGAACAACGGGGGATTTGATCCGGCCTTTGTCCAGACCCTCGCACATGCCATTGCTATGGGAATCGCTCAGGTCAGCCGGGCAGAACGTGTACCGGTCATTGACATAGAAGAGAATGCTGGGAATGACCATTGGTTGGGAGAAATGATGAAGGCCAGACCGCCATTATTCGATGGATCAGGGGATAAGCACGTGGATGATTGGATCTCCAAGATGGAGACTGCCTTCGAGGTGATCGGTTGCCCAGGGAACCGAAAGGTACCGCTCGGAATCAACCAGCTCCGCGACACCGCAACCCGATGGTGGAGGACCTATAAGCCGGAGGACAGAGTAGTCGGATGGACCCAGTTTTTCAAACTATTGAGAGACGAGTACTGCCCCCGATCAGCACAGACTGCTCGAGCGCGGAGTTTCTTCAGTGCAGGACCTCAGGACTTACCAGTACCCGAAATCATTCGAGCTTACAGGACCGAACTAAGCTATGTCGCACAGATGGTCCCATCGGAAGATCAACGAATTTGCCATCTTGCTCAACGGTTGCCGGAAGATGTCCAATGTTACGCGGCCGGGTTTCACTGCACCACTCTGAGGGCATATGAGGACGTGGTCACAGCATACGCCAGTACGGTTGTTAGTTTGGATGCCGGGCATAACCAGAATAAGCAAAAGACATCTAATCAGTCTGGAAGCTCTAGCAGAATAAACTCGGGAATTGGGTTCTCCTCTAAATCAGCAGCTTCGTCCCAACAGAAAGGAGCACCTGACGGGCCCTCTCGCCGGAGCTGTTTTAATTGTGGCATAGTGGGGCATACCATGAGTCAGTGTCGTAAGGCGTCTACAAAGTGTTTTTCATGCGGAAAGGGTGGGCACATGTCTCACTACTGTTCACGGATCAAACCTGCACAAATTTCAGCCCCTCAGAGTCATCAAAGCTCGGTTCAGACATCTAGAGCATCCTCCATGTCCCATTATCGATCCCCACCATATCAAACTCCTCCTTATGGTGCTGGAAGAGGACGTGGCCATGGGGGAGGCACTGCACCCTCCTGGGGGACACTACCATCCCGCGTGTTCGAACTAAGGGCCACTGATAACCAGGCTGTACCTGCTGTCTCAGGTACACTTCTTATTAATTCCCAGCCTGTTCATGTACTGTTTGATACTGGAGCGACCCATTTGTTCATATCCGTGGAATGTGTTAACCGTTTAAATCTTCCTTGTGTACCTTGTGAATCTTTTACTATTAAGCTACCCGAGGGTAGCAGGGTGGGGGGTAATTTGGTAGTTCGAAACTGCCCGATTCGCGTCGATAGTCAGGGCTGGACAGCAAATCTCATGGTTTTTCCAGTTCAGAACGAAGACGTTATTTTGGGTATGGACTGGATGACAATGCACATGATAGTATTAGACACCTATCACCTGACAGTTTCCATTACAACTCCTGACGGTGTTACTTACATAATCAGAGGCCGAGAACACTTTAGTACTAAGGGGTCCCTCAGTCTCCTTACGGCAGGAGTATCTTGTGACGAACGAAAAACATATTATTTGTGTTATATTCTTCAGGAGGGCACATCACAATTGTCAGTTGCTAATATTCCCACGGTAAGCGAATTTCTTGACGTTTTTCGCGATGAATTACCCGGATTGCCGCAACGATGGGAGGTTGATCTTTCTATTGAACTTGAGCCATGGACGACACCTATCTCCAAGGCACCATACAGGATGGCACCAGCTGAGATGAAGGAATTAAAGTTACAACTCGAGGAATTGCTAAGGAAGGGGCTCGTTCGTCCGAGCACTTTGCCATGGGGTGCGCCGGTCCTTTTTGTAAAGAAGAAGGACAACTCCCTACGCTTATGTATCGATTACAGAGAACTAAATGAAGTCATTATTAAGAATTGTTACCCACTTCCAAGGATTGATGATTTATTGGATCAACTACATGGAGCGACTGTGTTTTCAAAGATCGATTTACGTTCTGGATATCACCAATTGAGAATTCGAGAGGAGGATATTCCAAAGACAGCATTTCGATCGAGTTACGGACACTACGAGTACATGGTGGTATCGTTTGGATTGACTAATGCCCCAGTCGTTTTTATGGAATTGATGAACAAGGTTCTGATAGAATTTCTCGACAAGTGTGTGGTAGTCTTTATCGACGACATTTCGATCTATTCCCGGAGCCGACAGGAGCATGAGGAACACTTGAGGCAGGTGTTGAGCATTTTGAGGCAACACCAACTTTATGCCAAACTTTCTAAATGCGAGTTCTGGATGCCGGAGGTGACCTTTTTGGGACATGTGATTTCGACAGAAGGCGTCAAGGTAGATCCCCAGAAGATCGAGACAGTCATGAGTTAGGAACCACCAAGAAATGTCAAGGAAGTGAGGAGTTTTCTGGGATTGGCAGGATATTATCAACGGTTTGTCGAAGCTTTTTCTAGTATTGCTCGGCCGATGACGAATCTACTAAGGAAAAGTACCAAGTTTGTCTGGACAACGGATTGTCAGGAGAGCTTCAACGATTTAAAGAGGAAGCTGACTACTGCGCCAGTACTGGTACTACCGCAGGGCACAGAAGGATTTGTAATATACACCGATGCGTCTAAGCATGGACTTGGATGTGTATTCATGCAAAATAACAGAGTTATTGCATACGCCTCTCGACAACTTAAACCTTATGAGGTGAACTATCCGACACACGATTTGGAGCTGGTTGCGGTGGTCCATGCCCTTAAGATTTGGAGACTATGGAGTTACCTGTAAAATCTTTACGGACCACAAGAGTTTAAAATACATCTTCACCCAGAGGGAGTTAAACATGAGACATAGGCGTTGACTAGAGCTGATCAAATATTACGATGTGGATCACCCCGGGAAGGCCAACGTCATGGCAGATGCACTAAGTCGGAAAACTGCACAGGAGATGACACTATCTGGTCTAACGGTGCAGTCGGAATTGCAACAAGATCTAAGGAGAAATGGCATTGAAGTATGGATACAACGCCACCAGGGACAGTTATGCTCAATTAACATTCATTCATCCTTGCTAGACGAGATACGCCTGGCACAGATGGAAGACACGGAACGTCGTGCGATCGGCGCAAGGGCCGAAGGGGGATTTATTTCAGACTACAGGATCCAAGTAAACTTGGTGAGGTTTAAGAACAGAATTTGTATTCCACCGAATGACGAGCTTAAGCAAACTATACTCAAGGAAGCTCATTCTACTCCCTATTCGGTGCATCCCGGGGCGAGCAAGGTGTATAAGGATTTGCGGAAGAGCTTCTGGTGAAAGAACATGAAACAGGAGGTAGCGAGGTTCGTTTCTCGATGCATGACATGTCAACAGGTGAAGATTGAACACCGCAGGCCGGCCGGAATCATGCAGCCCTTACCCATTCCGGAATGGAAATGGGAGAGCATATCAATGGATTTTGTCACCAAGTTACCAGTGACGGTGGGAGGAAAGGACACGATATGGGTCATTGTAGACCGACTGACGAAGTCGGCACATTTCGTTCCAATTCAGGAGACCACCGGGACAGAGCAGCTGGCCACCATCTCCATCCGAGAAATTGTAAGGCCACATGGCGTTCCCTTGGGGATTATATCAGATAGAGATACTAGATACATGTTCCGCTTCTGGAAGGCTGTCCACAAGGCTATGGGTACTCAGTTACATTTCAGCACGGTCTATCACCCTCAAACAGATGGACAGACAGAACGTACTATACAAACCCGGGAGGATATATTAAGAGTGTGTGTACTCGATTGGGGTAAGGATTGGGCCAAACACCTCTGCTTGGCGGAATTTTCATACAACAACAGCTGGAATGCAAGCATAGGCATGGCACCCTTCGAGGCCTTGTACGGTAGAAGGTGCAAGTCTCCTCTGTGTTAAGATGATGCGTCCGATGTCATCGCTAGCGAGTTGGATCTGATCCAGGAATCTATTAAGAAGATTCTCGTCGTTCGAAAACACATGTTGGCAGCTCAGAGCCGCAAAAAGTCATATGCTACGGACCGCCAGCGACCATTGGAATTTATGGTTGGGGACCACGTTTGGGTCAAAGTATCACCGATGCGGGGTGTTCGATGCTTCGGCCAGAAGGGCAAATTGAGCCCGAGGTTTATTGGCCCGTTCGAAATACTGGACCAAGTTGGTAAACTCGCTTATCGACTCACACTGCCACCTTTGTTAGACGGAGTGCATAACGTCTTCCACATTTCCCAGCTGAGGAAGTACGTGTACGACCCAAGCCACAAGATTAATTTCGAGGAGGTGGAGATTTCTAATGATGATACCTTTAGAGAAGTCCCAACCGCGATCTTGGATCGATGCGTAAAGACTCTAAGGAATAAGGCCATACCTCTTGTAAAAGTTCAATGGTCGCACCATGGCATAGAAGAAGCGACTTGGGAGACCGAGTCGAGCACGAAGGAAAATCATCCCGAGTTATTTTGTTAGTTTCGGGACGAAACTATTTTCAAGGGGTGTGGTATGTAATACCACCAGTATTACATGCTATTTCACGTTGAGCAATCATTTCTATTTCATCCATTAAATAAATAAATGTACTCCGTCATGATAAACGTATTTTGGATGATGTGTTCGTACTGTTTTAACAAGAATAAAGATTGTCCACGCCTGTTATTCTTGTATCGTGATTGTATGATGATTGATGATTTGTCGGTGACATACCTCGATGTCGTTGGGCAATTATCGGTGTGAATATGATGGTGTCCAACGTCTTGTTCCCCTATAGATTACTCAACGAGATTGAGAGGGAGTCGCGTTATATGAATCAATGTGACAATAACTTAATATACAAACCGAAACTTATGTACATTAAAAACTATGTATTATGTACGTTAAGTATGTGCCATTACGTACGCTAAAGATTATGCCTTACGTACGTAACATGGTTTTCGGTCTTCGGATAGGGAATCTTCGTCGGATTATACATCGTCAAACCAACTTTCAGCGCGATAGCGACAGGCAAGTCAACGGGTGTTACGTACGTTAGCTGACTTTCGCTACGTACGTAACGATGTGTGTAAAATAGTCCAGCAAATTCTGAGTCTTTACTTACGTACGTTAAGCTCTCAATGATAACGTACGTAACAAGGCTTACGTACATAAAGCTTCAGGCCTAACGTACGTAAAGCCATTCCAGTTTTATATAAGGACACCCTCCCTTTCATTTCTTCCGACCCAAAACTCACTCTTTGTTCTTCATACTATCCTCCACCCTCTCTAAGTCGGTTTTTAGCCTCCCTAATTAAGTGTTATCTTGTTGGAGTAAGTTGATCAAGCTCCGGAGGAGGTTTTGAAGGTGCTAACCTTTCGTTCTTCATCGTCCTTCGCCGTTCTTCATCCTCTTTTGTCATCTGAGGTAAGTATATCAAATCTTGAACTCATTTCAGTGTTGTTATACGAGCTATACTAAATTTCAAATGCTTTGGGTAGTTTAGAACTTCCGAGGATGATCGGAACGGTGAAAACTATCACAATTATTAATCGATGCCTAACTTATTAAGTGGCTAGAATGAGTAGTGGTAGTACTCGTAATTGAATGGGAACTCATAAACGAATTGTTAATCACCAACACCTTATAATTATCTTGTTGTCGATTTCAATTATAATCCGATTACCATATCGTGAGAACATTAATAATCCCTTGATGAACTAAGTAACGACGATCAAATTGGATAAGTGATTAAACATGTTAAGTTTGGGGAATTAGTGCTTAATCATTCAATTCTAGTAATTTAAACTAAATTTAGTGATGTAAATACAATGGCCTTGAACCATAATCACGACATAGAGATGTTGTATTAGAACATTAATCAACGAGATGATAAATTGTAAAATGGCGAACCGAGGAAACTAGTAAAACGCATTATGGCCAAATAGAGAATTCGGATTTTGGCAACATGAACAATCAAGTTTAGGATCCTTACGGGACGGGGAGGATTGTCATTAATCATCATTATTACTACAAAATGTTAATCGACAATCATGTAATAGGTTGGGCTTTCGGGTGTGGTCATTCGAGCCGTCGTGTTATCAAGGAAGTAACTCTCGTCGGATTTGAGGCAAGTAAATCTTGCTTGGACCTTACGTATTAGTATTTCAGAATTTCACATGTGTTACTGTCTATGGTAAGGTGTTCGTCTTTTATGTCTCGTCCGGAGTATTCCTGTGTAGATACTTCCGTGACCCTTGGTTGCGGCCTTGGGAGTTTATATGTTGATATACATTGCGGGACTCTGTTGAGGGATAAAGCCTGAATGGTGTAATATCCGCATTTTTCTTCCCCTTGTATTTTTCTTTTTCGGCGTATTTCCCGATAGTAGTGACCCTTGTGTATCTTTCAGTGTATCTTTTCTATTATCTATGGGTTTTATCCCCGCTATTGTTGAGCGGAACCGCCGTTTCGGGGTTGCCGTGGGTCCATTCTATGATATGTTAACCGTTGAGATGTTCCGTTGGATGTTTCGTTCACCTTCCGGTGTTTTGGGAACCGTTCATATTTCATACCTAGCGCACGCTATTTTTCTGCATAGCGCGCGCTAGGGGTTCCTTAGTAGCGCACGCTACGTTTGTTTAAATAGCGCTATCGAGTAGCCACAGGAGTGGCGGTGTTGTTTTCCGGCCTTACGGACTAGCGTATTAGCGTCGCTACATATCTAGCGCACGCTAACGTCGAGGGCTAGCGCCGATGATGCCCGGTAGCGTGCGCTAGCGTGAGTGTCGATCTTGGGCGATTCACTCACGAACCCGTTCGAGTGCGATTAAGCGCCGCGCTACGCTTGTATGATAGCGCACGCTAACGGATCGAATAAGCGCCGCGCTACGCTTGTATGGTAGCGCACGCTAACGTATCAGTGGGTTACGGGCCGATTTGCCCTTTGGACTCGGCTGATGTTCGAGTAGCGCACGCGATTGGTCGATAGCGCGCGCTATCGAGAGGTTATTAGCGCACGCTACTCATGTATGGTAGCGCACGCTAACGGCCAAAAACCTGGTTACTGGACTGGGACGCTAACGATAAGATTTGTAATCTTATCCCGTTAGCGCACGCTAATCTTGAGGCTTTAGCGTGCGCTAACACTCCCGGCTATATAAACCAGGAGTTGACCGAGATGAACACCATTTCTCATTTCTTTCCTTCTTCCGCGGCGAGCGACCCCAGAGGCGATTTGAGGCGATTTTCTCCTTCCAATCACTTGAGATTCTTTTGCTTGAGTTCTTGGTGTAGACTAACATCATCCACTTGTGTTTCTCATCCTAAATCCAAGGTAATCTCTTAGAACCCTACTTTTGGATAATTTGGGGGTTTTGGGACTTTCTTCCGATCCGTTCCGTTTTGTTGATGGATTCATGATGAATATGATTAATCTTGTTGGTATTCTTAGTTTCCCTACGGATTCATGGTATATTTCGTGATTTTTACGGAATCGAGAGGGTTTGGTTGTGGTCCGCCCTCGTTGTTGTTTTTATACGAATATACATGAATCGTAGGTGGGTTTTGGTGTATTCCAATTCCGTATTCATTTAGAAACGGTTGTGATTGTGTTCTTCGAATCGTTAGGTTCGGTTTCGTTGGTTCTAGCGGTTGTCGGTGACTTTCCTTTCCGTTCTTCACGTCGTCAATAATTCGAGGCAAGTATTTTTGGAAACCTTTAAGCTTAACATGAAATGGTGATGTATATTACTTGTGTGTAACTCACCTCGTGTTGGCCCGACGGGGTCAAGGAGGGAAATCTATGCTGCCGCCCTGGATTTCACGAGTTTGTTTAGCTAGCCAGTGCGGGAGGGTCCTTAGAGGCCTCGTGCGGGAATCTATGATATTACTCTGTTCCCAAGGCGATGCATGTGCGTGTTTTATTTTGTAATGTAGCCAGTGCGGGAGGGTCCTTAGAGGCCTCGTGCGGGAATCTATGATATTACTCTGTTCCCAAGGCAAATTATTTGACTGTTTGTTTCCGGAAAAGACATGTCTTGTTTTGGTTTTCGAAATGATTTTGGTGCATGTACTATGAAATGTGTAAGCGATTGGTTTGCCTTGAATACTTGTACTAGCGTAATTGCTAACCCCTTCGGGGACCCGTTGTCGGGGAAATTCTTGTTATGGATTTCAGGTTATGATTATCCGGACGAGCGAGCACCAGGGACGATGCGAGGATGTTGGCCAGGGTCGTTGACATGTGCATTTGGGTCTACTTATTTCCTTTGTCCATTTCGATATGGTTGTTCCCACAGTTTTAAACTTATAGATTGTACTCGCGAGTACTTAGGCTCTTTGTTTCAAACTCCGTATTGTATTGTTTTTAAACTGTCTCGTTGTTGGTTGATGCTTATTTTGCCGGTTGCTCCGGGCGTATCGTTATATGTCATATTATTTAATTGTGTATCCTCGCTAACCCAGATGGTTAGTCGAGTAGAGTTTTTCTATTGTAGCCTGGTAAGTCCCATGTAGGGGTCTACGGCGCTGTAACATATTCCGAATATCTCGGGGTGTTACAGAAAATGGTATCGGAGCTCTAGGTTTATGGATACCTAGGCTTGTCGGTTACTTGGGTCTAGTCGTGTTTTGTTTTGCACATTGTCACACCGCTGCCGGCATCTCAGTACTTCCAGTGCTCGTAAGTTTCCTTACCCGATTGTTTGCTTTCACATACTGTATTTCGTTTCTTGAACCGTGGTTATTCTCCCTCTTTTGCTTATCATCGTAGTTTTCCTTACTCATCCTCGATATGCTCCTGTTATCTTTTAACACCGGTATGGATGCCGGAGGAAACCGTGGTCGTGGTCGTGGTCGTGGCCGTGGACAGGCCGAGGACGTGGGGCAGCCGGTGGGGCAGCCACGTCGCACCCTTCAGGAGCCGGCAGTACCGGCGACCGTCACAGTCATGCTTCTTCTCAGGAGCGCGCCGATCTTGGTATTGCTGCTGTCATGCAGCAAATGGTTAACCAGATGGCGGCTATAGCACAGGTGGTTCAGAACCCCGATCAGGCCCATGCTAATCGGGGCGGAGCGGATCGCTGGCTTCAGGATGTCATCAAGATGCATCCTCCTCAGTTTTCGGGAGCTTCGGACCCGATCGGCTGGGAAGGGTGGATCAAGGAGATATCCAAAGTCTTCACTGCTACTAATTGCCCCGAGGACCGTAGGGTCCCTATTGCTCAATACTTTCTCACGGGAGACGCTACAGATTGGTGGGAGGCCGTTGGTCCCAAAGATCACGTTGCTTCATGGGCCGAATTCCAAGAATTGATGGAGACCGAGTATTGTCCGTGGCCGGTCGAGTGCTCGAGTGCATGCTTTCTACGATGCTCAACCTCGGGATATTCCCGTATCCCAAGCTATTGCTGATTTCAACAAAGAGTTGGGTTATGTGAAGACCCAGTTGTCGCAGAGCGACAAAATTTTCCATTTTTCCGGAGGATGAAGCCGCCCATTCGGGACTATATGTCCGGCTCGTCTGTACTACCTTGAAGGATTATCAGTCGAGCCCTTGCTTATGATATGTCGGTGGCTAGCGATTTGGCTCGTGAGAGCAAGAAGCGAGTCGGTCGGAAATTTTTCAGTCCTAAGAGTGGAGGCCGGCGAAATCTCAAGCCGCAAATATTTCAACGGCGGTTCGGCTCGTTTCTCAGGAGTTTTCGGGTGCCGCCGGAACCTCCGCTCGTGAACCCACATGTTTTAAGCGTGGTGTGCAGGCCATAGGAACCGCGATGTTCTCGTCAAGTTTACTTGTCACACTTGTGGGCCACCTGGGCCACAAGGCCCCTTTTGTGAGCAGATCAAGCAAATTCGTGGCGCCGTTCTTCCCAATCGATGCCGTTAGAGCCGAGTGTGAACCGGGGCTCATTTGCTCGCCGCCTCCACCGAGTGCCGGCCGAGGTAAGGGTCGGGTCAGCCCGCTAGGGGTGGAGCTTCATGTCGGCTCTGCTCAGCCACGTATCTATGAGATGAGGAGGGCCGATGATCCGGCCTCTTTGTGGCGGCAGTACTGTTCACATTCACTTCCATCTGTCGGTGTGCTTTTCGATTCGGTGCTACGCATAAATTAATTTCTCAAGACTGTGAACGCCGTTTAAGTCTCATGCTTGTCACCTTGCGAGCCTTTCAGCGTTAAACTTCCTAGCGGTGATAGAATTGTCGGTGATCGAGAGGTCCGAGACTGCTCTGTGTTTATTTGTGAGAGAGCTTGGCTCTCTAATCTTATTGTCATTAATATCGAGGGTGAGGATTTGATTCTCGGGGATGATTGGCTCGAGCGGCATGGCGCAATCATGAACTACCGCACGAGAATCATCACTATGTTAGCCGAGGACGGCACCGAGCACTCTTTCGCGGGGCGAAAGAGGGGAAACAGTCGTCATTAATGCCTTGAAGGCGATGAGTCTCTGCGAAAGGGTGTCTTGGATATTGGTGTTACGCCTTGAAGGCGGAGGATGGTGGAGTCGAGCTTTCGTCGATTCCGGTCGTTAATGAGTTTCTGATGTATTTCTGACGAATTACCGGGATTGCCACCGGATCGTGAGGTTGAGTTTGCTATAGAGTTAGAGCCGGGCGCGGCTCCTATTTCGAAGGCGCCTATCGCATGGCACCTTCAGAGATGTCCGAGTTGAAGAAGCGGTTGAGTGAGCTTCTTGAGTCGGGATATGTTCGACCAAGTGCCTCGCCTTGGGGCGCACCGGTCTGTTTGTGCGGAAGAAGGATGGTTCACTACGTTTGTGTATCGACTATCGCGAACTAAACAAGGTGACCATCAAGAACAAGTATCCTTTGCCGAGAATCGATGACTTGTTTGACGATTGCAGGGAGCTGCGGTATTCTCGAAGATTGATTTGAAATCGGGGTACTATCGGCCGGGTGAGAGAGTCCGACGTGCCGAAAACAGCTTTTCGGACGAGATACGGACATTATGAATTCGTAGTTATGCCTTTCGGGTTAACTAATGCGCCGGCGGTGTTCATGCGATTGATGAACAAAGTCTTTATCGAGTATTTGGATAAGTGTGTCGTCGTCTTCATTGACGATATTCTTATCTATTCGAGGAATGAGGAAGAGCATGCCCATCATTTGCGGATAGTGTTAGACATTTTGAGGACCGAGCAACTCTATGCGAAGTTCTCGAAATGTGAGTTAATTTGAAGGAAGTGATGTTTTGGGTCACGTGATTTCAGTAGAAGGGGTTCGTGTGGATCCGCAGAAAATTGAGGCGAGATTGGATTGGGCATCGCCACAAATGTGAAGGAGGTCCGTAGTTTCTTGGGTTTGGTGGCTACTACCGTAGGTTCGTGAGGGTTTCTCAAAACTAGCTCGGCCACTTACTCGATTGCTCCATAAATCCGAGAAGTTAAATGCGGACCGATGAGAGGCGATCGAGTTTCGAGGAGCTGAAGAAGCGTTTGACTTCAGCCCGGTCTTGGCGTTGCCATGTGGCAACGAGGATTCGCCGTTTATAGCGATGCTTGGTCGTGGTCTTGGGTGCGTATTGATGCGGCACGGCAAGACCATTGCCTATGCGTCGAGACGATTAAGGCCGTATGAACTTAACTACCCTACTCACGATTTGGAATTAGCGGCGGTAGTCTTTGCACTCAAGATTTGGCGTCACTATCTTTTCGGTTCTACATGTCGATTTTTACCGATCATAAAAGTCTGAAATACATATTTACTCAGCGGGAGTTGAATATGAGGCAGAGGAGGTGGTTAGAGCTGATTAAGGATTATGACCTTGAGATCCTTTATCATCCAGGCAAAGCGAACGTCGTGGCCGACGCCTTGAGTCGGAAACCGATTGCGTTGCGAACGCTTGAGGTCCTTACGCCTCAGTCTGAGCTCCGGCGGGCTCGATCGAGTTAGATGTTGAAGTTTTGTTGCACAGGAGCCGTCGGACAACTTTGTGCTCTAGAGATTTCATCGTCTTTGATCGATGAAATTAAGTCAAGCAATTAGAGGATCCGATGATTGCTCAAATCCGAGAGAACGTTCTTAAGGGAAAGTCTCCTGGGTTTGTGATTCACGAGGATGGCGTTTTGAGATTCCAGAGTCGGCTTTGTGTGCCGAGCGATCGAGTTGCTGACAGTATTTTGCATGAGGCCCATTCCACACCTATTCCGTTCATCTGGTTCGAGTAAGATGTACAAGGACACGAGGAGGAACACAGTGGAATGATATGAAGGAGGAGGTCGCACGGTTTGTGGCGAGATGCTTGACTTGCCCAGTGTCAAAATCGAACATCGGCGACATTTGGATTATTGCGATCACTTCCCATTCCGAATGGAAATGGGAAGATATATCGATGGATTTTGTTACGAGTTTGCCGAGATCAAGGTCGGGCATGAATATGGTATGGGTGGTTGTTGACCGTCGACCAAGTCGGCACATTTTCCGGGCATCAAGGACACTTGGGGCCCGGAGAAATTGGCTCGTGTGTTTATCGCGCAGATTGTGAGACTTCACGGTACTCAAGTCTATTGTTTCGGATCGTGATGGCCGTTTTGTATCGCACTTTTGGCAGGCGGTGCATAAGGCGTTAGGTACCCGTTGCATTTGAGTACCTCTTTTCATCCCGATCGGATGGACAGTCGGAGCGCACTATCCAAACATTCGAGGACATGTTGCGTGCTTGTGCCCTCGATTGGAGTAGCGACTGGGAGGAGCACTTGCCATTGATCGAATTCACGTACAACAATAGTTGGCACGCGTCGATTCGGATGGCACCGTATGAGGCACTATATGGGCGGCGATGTCGATCGCCGATTTGTTGGAATGAGGCGTCCGATTTGGTCGGGACCGAACCGGATGTCGTTTTAGAGACGAGACGGAAGATAGAATTAATTCGAGAACGGATGTTGACCGCCCAGAGTCGACAGAAGTCATATGCCGATGTCCGTCGTCGACCTTTAGATTTCGAGGTGGGAGACCACGTTTTGTTGAAGGTTTCACCGACGAGAGGAGTTTTCCGTTTCGGGAAAAAGGGGAAGTTGAGTCCGAGATTTATTGGACCCTTCGAGATCCTTGAGCGAGTCGGTGGGTTAGCATACCGGTTGGCGTTACCCCCGGCCCTGAGTCATGTTCATAACGTTTTTCATGTTTCCCAGCTGAGGAAATATGTCCCAGATCCTAGTCACATCATCGACTATGGGGAGATTGACGTTGCCGAGGACATTACTTTTGAGGAACGTCCTTTGAAGATTTTAGAGCATCGGGAGAAACGGCTGAGGCATAAGACCATCCCTTTGGTCAAGGTGCAGTGGTCGAGACACGGTGTCGAGGAGGCAACGTGGGAGACCGAGGATAGTATGCGTGCTAGGTACCCTGAGTTGTTTGTTTCTTAAGTTTCGGGACGAAACTTGTTTTTTAGAGGGGTAGAATGTAATATCCGCATTTTTCTTCCCCTTGTATTTTTCTTTTTCGGCGTATTTCCCGATAGTAGTGACCCTTGTGTATCTTTCAGTGTATCTTTTCTATTATCTATGGGTTTTATCCCCGCTATTGTTGAGCGG
The DNA here is from genome assembly GCA_033398695.1 of Orobanche coerulescens. Lineage (NCBI taxonomy): Eukaryota > Viridiplantae > Streptophyta > Magnoliopsida > Lamiales > Orobanchaceae > Orobanche > Orobanche coerulescens. The sequence goes on from CM065815.1 coordinate 105,711,280, forward strand.
AACCGCCGTTTCGGGGTTGCCGTGGGTCCATTCTATGATATGTTAACCGTTGAGATGTTCCGTTGGATGTTTCGTTCACCTTCCGGTGTTTTGGGAACCGTTCATATTTCATACCTAGCGCACGCTATTTTTCTGCATAGCGCGCGCTAGGGGTTCCTTAGTAGCGCACGCTACGTTTGTTTAAATAGCGCGCTATCGAGTAGCCACGAGTGGCGGTGTTGTTTTCGGCCTTACGGACTAGCGTATTAGCGTCGCTACATATGCTAGCGCACGCTAACGTCGAGGGCTAGCGCACGCGATGATGCCGTAGCGTGCGCTAGCGTGAGTGTCGATCTTGGGCCGATTCCTCACGAACCCGTTCAGTGCGGTTAAGCGCCGCGCTACGCTTGTATGATAGCGCACGCTAACGGATCAGATAGCGCACGCTACGCTTGTATGGTAGCGCACGCTAACGTATCAGGTGGGTTCTGGACAGTTTGCCACTGGACTCGGCTGATGTTCAGGTAGCGCACGCTATTGGTCGATAGCGCGCGCTATCGAGAGGTTATTAGCGCACGCTACTCATGTATGGTAGCGCACGCTAACGGCCAAAAACCTGGTTACTGGACTGGGACGCTAACGATAAGATTTGTAATCTTATCCCGTTAGCGCACGCTAATCTTGAGGCTTTAGCGTGCGCTAACACTCCCTGGCTATATAAACCAGGGAGTTGACCGAGATGAACACCATTTCTCATTTCTTTCCTTCTTCCGCGGCCGAGCGACCCCAGAGGCGATTTGAGGCGATTTTCTCCTTCCAATCACTTCAGAGATTCTTTTGCTTGAGTTCTTGGTGTAGACTAACATCATCCACTTGTGTTTCTCATCCTAAATCCAAGGTAATCTCTTAGAACCCTACTTTTGGATAATTTGGGGGTTTTGGGACTTTCTTCCGATCCGTTCCGTTTTGTTGATGGATTCATGATGAATATGATTAATCTTGTTGGTATTCTTAGTTTCCCTACGGATTCATGGTATATTTCGTGATTTTTACGGAATCGAGAGGGTTTGGTTGTGGTCCGCCCTCGTTGTTGTTTTTATACGAATATACATGAATCGTAGGTGGGTTTTCGGGTGTATTCCAATTCCGTATTCATTTAGAAACGGTTGTGATTGTGTTCTTCGAATCGTTAGGTTCGGTTTCGTTGGTTCCTAGCGGTTGTCGGTGACTTTCCTTTCCGTTCTTCACGTCGTCAATAATTCGAGGCAAGTATTTTTGGAAACCTTTAAGCTTAACATGAAATGGTGATGTATATTACTTGTGTGTAACTCACCTCGTGTTGGCCCGACGGGGTCAAGGAGGGAAATCTATGCTGCCGCCCTGGATTTCACGAGTTTGTTTAGCTAGCCAGTGCGGGAGGGTCCTTAGAGGCCTCGTGCGGGAATCTATGATATTACTCTGTTCCCAAGGCGATGCATGTGCGTGTTTTATTTTGTAATGTAGCCGGGAGGGTCCTTAGAGGCCTCGTGCGGGAATCTATGATATTACTCTGTTCCCAAGGCAAATTATTTGATTGTTTGTTTAGAAAAGACATGTCTTGTTTTGGTTTTGAAATGATTTTGGTGCATGTACTATGAAATGTGTAAGCGATTGGTTTGCCTTGAATACTTGTACTAGCGTAATTGCTAACCCCTTCGGGGACCCGTTGTCGGGAAATTCTTGTTATGGATTTGAGTTATGATTATCCGACGACGGCGAGCACCGTGACGATGCGAGGATGTTGGCGTGGTCGTTGACATGTGCATTTGGGTCTACTTATTTCCTATGTCCATTTCGATATGGTTGTTCCCACAGTTTTAAACTTATAGATTGTACTCGCGAGTACTTAGGCTCTTTGTTTCAAACTCCGTATTGTATTGTTTTTAAACTGTCTCGTTGTTGGTTGATGCTTATTTTGCCGGTTGCTCCGGGCGTATCGTTATATGTCATATTATTTAATTGTGTATCCTCGCTAACCCAGATGGTTAGTCGAGTAGAGTTTTTCTATTGTAGCCTGGTAGGTCCCATGTAGGGGTCTACGGCGCTGTAACATATTCCGAATATCTCGGGGTGTTACAAATGGTACCCACGTCCGGAGTATTCCTGTGTAGATACTTCCGTGACCCTTGGTTGCGACCTTGGGAGTTATCCGCTGATAAAATGAATGACGTTAAATTGAATATTCGTTGATGACCTTGTTTCTGAATTCATCTGATTCTATCTTTGAAGTTTGTTCGAAATGTCTGACCTGGTTTGACTGACACAATACGTCGTGTCAGGCAAATTTGTTGAATATGTGCAGCATATTCCCGAAGGTTCCGGTCAGGTCTGAACAGTGTTGGAAGGGAGGCTTGTTATTTCTTAAACTAAATTTGGATAATCCACGTTGTCTAATAACCGTATGAATGGACTTTGTTACCTTTATATTTCGGATGTATGAACGCTTTCATTTGAACATTTCCGCAAACTACATGCTAAATAAATTGTTTTTGAAACCTCTCTTAAAACTCGCCTTGTGGGTCCCACCCGGGATTCACGGCACTGTGACGTCCGGCTTAATTTGGGGCGTTACACTCAACCTGTACGATTTCTATAGTTCATGAACAAGTTAAGTTTATACTATCGACGCTAATCAGTTTCACAATTGAATCTTATCCGGCAACCGAACAGGTTTCTAGGAATAAAATTTGCTCCAACCGAAGGCATCCAACGCACTCTCAGAATTTATCGACCCTCCCCGATCGAGTACCCCGATAACTCAGAAGCATAGCACATCCGGTTTGGATTTTAATTTTCCGAAAGCTCGATGGAGGGAAGGAAAACCTTGAAACCTTTTAAACTTAATATTTTGTTGTGGGAGAATTTTCGCGATTAATGTTACACTTTGCACATTAATTCATTTAAGTGTGTTTGTTGCATTCATACCATATGAATAAAACATTCACAACCTAGTTGCTACCAACATGCAGTTCATGGATCGTTCCTAGAACAAAACATTGTAATCTAATTACAAGTCTTCAGTCTTGAATCTTCGTCTTCTCGAACGGATCTTCCTTCGGTCTTCGTCATTACATATAAATTTTACATTGAAAAATTGCATCCTATACAAATTTTCTAGTAAAATAAATAATCTTAAAATGGCATTTACAACCCAATCGAATAAAACCGAATAATTCAAAACTAGGTCCATGAATCACATCCCCATTCACAAGCATTCATCCAATAAATACTAAATAAATGGAACTAACATAAATATATTGATCCAACCAATATATAAAATTAAATATAAATAGATTGATCCAATGAATCCACACAATCGGTAATATAAAATCGTTCAAAGTAATTCGGTCAATCAAAACCATTCCAACAAATCAAGTTTCCCACTTTAAAATGAAATACCATATTCCATTTTAATCAAATTATATCCAATTTAAAATGCGGGAGATTAATTTTTTGGAAACGGGCAAAAAAACGAGCCCAAAATATGCTGGAGCAGTGCCCGGATCGCAATCCGGGCACAGTGGATCGTGATCCAACGGGCCAGATCGCGATCCCATGTAGTAGACCATGAGGCAGAATGATTTTGGTCTAGCCAATTTCAGTTTTTTCCTCAGTCCCGTCCAACGGCAATCCGGGCTTGATATTCGACCGAATATCCAATATCAATATTTTTCGACTTTCATATCTTCAATATGAATCATATTTACAAGAAATACTAGATTTATATTTTGTTATGAATTTACAAAAAACACAACTACAACGAACAAACAAACATATACAACGATTAAATATTTATGATTCCAAATCATAAACCATTCAATCAAGCATTCCAAATGCAATATATCGTATATACGATCGCAAGACCACGCTCTGATACCACTGTTGGGATTCGCATACAAAAATGAAGGGCGCAGCAGAAGCGAAAAACACAAAGTGCAATCGAATCCCTCACGAGGATCGATTCAAGCTACGTATATACGAATATAAAACGAATAAAGAAGAAGATATGAAATCATACCCTTGTAGTCCGTTGATTAAATGGTTGAGATGATGTCTCTTACGAATACAATCCGCAACAAGCTCTTGGATGATCCAACGCCAAAAACACCGCGTCTCTACTTACCACGCGCCGGAAAGACGATCGGAACGACTTCCACTTTGTTGTCCTCTAAGGACATGACTAGAACAAAGTGATAAGAGCTATAACTATAATCTATATCACTCTAAGTGTATAGATATGTTTTCTCTCTTGATATTTCTAAACACTCTAAGTGTTAGGAAAAATTCTTCTCTCTCAATTTTCTCCAAGAAGGTGAAGAATAAGAAAATGAAGAAGACAATAGAGAAGACCAAGACAACTCTCTCTATTTACTCCTCTTGCTTACCATCGTGAGATGCTCTTCATATATTATCCTTCAATTCTTTAAAGTCCACCCTCAATCAAGCTTATCCTCCCACATGCCTTTACCAATAATACTCGTCTTCCTACAATAAATGGAAGAAGACAAAAAGAAAGTGGGAGGTAAGAGGGGGGCGGCCCATCTAGAAGCAATAAGGAATTCGGTTCATTTCGGACTCCTGTAAGTCCAAACAGATAAATTTCATTCTGTTCCGATGTATTTATATCAATTAATTAATATAATTAATTTATATCAAATACAAAATAATTAATATCTCCAAGAAATAATTATACTCATGAATTAAATTAATCACCCATTAATTTATTTAATCCATTAGACCGTACATTAATTAATCTAATAAATTAATTAAGACATCCAATGTCCCAAGATTGATTAGACATCCAATGTCCAATAAATTAGATATCCAGTATCTAATATTTATAAAGATAGAATAAGCTCCATTCATTCCGTCGTCAATCCTATTGCGCGACTCGGTAGGTCCATCTCAGTAAGCAATGAGAGGAATCATAGAGTAGTAGCACCACCTAGCCAGCCTGGCGGCCTACACTGTACCCTAATTGAGAACGAATAATGGGGATCATTCCATAACCTTTCTGTCGTGAATACCAGTATACATATAAACCCTTCTTTCAAATGTCCTGATCAAGTTATAGGATCACGGTCAGTCAAACCCTATATGGACTTGACGCTATGCATGAGTTAATGCAAATCGAGATCACTGATCTCTCGTGTATCCAACACAACTAGCTCCAATGCTTTGGCCAAAGACTCATGATCTCATTTGCCAATAACCGCATGGGACATATACCCATTCACTAACAGGAGAATGAATCATATCTTGGTATTTAGTAGAACCTGCTACTTGCCCATCAAGACACACATCGCGGTTGACCCCCGCCTTACGGTTTTCTGGGTCGAACTACTCTAATGAAAATCTTAACGTCACAAGCACATCCCTACTAAATCCTCAAGTCGAAGGTTCACGAATACCTATCACAACCTATCGATTCCGTCATTGAATGTCCCAGAGTGAAATCCGTGTGACGAATCAAGGGTGAGTCGGTTCGAGTATACTAATCTCATTAGCATACCTATAACATGTGCTCCCACTAACTATTAGCGTTCGACAGGCACTCTCTAAGTCAAAGAACACGTCATACAAGTCTTCACATAAACTTAACGCCCAGTCAAGTTTCATCGACTTGCGAACGATTAATTATTTGAGCCATAAACCTTTCCAGTGCCGATCCCCTTATCCAATAAGGAGTGGAACGTTTTACTCTCAAATAGAAGGACTAGTTTCTATCTATATATTTACTAGTCAGGAATGCGAGTGACTACCAGTAAATAAAGAAACATACAATTACCTTCTGATAATGATTTACATAATAACAAGTACAATGCCCTCTCTCAAACATCCTATGAGTGGCATTCGAGGCATACTCCTAACAAAACAGATATCCCATGGAATACCCTGGATATCCTATGAAATGACCCTTCATAGACCTAGCTTCATCTTCTCTACTTTAGTCTTCTTGACATAAGCAGGACATTCCTAAATCCTAATGTGATTAAGACTTGGCTTCCTACCTCTCCACATCTCATGTAGAGTCTTGGAAATGGATTTGGAAGGACATTTGTTCAAGATATGTGCAACAGTAAGGAGCGCATAACCCCACAGGTAAATTGGTAGATCAGTATAGTTAAGCATGGAGCGAACCATGTCTAACAAGATTCGGTTCCTTCTTTCTGACATACCATTTAGTTGTGGAGTAGTTGTAGGAGTAAATTGTGACACTATTCCTAGTTCTTTTAAGAACTCATCAAACTCGGTACTCATATACTCTCCCCTCGATCTAACTAAAGTGCTTTAATATGATGTCCTGATTGATTTTCAACTAGGGCCTTAAATTCCTTGAATTTATCAAAGGCTTCAGATTTATGTTTCATTAAGTACACGAATCCGTACCTAGTATGGTCATTAGTGAATATAATGAAATACTGAAAAACCATCTTGTGCCACTTCAAAAGGGCCACATACATCGTTATAGATCAATCCAAGATTTTCAACAGCTCTTTCAAAGGTCCATGTGAAGGGTAACTTAGTAATTTTGTCTTGAAGGCAAGATTCACAAGTTGGATAGGGATCGATACTAATAGACCTGTAAGACCATCTTTCCCCATTTTAGGAACCTTGGCCTGACCAACATGACCAAGTCTAAGATGCCATTTAAGTGTTTGGTCTGTTTCATCCCTACCACGCTTCCTAGTTATAGTGTTCACAGTTGTTTTATTCTTTAGATTCAAATGGTATAAACCATTAAATAATATAGTAGTACTAACCAATTTATTTCTAAAATAAATTCGACACGGCCCATCTTCAATAAATAAATGAAATTCCTTTCAGTGCATTACCGGAATTGATACAATATTTTTATGCCCCTCGGGCAAAATAAGTACATCATCCAAAGTAATAATAAAAATGGCTTCTAAATCCAACCTAAGTGATCCGATGTCAATAGCCTCGACACTATGCCCACTGCCGACTATCACCATCACTTTTTCAGCTCCAAGCTTTCTAGTTTGTTCCAGATCCTGATTCATTGTACAAATATGAGAAACCGACCAAAATCAAGCATCCGAGAAGTAGAATAAATAGTTACATAATAATTCATTTCCAAAATTAGTAGTTCCATACCTGAAGCTGCATTGCGGTCAGTTCTGAATAGTGCCTCCTCCATTGGCCTAGCTCACCGCAGTCAAGCATATGTCTTTTTGGCCACCTTACTCTTTTGAAATATTTGGGCCTAGCCCTTATCTTTTTGTTCTTTTTCTTATTGTTCTTGGACCTCGAAAGCCCAGAAGAAATGACAAGAAGAGCCTCCTTTAGCCTAGTCTTCATCTAAGACTGTCTTGTACTCAATTTTTTCATTAGCCCGACCATGTTGTATGCAATCTCATTGCAGTTTAAGTTCATTACAAACTGAGAGAAGGAGTCAAGAAGTGACTGTAAGATAAGGTAGGTCTAGAGAGAAGCATGCATCCTGAAATCAAGAGCCTCCAATCCCTCGACCATGGATATTATTTTGAGGACATGATCCCTAAAAAACTGATTTGATATCTCATATCAAGCAGTTCAACTGTGCTCCACGTATAGTTAAGTAAGATGTGCCAGCATCTCTCTTGAAGAGGGCATGTTCTCATGGGCCCTCTAAAGCTCATTGTTCATTGAGGCCATCATGAAACCTCGAATCCTGACATCATCTTTAACCCATTTCTCATGGTCATCAACATCTTCCTGATAGCCATGGTCCTTGCAGGAGCCTGTGGAATATCCACCTCCAAGACGTATCCCAGCGACTCCATACTAAGGACATTCCTCAGATTCCGGAGCCAGTCCACAAAGTTGGGTCCTGTAAGAGTGTTATTTTCAAGTAAAATTGCGAGTAGGTTCATTGTCATTTTAAGGAATTTCTGTTAGGAATATGTTGACTCAAAGTATTTTGATGATGATTATATTCAAAACATTTAACCAAAATCTATCCCATCGAGCTATTACATTGAAGGAAAATCATGTTCCTAGCGCACGCTACAGTCTGAATGGTAGCGCACGCTATCGAGGGAAAGTCATCTGCAGTCAGGCCAGTAATCTGCAGTCAAGTTGGAGTCACCTGATGGATAGCGCACGCAAAGTTGCCAATCTTAGTGCACGCTATCATCTATCTATAGTGCACACCATCGCACTCAAGACAGAGAGTCAGTAAGGTCTGGACAGAAAAAGGAAAATCATCTGCGCACGCTACGGAAGTATAATTACGTACGCTATTTAGAGGCCTTACCGCACGTTACATGTCAAACCTTGCGCACGCTACCGAAAATCATATTGGTAGTCCAGTAGGCTCTGGACTCAAATCAAGGAAGCAATTACGTACGCTAAACACGCTAACGTACGTTATTTGGAAATTATGTAGCGCACGCTACACAATACTTGTTAGCGCACGCTAGGCGTTCAAATTCCAACTGTTAGTCAACTTATCCATTGGAACGCAAACGTCAAAAAGGAGATCCGTAAAATTTGGAAAGCTAATATTAAATAATGTTAGCGCACGCTAATATATATGTACTAGAGCACGCTAAGTACATTTTTATCCATTGGAAAAGAGACGTTGGGGAGACAAACCGACAAGATTCAAAAGTCAAAAGTGAAGACCTGTTGACCGACGATAACGCACGCTACAGAAGACCGACTAGCGCACGCTAGACGTGTATTATGAATGTTGGTACAGTCAATGACCATTCAGATCAGTCAAGTCAAAGCTCGATAGCGTACGCTATGAAGGATTATTAGCGCACGCTAATAATACATTTTTCAGCATATGAAGAAGGACTTGACACTATAAATACCCATATCACTTGGATATCTCACACACAACTTCAAGCATTCAAGCAATCAAGCATACAAAGCATTCTTGAGCTCAGATTTCTATTTACTATTGCATTCTAAGTTGTGAGGAAAAAGATACAAAGAGTGATACACTTTGTAATATCTATTATACTTTGTATTCTTTTCATTTGGTTGTGAGTGTTGCATCATTCATACACGAGCGTTAGAGAAACGAATTAAGAGTCACTAATCCGGTGTTATTATAATCTTTGATCCGGCATTATTAGGATTACACTCCAACATTCGTAAAGTGAGGATTATCTAGTTCCGATAGAACACTAGATACAAAAGTTTATTTTGAGATTGGTTGTGCTTGGACCAATAGAAGACAAGCGGTTGTAACGGTTGTTGTACTCGGACCGATCGAAGACGAGACAAGTGTGTGGTTGTTCTTTAGCCAATAGAAAAAGAAGTCGGAGAGAGGACGTAGGCAAGTTGCCGAACCTCTATAAAATCTTTGAGTCTTTTACTTTCCCCATAATTTTCTTTTATTCGCGAGAAAGTTCGATATTCCGCATTACCACTATTCAACCTCCCTTCTAGTGGTGAATTTATCTCTTCAGTTGGTATCAGAGTGGGTCTGTTTTTAAGGGTTTAACCACCTAAGGGAAAAAGATCCGCAAATGGCACTTCATGGCCAAATCGAAGGAAATGCTCTCAACCGTCCTCCCTTCTTCGACGGTTCCAATTTCATGACATGGAAAAAGAAAATGGCTATATTCGTTAAAGCCTATGATATTGATATTTGGAAAGTCATTGCCCTTGGTCTGAAACTTGCCAAGAAAGAAGATGGATCGTTGAAAAATTTCGACGAGTTCAACGACGAGGACGGGAGGAACACGCACATCAATTCACGTGCTACTCAACTTCTCTATTACGCCCTTAATCCCGAAGAACTCAATAGGATATCCTCCTACGAAAGCGCAAAGGAAATTTGGGAAATCCTCGAAGTAACCCATGAAGGAACCACCCAAGTCAAGGAGACTAAAATCAACATGCTTCTTCATGACTACGAACTCTTCTCCATGAAGGACGAGGAAACGATCACAAATATGTTGGATCGGTTCTCGGATATAACTAATGGACATGCATCTTTCGGAAAACCTATATCTAGTAGTGACAAAGCAAAGAAAATTCTTCGCTCGTTGCCACGTGAATGGGATGCCACGGTTATCATGATCATGGAGTCCAAAGATCTCAACAAACTCGAGTTTAGTGCCCTCATCGGGTCACTCATCAATTATGAGATCGTTCTCAAGTCTAGAGGTACTAAACCAAAGCCTCGTGAAAAGGTAGTCGCATTCAATGTTGATAGCGATGTTGAGGAAGATGTTCCTGAGGATGAAGATGACGAAGAACTTGCTCTCTACGCCAAGTACTTTAGAAGGTATAAAAATCTAATTCAAAGAAGGCGAAATTTCCTTGGTCGGGATGGTAAGGCGGAACAAAAGAAGAATAGCTATGTTCCTATAAAGAAGTTCGACAATAATTGTCGGAAATGCGGTCAAGCCGGTCACTATACCAAGGAATGTCTAGGATCCTATTCAAAGCCTCAAGTCGAAAGATTCAAAAAGAAGGAGGTCCTAATCGCTTCTTGGAGTGATGACGAGGAGGAGATTGAAAGATCTCTAGATGCTAATCTCGCATTTATGGCACTCGACTCTGAAAGCAAAACCTAATGATGATGAATATGATACATTCGACTTTTACAATTCACAAGAAGTTCATCATGACGATGAGTTATTAAGTGCGTTCGAATCTTTGAACATAGAATACGACGAGATGCTTAAATTAAATATGTCTTTAAAGAGGAAAATAAAATCTTTAGAACTCGAAAAATCCTCTCTTCAAAACAAAGGCAAAACTATTGAACTCGACCATACCTTATGCGTTGAATAAGAAAACGTTTTGAAAATTGAGTTGACGAAAACTCAAAAGGAACTAAAATATATATTGAACAAATTTACTCTCGGAAACGAGAAATTCGAAAAGCTCTTATCCATTAAAAAATTCCCATTGTTAAAACACGGTCTTGGTTTCGACCCGTTTAAAAGGGAACAATCCCTTATCAATCTTGACAAAATAAAGAAAATCGAAGCCGAGAATTCATAAACTCCTTTCAAACAATGAGTTCATGATAACGTTCGTTCAAAGTTGAGAACCATCAAAGTTAAACAAATATGGATTCCAAAAGGGATAATTGTTCCGAATGCTATAAGTATCGTTAACTTTGGAGGACCCAAAAGGGCTTGGGTACCGAAAAAATCGAGAAACACTATTTTTGTAGGTATCGGCACCAAGGAAAAGCAAGTGGTACATTGATAGCGGATGCTCAAGGCACATGTGCGGCTCCGAGGACTTGTTTGAAGAACTCGAATATCAAGAACAAGGACATGTGACCTTTGGCGACAATCAAAAGGGAAAGATTAAAGGCATCAGAAAAGTCGGTAAGGAACCTTCTCCCTATATCAACAAAGTATTATTTGGTGAAGGTTTGCATCACAATTTACTTAGCGTTTCTCAACTATGTGATGAAGGTTTTAAAATTCTCTTTGAGCAAACTCATTGCACGGCATGTAGAAATAATCAAATTGCATTCATCGGTTTTAGATGTGGAAACATTTATATTGTTGATCTTAATGATAAAAGTTCATTTAATGAAAAGTGCCTTATTACTTTAGATGATAATGCATATTTATGGCAGCGTATATTGGGGCATACATCTCTACCCATCATTTCTATTTTTTCGAGACATGATCTTGTCCGTGGTTTACCCAAACTCAAATTTGATCGGATGTGTGAACCATGCATAAAAGGGAAACATACTCGAGAATCTTTCAAACCAAAATTCGAGGTTTCCACTAGCCGCATTCTTGAACTTGTGCATATGGATTTGATTGGACCATCTAGATATGTTAGTCTAAATGGTAAACTTTATACTTTGGTTATTATTGATGATTATTCCCATTTTACTTGGGTTAGATTTATTGCTCATAAAGATGATACATTTTCCGAGTTTTCCAAATGGTGTCATTTGGTGCAAAATGAGAAAAGTCTCTCAATAATTTCTATTCGCACCGATCACGGAGGTGAATTTGACTGCACTCCGTTTGAGCTTTTATGTGACAAATATGGTATTAATCACAATTTTTCGGCTCCTAGAACGCCTCAACAAAATGGGGTTGTTGAAAGGAAAAATCGACCTTTGGAGGAAATGTCAAGGACTATGCTTAACAAATATTCTCTTCCACAATTTTTTTGGGCCGAAGCAATTTTTACGGCATGCTAAGTGATTAACCGAGTTCATGTTCGTAGAACTCATCTTAAAACTCCGTATGAATTATGGAAGGGCAAAAAGCCAAATATATCTTATTTCCATCCTTTTGGTTGCAATGTGTTTATTCTAAATAATGGTAAGGATAACTTGGGGAAATTTGATGCTAAATCTGACTCCGAAATATTTCTTGGGTATGATACGAATAGCAAAGCATATCGTGTTTATAACATTAGAACAAATAAAGTTGAAGAATCCATTCATGTTAAATTCAATGATATGATCTCACCCCCGAGAAAGGTAGAATGTTTTGATGATGCAGGTATTTTTCCGGATTCTCATCCCTCAAACGAAATGGAGAAAATTTCGAAAATCCAAAAGAAGACAGTCGAGAGTCTACCGAAAGATTAGAGGCACATTAAAGACCATCCAAAAGATCCCGTGATTGGAAACATTGAAGGTGGTGTTCAAACTCGAAGGAGAACCACCGAATATATGGCTCATTGTGCTTTCGTATCCGGAATAGTTCCCAAAAATATATCCGAGGCTCTTGATGATGAAAGTTGGATGATGGCAATGCAAGAGGAGCTTGTACAATTCATGCACAATAACGTATGGAATTTAGTTCCTGCTCCTAAAGATAAAACAATTATCGGAACTAAATGGGTGCACAAAATCAAGTGTGACGAAGACGGTTACCCAATTCGAAATAAATCTCGTTTGGTCGCACAAGGGTATAATCAAGAAGAAGGTCTTGATTACGAAGAAAGTTTTGCTCCCATGGCTCGACTCGAAGCCATCCGTTTGTTATGTGCATTTTCCGCTCACAAAAAGATCAAGCTATTTCAAATGGATGTGAAAAGTGCATTCTTGAATGGCTATATTCAAGAAGAAGTTTATGTCAAGAAACCTCCCGGTTTTGAAGATCACCAATTTCCAGATCACGTATACAAGCTCAACAAGGCATTCTACGGTTTGAAACAAGCACCCCGAGCATGGTATGATCGTTTAAGTCAATTTTTAATTGCAAATGATTATAAAAGAGGTAAAGTCGATAATACCTTGTTTGTGAAAATATTGAATAATGATATACTTGTTTGCCAAATTTACGTTGATGACATTGTTTTTGGAGCTACTAACGAATCATTGTGCCAAGATTTCTCTAATCTTATGAAGGGAGAGTTCGAGATGAGTATGATGGGAGAATTAACATTCTTCCTCGGGCTTCAAATCAAGCAATGCGAAGATGGAATTTTTATTCATCAAACAAAGTACTCAAACGATCTCCTCAAGAAATTCAAAATGGAGAGTAGCAAAGTGATTTCAACGCCAATGTCTTCATCAGTGAAAGTAGAAAAAGATGAAAATGGTAAATCCGTAGATCAAAAATTATATCGAGGTGTGATCGGATCTTTGCTATATTTAACTGCTTCTAGGCCAGACATAATATTTGATGCATGCTTATGTGCTCGATTCCAAGCTAATCCAAAGGAATCCCATTTAATTGCTTGTAAACGTATATTTCGGTACTTGAATGGGACCATCAGTTTAGGTCTATGGTATCCTTCTTGCTTGGATTTTAATTTAATTGCATATAGTGATGCCGATTTCGGCAGATGCAAAATTGATAAAAAGAGTACTAGTGGTATATGTCATTTTATTGGCTCATGCTTAATATCTTGGGGAAGTAAAAAGCAAACCAGTGTAGCGTTGTCTACAGCTGACGCCGAATACGTTGCTGCAGGGAGTGCCTGTGCTCAGGTATTATGGATTAAAAATCAACTCCGCGACTACGGCATTTATTTTGAAAATACCCCTATTTTATGTGATAATACTAGTGCTATTAATTTGAGTAAAAATCCCGTGTTGCATAGTAGAACTAAGCATATAGATATTAGACATCATTTTTTACGCGATCATGTGCAAAAGAAAGATATTTGCTTAATTTTTTTCGGGACCAAGGACCAACTTGCTGATATATTTACGAAACCTCTTCCCGAGGAATCATTTAACACTATTCGTTTGCAACTTGGTATGGAACATCTACATAAATTTTGAAATTAGTTATATAATCGAGAAATCAATCTCTTAGAAACGTTCCATTCGCTAGCGCGCGCTAGCTTCATTCTTTTAACGCGCGCTAACTTCCCACTCCTGTATGATTTTGTCTTCAATAGCATACGCTAACCCCTTATTACTTGCGTACGCTAAATAAAATCCTCTTACTCCAATATATGCTACTGGACAGTCCAGTAAGCTACCTCTATATTCATAACGTACGCTAATACTACACTCTTTGCGTACGCTAATTAAACCAGTTCAGTTCCCTATATAAACCCTATATAGCCCAGAAACTTTTTCACCATTTCATAACGCACGCAATCGCATCAGATCCCCTTTCACATCAAGAACCCTAGCCAAAATCCGATTCATAAAATCCCGATTTTCTTCTTCAAATCTTTCATTTCCTTTCATATTCATGTCGAGCAAGGGCAGAAAAGTCATGGAAAAGGCTTACAAAAGCACAAAACGTACCCGCGAACCAGAATATGATGCATCTCGTTTCGTGTCATATACCGCTTCCAAGGTCTTTTCTGAAATCCTCCCTCAGGAACAATTGACGGATTGCTACTACTTCAATTTCCACAGCCTGGAATAGGTGAATGTTGTTATTTCGGATTTTTTCTCTTCTATTGGAATTTGCCGTTTTGTTGAATGTAAGGAACCTGTCTTTCCCGAGTTAGTTCGCGAATTCTACGCGAATCTTCATATTGCTGAGAGTGAAGGATACTCATCCTTAGTTTTAGGGAGTTTGGTTGGAGGAACTGTGGTGAAAGTCTCTTCGGAGATTTTGACTCAATTATTTGGTTTGTCGTCCGATGGCTTTTCTGGAAAATCGATCACTGAAGAATCTGGAGCAACCGAGATTGATGTCAAGGAATTTTTGAGTTCGAAAGTCGTAATCAACATCACCGATAAGGCCTTTGAGAACTACGATTTCGGGATTAATATTCGGCTCCTTTTGGTCGCACTCACCAAGTGTATAATGCCCAAGGTCAACACGCAGCATAAGTTAGCCGGAATCGATAAACATGTGGTGTACCAAGTGCTAAATGCCATACGGCTCTATCCTAACGGTGATCGTCAAATTTCATCAAGTGGACTTGACAAAGGACAAAGCCGATCCCGTATCCATCGGCCATGAGATCTCGGACTACTCTCTCAAGGCCATGCACTATGTACGAACGATCAACCGGGGCTGGATTCTCTTTCCGTACCTTCATAAAGACGATCAAGTGGAGAAAAAGACTCATATGCCGATACCGGAAGAGCGAATTACTCGACGAGGGCTGCACACCATTTGGGAAATGCAAACAGAGGAATTTGTGAGGAAGCCCACTTCTAAGGGAAAACGTCCGATGAGAGAGACACTTACCGAGGAAGAGAAGAGTGACCTCGTTTCACGGATGCGCAGCATCGAGACTTCACAATTGGAGATCCGTGAAGATGTTCGTTCTCTTCGCTCCGAGGTTCCAGGAGTGCGCGGGTTACTTGAAGATTTCATTCGTTTCACTCTTCCATCGTTCCCGCTTCCACCTTCCTCATCCGAGCTCGCACCTTAGTTTTAGGACATTGATTCTCGATCTAGCGAACTTTTATTTCATATGTTTTGATGTCGTGTGCTTCGGTTATTTCTGTGTAATGTTTGGTTCATTTTCAATAAAATGCGCATTCCCTTCATTTGGTTATCTTGGTTTTCGATGTTCTTCATGATTATTAGTTATGTTTGGTTCGTTATTCTTAATAATGTGTTCTGCTTGGTATTTTGGTATACACAACAATTCAGGGAGTCCTTTTTGTTAATGTCAAAAAGGTGGAGAAACACTCCAAAACCGTAACATACTAACATATCGAACAAGTTACCTTGATTCGTAATTTTTTAAACGTTTTTGCAGGTATATATTAAATGTTTTGACATCATCAAAAAGGGGGAGATTGTTGACTCAAAGTATTTTGATGATGATTATATTCAAAACATTTAACCAAAATCTATCCCATCAAGCTGTTACATTGAAGGAAAATCATGTTCCTAGCGCACGCTACAGTCTGAATGGTAGCGCACACTATCGAGGGAAAGTCATCTGCAGTCAGGCCAGTAATCTGCAGTCAAGTTGGAGTCACCTGATGGATAGCGCATGCAAAGAACATAATTTCAGCGCACGCTAAGTTGCTAATCTTAGCACATGCTATCATCTATCTATAGCACACACTATCGTACTCAAGACAGAGAGTCAGTAAGGTCTGGACAGAAAAAGGAAAATCATCTCCGCACGCTACGGAAGTATAATTACGTACGCTATTCAGAGGCCTTAGTGCACGTTACATGTCAAACCTTGCGCACGCTACCGGAAATCATATTGGTAGTTCAGTAGGCTCTGGACTCAAATCAAGAAAGCAATTACGTACGCTAAACACGCTAACGTACGTTATCTAGAAATTTTGTAGCGCACGCTACACAATACTTGTTAGCGCATGCTAGGCGTTCAAATTCCTACCGTTAGTCAACTTATCCGTTGGAATGCAAATGTCAAAAAGGAGATCTGTAAAATCTGGAAAGCTAATATTAAATAATGTTCGCGCACGCTAATATATATGTTAGTCGCACGCTAAGTACATTTTTATCCGTTGGAAAAGAGACGTTGGGGAGACAAACCGACAAGATTCAACAGTCAAAAGTGAATACCTGTTGACCGACGATAACGCACGCTACAGAAGACCGACTAGCACACGTTAGACATGTATTATGACCATTGGTACAGTTTAATGACCGTTCAGATCAGTCAAGTCAAAGCTCGATAGCGTATGCTATGAAGGATTATTAGCGCACGCTAATAATACGTTTTTCAGCATATGAAGAAGTACTTGACATTATAAATACCCATATCACTTGGGTATCTCACACACAACTTCAAGCATTCAAGCAATCAAGCATACAAAGCATTCTTGAGCTTAGATTTCTATTTACTATTGCATTCTAAGTTGTGAGGAAAAAGATACAAAGAGTGATACACTTTGTACTATCTATTATACTTTATATTCTTTTCATTTGGTTGTGAGTGTTGCATCACTCATACACGAGCGTTAGAGAAACCAATTAAGAGTCACTAATACGGTGTTATTAGGATCTTTGATCCGGCATTATTAGGATTACACTCCAATATTCGTAAAGTGAGGATTATCTAGTTCCGATAGAACACTAGATACAAAAGTTTATTTTGAGAGTGGTTGTGCTTGGACCAATAGAAGACAAGCGGTTGTAATGGTTGTTGTACTCGGAGACGAGACAAGTATGTGGTTGTTCTTTAGCCAATAGAAAAAGAAGCCGGAGAGAGGATGTAGGCAAATTGCCGAACCTCTATAAATCTTTGAGTCTTTTACTTTCCGCACAATTTTCTTTTATTCGCGAGAAAGTTTGATATTCCACATTACCACTATTCAACCCCCCTTCTAGTGGTGAATTTATCTCCAGAAGCTCTCGAATGCCACCCAGGGGATGAGAGAGTAGGGGCATTGTACTTGTAAGTATGTAATAATTAATAAAAGGCAATATGATTCATTCACTGTTTATTGTATTTCAAATGCATTCTTGATTTGGTAAACATTAAAGTGAAGTCCATGTAAATAAATCGAACATTCTATCCTCATTATCGGATAAGAGATAATACACTGGAAGTGTTGTTTATTTACGTAAATCGTTCGCAAGTCAATAAACTTAAATGGGCATTAAGTTTTAAGTAAGACTTGTATAATTGATGCTAGGACGTGTGCATGTCTTGATAGCATAGTTATAAGTATATTGGTGGGACTAGTGTACTCGAACACGACTCATACTTGATTTAGTCACACGGTATTCACTCTCAGAGAGTCGATGATGAATCGAAAGGTTGTGATAGTATACGTAGACCTTTTACTTGAGGGTTCAGTAGAAGATGTGCCTGTGACGTTTAGTTTGTCATTACAGTAGTTAGACTCATTTGCTTAATTGCTGAGTCAACCTCGAAGTGCGGACTATACAGGCAGGTAGCAGTCTTTACTGTATGCCAAGAAAGGATTCTATCTCCTGTTAGTGAGCAGGCGAATGTCCTATACGGTTAATGGCAAATAGGATCATAAGTTTTTGGTCAAAGCATTGCGATCTAGTCGTATTAGATACACTAGTAATCAGTCGGTCTTGATTTGCATTAACACATGTATAGTGTCTAGTCAACAGTAGGGTTTGACTTTATCTGTGACCCAAAGACTTGACCGGGACATCTGATGAAGGGTCCATACGTATATAGTAATTCACGACATAATGGTTCTGGAATGATCCCTTCATTCGTTTTCAGTCGGGATTTATAGTGCGGCCCACTAGGCTGGCTATGTGCTGCCCACACTCATTGGTTCCTCCCAATGCCGGCTGAAACGAACCTACAGAGTCGCGCATCAGGATCGTTGACGAATAAATGTGAATTTATTACCTCTCTAATTATATTAGATATTGGGTATCTAATTATGATTTATTGGATAAATCAAATAGCGGTATTATGAATTGAAATTAAGTTACTGGGTAATTAATTTAATTCATAAATAATATTTCTTAGAGAAATATATTTGTACTTGATATAATAAATTAATTGGATTAATAAATTAGTACAAATACATTGAAAATAAAACGAAGTGTATTTAACGGAGTCATTTGACGAACGTCCGGTACACGAGCTGAGTGATTCTGCCCGTTCCCTAGAAATTTCCTATTAGGCCGCCCCACCCATGTGTCCTCTTGGTTGATTGTCTTTTTTCTTCATGTTAGGTGGTGGGTCTTTCCCTCATGATCCCACATGATGAGATGTGAGAATCTTGTTTTTTGATAGATTTATATATCCCATCATATCATCTTTTCACATGGTTTTTTGAGAGATGACAACACAACACCATTTCAAAGTGTGTTTCGGCCAAGAGGTTCAACAAATAGGGGGAGAAATTTTCTTTGAGATTATTCATCATCTTGGAGGTGAAAAACTAGTAAGATAAATTGAGAGAAAAAAATTCCTAAGAATTCCCTAGCCGTGTTCTTGGAGAACGGAGTCTCGTTGATTTTTCCAGTCAAGTTCCGATGCGTGGTGACGTAGAGACATCACACTTTCAGTGTTTGGAATGAAGGGAATTTGCGTTGGTGCTCAAGTTCGTGATCAACATCTATCTACGAAGATATTATCAAAGGCTTCAAGGGTATGGGATTTTGAACCTTTTATCTTCGTATTTTATTTTTTCGTACATACGTTACTTGATCGATCCTGTTTGGAATTTGTTTTTTATTTTTTCGCTGCATATTTCATTTTGCTTCTGGAATCCCAATAGTGGTATCGGAGCGAGGTCAATGATACCGTATATATGATTATTTGTGCATTTTGAATGCTCTTGGATGATATTTATGATTAGAATCATTTTGGTATAATCGGAGATATTTAGTTGTTCGTCGTAAATGTGATAAACGGGGATTGAACTCGATGACGGGGTCATCGAATCACTGCTGGCAGTACGGCCTGGGATTGCTGCCCATGCAGTCGAGACAGCTCTCGGCCTGACTGTCGAGAGTGGTCGAGTCAAGGCTCAGCCATATGGCTCTCGGGTTTTGGCCCGATTTTGAATCGGGCCGCGGGCTGGGCCTAAATACCGGATAGTCTGGGACTCCATTTTAAATTTATATTTCATTGTAATTATTTCCCGATATTTAAATTGGATTTTAATTTGACTAAATTAATATTTGGAATATTTTTTAGTTAAGGGAAATTAATTAAACGAGAATATTATTTTTGGCTAGATTACTTCGAACGAATTAAAATGACGATTATTAGTATTAATTGGATTAATGCCGTTGAAATTGAATATATTAATTTATATTGATTGGATTAGTATATTAATTGATTATTTAATTTGAATGCCACTAATATATATTAATTGGATTAATATAGAAGAAATTAAATAGATTAATTAGATTAATTTATATTAAAATTAATTGTTTAATTTCATTGCCGTTACATGTTGTTTGGAATCCTTATGTGATGGTGATATAGCTCGTGGACTTGGTTTTGATTTGTTCGATTCGATTGGGTTGTAAAGGCCGTTTTGAGCCTATTTATTTTTACTAGAAAAATTTGTATAGGATCCAATATTTTCAATAATGTAATATTTTTGGCTATGACGAAGACCGAAGACAACCGACCGAGAAGACGAAGAATCGAAGACTATTTTATTTTTCTTTATTGGGTCATTCGCTTGGCCCAGTACTTAGGAATAGGTCCATGAGCTATATGTTTGTAGTAACTAGGTTACTATTTTCTGTTTTTCATTTTGAATGATTGACAAACAAATGCGTGTATAAATGAATTAATATGCAAAGTGTAATATTAATCGCAAAATTCTCCCGACAACAAACAGACTAAGTTTGAAAAAGGTTACGAGGTTTCCTACCCTCCATCAAACTCGTAGAAAATTGATACCTGAGCTGGTGTGCTATGCTTCCCAGTCATCCGGGTAGTATATTTGGTAGAGGTTGAAAAATTCTTGAGTGCATTAGATGCCTTCGGTTGGTGATAAATTTCGGCCCTAGAAACCTGATAGGTTGCCGAGTGAGATTCAATAGTCAAACTAATAGACGTTGATGGTCAACAACTTAGATAGTCTGAATTTCCAAGAAACCTGATAGGTTGAGGGCATGAATACTAGGGATAAAAGAAGATCAAATCATCCGTCGGACGAGTTGGTGTTAGACACCACTTTACAAAAATTAATTGGCACGAAACATGATAGGTTGCGTCTATTAAAATTTGTAAAGAACTTGATCACCACTAAGAAGTCGATCTTACCATGACTTCCGGATTATAACTGTAACACCCCCGATATATTCAGGAATTTTACAGCGCCGTAAATCCTTTACATAAGGATTTACATGGCTGAAGAACTAAAAAGACATTAACAGATAACAACATATGAAAATAACGGAAATAAGATACAACAGTTCTGACCAATACTGAAAGTACGAATGTTCAACGGAAAAGTATTAATACATCACCAAATCCAAATCATCATAAACGACTACGTACTCGAGTACTTATTAAAATGATACAAACAACAAACAATTAAACCCGGCCGGAACATCACTCCACACCCTCGTCGTCATGCAACTCCAGTAGTTGTTTCCCCGATCTCCTGGATCCTGAACATAAACAAATGTTCACCCCTGAAGGGGTTAGCACAACGATGCTAGTACAAGTACCACAACATATCATTCAACAACTCATGAAGAATAATAATAACATAAATGACAAAAGAACCAACGAGTCTTCTCCTGCGAGAAACTCAATAATAACATACACACATGATAATCACAACATAATATCACAACATACACATGGCAATTCCAATGATCCAGCGTTCACTGCCTAGACCCCCCGATGATTCCGTCAAACCAACCGGAGGTGGAAAAACCCATCCGATGATCCAGCGTACGCTAGCATAGATCCCCCGATGATCCCGTCGGACCAACACGAGGTGGACATACAACAACGACATATATGCACGACAATATGTATAACATCAATTTATAAGACAATTAAGGTACTTGCCTCGATTCGAAGACAAGAATACTACTTCCACGAAAAATGAAACACTCGAAGATCGCCCCTTCGATCAATCGCATAGCAAGCTTGAAACTTAACAAAAGAAATACTATAGAATTCATCTCATGCCGTACGAATGTCTAACAATCCAATTTACGGCCGAAAGTTCATAAAACGTAATCTGCCTGAACTGATTAGCGTACGCTACGTATTCTATGTAGCGTGTGCTAAGCCTGCTCGTTAGCGCACGTAAACAACGAAATCTAGCGTACGCTAACTATGTATCGACAGTCCTCTCTGATTAGCCTACTGACTCGCCTGATGACTTAACGTACACTACGTACCAAACGTAGCGTATGCTAAACATGCCCGATAGCGTACGTTAATCTACATAGCTTGGCGTACGCTAAGCGTGCATGGCAGCTTCACTACTGGGCAGCAGACTGTTCTACGGTGATGAAACTTATAAACTCCTCAGTGATTAACGTGTGTTATCCATCTACATGTCATGTTCATAAACTTATGAATGATCTTACGGATTCAATCATCTTTGAGTTCAAGGAAAAGAATATCATCACAACTATTATATTCAACCTCGATTATCATTCTCATGTGAAGTTCGGTGATCTCCGGTTGGTGCACTAGATTCCATTATCATTATCACATTCAGACTACATCTTAAAAGTGAACTAAGGATTCCATCTACGATGTTCAACGACGATATCATAAGCATAATCATTCCCACTTCTAAACATGATGTTTGTGGAATAAATTCACTAATGAAACTCAATATCTTGATAGCATGATTCATCTAACTCTTCAGAACACGAATCTAAGGCTGGAGAAAGAATTAACATACCTTAAGATGAAGGAAACACCGAGTCCAAAAGGTAGAATCTAGCTCCGGTTGTTTGTATGCCAATCCAAGGTGTTTCTCCACTTCAACGATCAATCAAAAGTGACATTCAATCTCCAATGATCAAGTAGAGGTCGTCTAAGTGTGTTTAAGTAGGATAATAGGCTCTCTCGACTATCAAGAAATGAGGACGAGTGAAGGTAACAAGAATAAATGGAGTGCTGTCCCTTAAATAAAGTTTCTGCACCTACGTTAATTAGCGCACGCTATCTCCATATCCTTAGCGCACGCTAACTATCGTTGACTCCAAATCTGTCCAGGTTCGCCCGCGAGAATCTTATCCGGACCCACGTCCGGCTGGCGAATGTGCTAGCCGCTAAGATCAATAATTGACTGCCTAGCGCACGCAATTCTTCATTCATAGCGTGCGCTAGTTGTAGCCAATAACGCACGTTAAGCTACATTCTTAGCGTGCTCTATCACGAGTTTGCATGAGAAATTTTGCATGTTGTTATACTTATGTACAAAGATACAAATGTGAGAAATATCATACTCCAATTATCGAGATCACAATTCCGAATAATACAAGGTTCAAATGCAGATGAAATACACAATAATAAATTCGGATATTACATACTCTCCTACTAAAAAGGAGTTTCGTCCCGAAATTCAAGACGAAAATAACTCTGGATATCTGGACTTCATGCTATCTTCTGTTTCCCAAGTGGCTTCTTCCACTCCGTGGCGTGACCACTGAACTTTGACCAAAACGATTGGTTTGTTCCTCAATTGCTTAACTCGACTCTCGAGTATCTTGACTGGTCTTTCTTCAAATGTTCCATCCTGAGCGTCTTCGATCTCTCCGAAATCAATGACATGACTAGGATACGGAATATATATCCGTAACTGAGATACGTGGAACACGTTATGAACATGGCTCAATGACGGCGGCAATGCAAATCTGTATGCCAACTCTCCAACTCTTTCAAGGATCTCGAATGGTCCGATATATCTCGGACTCAGCTTTCCCTTCCTTCCAAAATGAAAGATTCCCCGAGTAGGAGAAACCTTTAAAAGTACGTGGTCTCCAGTACTGAACTCCAATGGGCGACGATGTACGTCTGCATAAGATTTATGTCGACTCTGGGCGGTCAACAGCCTTTCATGAATCAAGGCTATCTTCTCTAGTGTCTGTACGATCAACTCTGGTTCTGTCCCGATCAAGTCTGATGAATCATTCCAACATAGGGGCGATCTGCATCTCCTCCCGTATAATGCTTCAAACGGTGCCATCTTAATGAAAGCATGTCAACTATTGTTGTAGGTAAATTCAATCAACGGTAGATGAACTTCCCAATCAGTTGACCAATCTAAGGCACAAGCCCTCAGCATATCTTCCACCATTTGAATAGTCCTCTCGGATTGTCCGTCAGTCTGCGAGTGATAAGCTGTACTGAAGTTAATTCGGTCCCCAAGGCCTTATGAACTGCTTTCCAAAAATGCGATACAAAGCGATCGTCTCGATCAGAAATAATGGTCTTCGGCGTACCATGCAGTCGGACTATCTCTGAAATAAATACCCGTGCCAACCTTTCTGGTCCCCGCGTGTAACACCCCCAATCCACTCAGGGATATTACACGCCGTAGACCCTCTCCTCGAGGATCTACCAGGCTGATAACTAAATCAAACATCTAAACATCGCCTTTAAGGCTAAAATGACTCAGTAGACCGACTTGGTCTTTCAATAATTACTTACAACTCAATTCCAAACACATACCCACGCAGGGGTCAAAATACAATAAACTCCCGTACAACGGGGAAAAGATACTACAGCGGAAAAGAAAATACAACTAGACCAATCCGACATCAACGGATCCTCGTGTGATTAGTATCGTTCATCTTTCATCATCCTTCATGCCGACCCTGTGCTATGCTCCAAAACCTGAATGCAAAAATAGACATCCACCCCCCGAATACTCGAGGGTTAGCAAAACTCCACTGTTTTGCTAGTGCAAGTACAAGTGCAAAAATACGAGCCATACAATTCACATTCCACGAATAACAATAACCATGAATCCTCAAAGTTCCAAGAACAATAATAATCAAGAATCCTCAAAAATCCAAACGTGACGAAAAGTACTTCCCGAGGCAAGAGTTTGGTAAAACATTCTAAAACCGAAAGGTCACAAATCAAGGGAAAACAATTTATAAAACCGTTTAAATGCCATCGAGAGTTTTGATAGAAAACAACTTAGGATTATCAAATCCTTATCTTTCCAAAAATCAACAGGGTCACAGGTCACAGCCCAAAGGTTTTGTTTTCGCAAATAGAAAACCGACCACAATACACAGGGTTGAAACCCACGTCACGCGTCCTCGACGGACATAAAAATACACACGCACCCGTGAAGTTTCACTCGTGAACCCAGGTCGAAGCCAATGGAATTCCCTCCGTGGTCCCGTCGAACCCTCCCGAGGTGAGCAAACACATTCACAAAACATGTACTCGCATCGCCTAGGACCGGGACGAAGCCACAAATCCCACTCCGTGATCCCGTCGGACCCCCCGAGCTGGCTAGCGAAATACTCAAGCACCACACGTCGCCTAGGACCGGGACGAAGCCACGAATCCCACTCCGTGATCCCGTCGGACCCCCCGAGCTGGCTAGCGAAATAATCTCAAGCACGAGTAACATATCACACCAAGGATATCCAAACAATTCACCCAGAGGCATCAAACACTTAGTAAAACAACACGTCAAACCACAATGCACCGAAATGAAACAATATACATCCACATGCAAATACCAAGTGCATCATAAATACCAAACATATCCATAAGATTCACATACTCGTTCACCAATCACACCAATCACAAAACACACACGGTTTTGAAAGAGGGCCTTTAACAAGGCTAACCAAATCTTTTGAAAACTCATTTCAAACGAACAAACAAACACACCAAGACGATCACCAATCATCATATCCACAAAACAAGAAAAGTATGGACAAGGTACTTGCCTCGATATCACGAGCAATGGAAAAATGAATGGATACGGCCGGGTAGCCCTCAATTTTCCCGAACACTATCTAGAACGCGATAGCACCGAAATTACTACGGGAAAACACCACATGAATCATCAATCACCAACGGAATTCAACATCGGAATCATCGAGCACCTATAATCCTCCGTAGGGAATAATAAAACATGATTACGACGAGAATCAAGGCCGAAAACAACGGAAATCCCAACAAACTATCAAAGGGAACTCATTCGAACATTTAATCGAACATTAAATGTTCAAGACCCTTCAAGAACAAAGAAATCACCTCTCGGGTCGAACGAACCAAAGATATGAGTATCCAATCCGTAGAACAAGTTCAAAACAACGTTTATACAACAACTAATTGATCAAAAACGGATTGGAATCGAAATCAAAAAGGAAAATCCCCAAATCTACAAAAACAAGGGTTCAAGCCAAAATACCTTGATTTGGATGAAGGATTCAAGTAGAGGTCGAAAATCTACAACAAGACTTGAGGTGGATGATCTCTACAAGTTTGGGAGCACTCAAATCGCCCAAAAATCGCCCACAAATTGCCCTAGATGGAAGGAGGAAGAAGAGAGGAGAAAAATGAAGTTTTCTCCTCGAAAATCTGCTAAAAAAACGCAGAAAAAGCCCGTGTGCCGCGGCACAGGATGAGTGTGCCGCGGCCCAGGGCCAAAAAAAACGCCCAGGAATCAGCTTAGTGCTGCGGCATAGCTGAAGTGTGCCGCGGCACACGGTACAGCCCACTCCAACACGAAAAAGGCACATCGTGTAGTCTTAGCTATTTCGACCATAACTCCCTCGTCTGGACTCCGATTGACTCACCGTTTGAACCATTGGAAATCTAACTTGATGCTATATAATGTTGCAAAGATTAAGAATTTTTTGAGTTTCCAAGAATTAATGGTGACTTTACAAAGTCGAACTCCCACGTGAAAAAG
Source organism: Orobanche coerulescens (assembly GCA_033398695.1). NCBI lineage: Eukaryota > Viridiplantae > Streptophyta > Magnoliopsida > Lamiales > Orobanchaceae > Orobanche > Orobanche coerulescens. The sequence continues at coordinate 105,737,948 of CM065815.1, forward strand.
TCGATTAAGGACACAGAACTCAACAAAACGACACCGAAACGAACTCGGATGACAAAAAGTGTAGAATTAATCATTCTCGGAATGACGAAACGGTCATGATAGAGTTGTCAAAACGAACTTCCTCCGAAAAAAGAAAATTACCGAAATTCGAAATTGCGGATATTACACCACGTGTCCTTAATGCCTAGAAAATGAGCTGATTTGGTTAAGCGATCAACTATCACCCAAATCATGTTCATTCCTGTCTTGGTTCTCAGCATACTAGTGATAAAGTCTATCGATATGTCCTCCCACTTCCATTCAGGAATCGGGAGCGGCTTCAACATTCCGGCAGGTCGTTGATGCTCGATCTTAACCTGCTGACAAGTCAAGCATTTCGAAACATAGTCCGCTACATCTTTCTTCATGTTGCCCCACCAAAAATTCTGCTTCAAGTCCTTATACATCTTACTCGTGCCCGGGTGGATAGAATAGGGTGAGCTGTGAGCTTCCTTCATAATCGTCTGTTTCAGAACATCGACATTAGGAACGCAGAGTCTGTTCTGAAATCTGAAAACTCCATCATCATGAATCATGAATTCGGGGGCCTTCCCTTTAATCACTTTATCACGTAACCGAATCATCAAAGGATCATCTGCTTGCTTAGATTTGATTTCCTCGGTTAATGATGAAGTTATTTCCATCACGCATAGTTTTCCTTGGACTCTTTGTAACCATACTTCAATTCCCTCTCGAATCATCTCTCGTTGAATGCTGAGCTGGGAGGTCAGAGTCTCCATCATCTGGATAGAAAAAGGCTTGCGGCTAAGTGCATCGGCCACTACATTTGCTTTACCTGGATGATAAAGAATCTACAAATCATAATCCTTAATAAGTTCCAGCCATCTCCTTTGCTGCATATTCAACTCTTTCTGACTGAAGATGTATTTGAGACTCTTGTGATCCGTAAAGATCTGACAGTGAGTCCCGAACAGGTAATGCCTCTAGATTTTCAAAGCAAAAACTACTGCTGCTAGCTCCAAATCATGCGTTGGGTAATTCACTTCATAAGCTTTCAGCTGTCATGACACATAAGCGATCACCTTATCATTCTGCAACAATACACATCCGAGTCCTTTGTTCGAAGCATCACTGTAAACTATGAATCCTCCAGTTCCCCGTGGATGTGTTGAAATTGGTGCTGTCGTCAATCTCTTCTTCAATTCGTCAAAGCTATTCTGGCATAACTCGTTCCACTCAAACTTTTTTGTTTTCTGCAGTAGTCGAGTAAGTGGGTGGGAAATTTTGGAAAACCCTTCCACGAACCGACGATAATACCCAGCAAGCCCTAAGAAACTCCAGACTTCTTTCACGTTCATTGGAGGCTTCCAATCTATAACCGCTTCGATCTTCTGAGGATCTACTCGGACTCCTTCAGCTGATACCACATGGCCGAGGAACATTACTTCCTTTAGCCAAAATTCACACTTAGAAAGTTTGGCGTACAATTGCTGATTTCTCAACAGGTCTAACACAATCCGTAAATGCTGTGCATGCTCTTTCGGGCTCTTAGAATACACTAGAATGTCATCAATGAACACGACCACAATTTTATCCAAATATTCGATGAACACTCGGTTCATCAATTGCATGAATACAGCAGGTGCATTAGTGAGACCAAACGGCATCACTACAAACTCATAGTGTCCATAGCGAGTTCTGAATGCTGATTTCGGAACATCAGATTCCTTAATCCTCAGCTGATGATATCCTGATCGCAGATCGATTTTAGAAAACACTGTTTCTCCTTGTAATTGGTCAAACAAATCATCAACCCGTGGCAACGGATAATTGTTCTTAATCATCATTTTGTTCAGCTCTAGATAGTCAATACACAGTCGAAACGATCTATCCTTCTTCCGGACAAAAAGAACTGGCGCTCCCTAGGGCGAAACGCTTGGCTGGATATAGCCTTTGTACAATAACTCCTCCAGCTGCTTTTCCAGTTCGTACATATCAGTAGGTGCCATACGATACGGCGCCTTAGAAATTGGTGTGGCTCCGGGTTCCAGCTCAATGGTGAATTCTACATCCCGTCGTGGAGGTAGTCCAGGTAACTCATCAGGAAATACATCCGGAAATTCGTTCACAACATGAATGGATGAAAGTTCCACAATTTCCTCTTCTTTCTTCATTGTATAGCACCAGTATCCAATACAGCCCTATTTCAACAATTTGACAGCTTTCATCACCTTGATCAACTTTCCTGAGCTTCCTGGTTTCCATCCTTCAAACAATATTTTGGAACCATCGTCAGCGATTAGCAAGATATTTCTCTTTCGGTAGTTTACAATAGCTCCATATCAATTAAGCCAATCGTCTCTGAGTATTAGGTCATCTCCTTGCATTTCTATCACAATCAGATTTGAGAGCCACTCCCTGCCTCCAAATGATACAGGAAAATCTCTAGTTTCTAAGTTTCCAACAATCCTCTCTCCACTCGGTAAACCAACAACATAAGGTTCACAATTATGAAAACCAGAAATATTCAAACAATTTACACAAGATAAGGATATAAATGAATGCGTAGCTTCTGTATCGAATAAAACGCTAACTGGCTGGGAAAGGATCTGAACAGTACCTAATGCGACAGCAGCATTCTGATTGTCTGTTCTCCTCATATCGTACAGACGTGGGGGAACAGATCCAACACTCGATGTACTCTTTCGGTCCCACTGTCCTCTGCCTCGTCCGCGGCCAAAATTTTGAGGCATCTGTACACTTTGCTGCGTCTGTTGGATACTAGCTTCCTTCTGAACTGGCTGCGGTGTACGGGCTCTAAAAGACTTTGTATCTTCTTCACAGAACACCACACGATGTCCCTCTCGACCACAATCAAAACAAGTCACGGCAGGTAGGGGACAATTCCGTCGATAGTGCCCTGTTTGGGCACAGTTAAAGCATTTCCTGGTGACATCCGTCATGGTTGATGCTGCTCCGAAGTTCTTTCCGCTCCTAGATGGGTGCGGAGGTTTCTTAAAAGAATGAAAAGATAACTGGGTATTGCAGGTCCCGCTGCTCTTGTTTTGTGTAAAAGTACCAGAGACTTTCTGCTTCTTGGATTCCGTAAACTTCTCCATTGCTGCTTCCTTGATTTCGTACGCCAATGCTTTATCCTGGTATTGACGGGGAGTGGTACATTCAAAACCGGACATGTACCTCTGGATTTCTAGTTTCATTATCATATCAAAATGGATCATCATTTCTGCATCTGTTCAGACCAGATGTCGAACAAATGCTAGCTGCTGGTTAAACGTCTTAATTGTCTCGGATATAGGTTCGTCTGACAGCTGAGCGGAGAAAAACTCCCGAACTTTGGCTTCCCTCATAGGATGAGGGCAGTACTGAGCTTCCATCATCAATTTAAATTCTGTCCAGTCAGCATCATGATCTGCAGGCCGGATGGCTTCCCACCACTTGGATGTTTCCCCTATCAAAAAGTACTGAGCAATAGAGGCTCTCCGGTCGTCTGGGCAATTAATTCCGGCAAAAATCTTCTCCAATTCCTTCAACCAATGGTCCCATGTGGGAGTTTCAGAAAAGCCGTCGAATTTGGGTGGTTGCATCTTCGCCACCTCTTACAGCCATCGGTCACCTCGATTTCCCATGTTTGGAATCCCTTGCTGTCTATCTCCCTGCTGTAATCCCACCGCCACCTGCATTCGGTCCACGACCTGGGCGAACTGAGTCATCTGGTTCACCACCTGACGAAGGATTTCGGGCACAGCAGGTTCCGGTTCATTATTAATAGATCTTTGTGGCTCGCCTGAGGTGTGGCTGGCCTGATTAGAAGGCGAAGCTTCTCTTTCGGCATTCCTTCGTCCGCGTCCGCGACCGCGACCATGTCCACGTCCACCTCTCAACATACTGAAAGCATAAATACTCAATATACAGGAAACAATATCGTTCTAATGTTCAAGTATAAAGAGATACAACATGTAAAGGACGAGATAGAGTTTTAGGAACTTACAACCACCATTCGCACGAAGACGTAGGGAGTACAGTGATGTTATTCACGGCCGGTTACCTCAAAAGACGTATACGACCCCTATTTTAACCCAATGGCCAAGATATCCATAATCTTAGCTCTGATACCATATTTTGTAACACCCCCAATATATTCAGGAATATTACAGCGCCGTAAATCCTTTACATAAGGATTTACAAGGCTGAAGAACTGAAAAGTCATTAACAAATACCAACATATGAAAATAACGGAAATAAGATACAACAGTTCTGACCAATACTGAAAGTACGAATGTTCAACAGAAAAGTATTAATACATCACCAAATACAAATCATCATAAACGACTACGTACTCGAGTACTTATTAAAACGATACAAACAACAGACAATTAAACCCGACCGAAACATCACTCTGCACCCTCGTCGTCATGCAACTCCAGTGGTTGTTTCCCCGATCTCCTGGATCCTGAATATAAACAAATGTTCACCCCCGAAGGGGTTAGCACAACGATGCTAGTACAAGTACCACAACATATCATTCAACAACTCATGAAGAATAATAATAACATAAATGACAAAAGAACCAACGAGTCTTCTCCTGCGAGAAACTCAATAATAACATACACACATGATAATCACAACATGATATCACAACATACACATGGTAATTCCAATGATCCAGCGTTCACTGCCTAGACCCCCCGATGATTCCGTCAAACCCACCCGAGGTGGAAAAACCCATCCGATGATCCAGCGCACGCTAGCATAGATCCCCCGATGATCCCGTCGGACCAACATGAGGTGGAAAAACAACGACATATATGCACGACAATATGTATAACATCAATGTATAAAACAATTAAGGTACTTGCCTCGATTCGAAGACAAGAATACAACTTCCACGAAAAATGAAACACTCGAAGGTCGCCCCTTCCATCAATCGCGTAGAAAGCTTGAACCTTAACAAAAGAAATAATATAAAATTCATCTCACACCGTACGAATGTCTAAAAATCCAATTTACGGCCGAAAGTTCATAAAACGTAATCTGCCTGAACTGATTAGCGTACGCTACGTATTCTATGTAGCGTGCGCTAAGCCTGCTCGTTAGCGCACGTAAACAACGAAGTCTAACGTACGCTAACTATGTATCGATAGTCCTCTCTGATCAGCCGACTGACTCGCCTGATGACTTAACATACACTACGTACCAAACGTAGCATACGCTAAACATGCCCGATAGCGTACGTTAATCTACATAGCTTAGCGTACGCTAAGCGTGCATGGTAGCTTCACTACTGGGCAGTAGACTATTCTACAGTGATGAAACTTACGAACTCCTCAGTGATTAACGTGTGTTATCTGTCTACATGTCATGTTCATAAACTTATGAATGATCTTACGGATTCAATCATCTTTGAGTTTGATCTCATCCTTCAATCTCTCCCTGACTCCTTCATACAGTTTGTAATGAATTTCAACTGTAATGAGATTTCATGCACATTAGCTGGGCTAATGAATAAACTAGTGACGGCACAGTATAACATGAAGACTAAACCGAGGGAGGCTGCTCTTGTGATTTCTTTTGGGCTTCGGAGGTCCAAGAACAAGAATAAAAATACCTACGAGCAGTATAAACCCAAGAGAGGGGTGCAGAAAGGAAAGGGCAAGGCCCAAAAGGTTCAAAAGGTAGGCGGTCCAAAACCTCCGGACAAATGTCTTGAATGCGGTGAGCTGGGCCACTGGTGTAGGACTTGTCCTAAGATTAATGGCGCATCAGGTACGGAACTTTTTGTTTTTGAAACCAATTGTTCCGCTACTATATTTTCTACTTCATCGATTCTGGATTCAGGTGCCACTTCTCATATTTGTACTATGAATCAGGATCTGGAACGAATTAGGAAACTTGAAGCTGGGGAAGTAATGATCAGTGTCGAAAGCGGACAAAGGGTCCAGGCAACCGATATTGGATCAATCCAACTGGGTTTAGAATCCGATTTTATTTTGACGTTAGATGAAGTACTTGTTTTGCCCAAGGGGCATAAAAACATTGTATCCATTCCAGTCTTGGACCAGAAAGGATTTTGTTTCTTCATTGGCAATAGTAGTTGTAAAATTGATTTTCGAAATAAATTGGTTGGCACAGCTCATCGTTGAATGGTTTATATCATCTGAACTTAAAAAATAAAACAACAGTGAACACTATAAATAGGAAACGTGGCATGCAAGATGCTAATCAAGCTCTTAAATGGCACCTTAGAGTTGGTCATGTTGGTCAGACCAAGGTTCAGAAAATGGATAAAGATGGACTTTTAAGTCCATTGGGAGTAGAACCCTATCCAACTTGTGAATCTTGCCTTAGAGGCAAAATGACTAAGTCCCCCTTCACAGGGACATTTGAAAGGGCTGCTGATAAACTTGGGTTTGTACATACCGACGTTTGTGGTGCTTTAGAAGCAGCCCGAGACGGATATCAATATTTCATAATGTTCACAGACGATCATACTAGGTATGTGATTGTGTACTTAATGAAACATAAATCCGAAGTCTTTACTAAATTCAAAGAATTTAAGGCCCTAGTTGAAAAAACAGATTGGATGTCATATCAAAGCACTTCGGTCGGACCGAGGTGGTGAATATATGAGCACAGAGTTTGATGAGTTACTTTAGGAACATGGAATATTTTCACAATTCACAACGCCAGGAAGCCCACAGTTAAATGGTGTTTCAGAAAGGAGAAATCGGACTTTGTTGGACATGGTCCGCAACATGTTGAATTCCACTGGTTTACCAATTTACCTATGGGGGTACACCTTACTTACCGCTGCCTATATCCTAAATAGATGTCCTTCCAAATCCATTCCTATCACTCCGCATGAGATATGGAAGGATAAGAAACCAAGTCTTAATCACATAAGGATTTGGGGATGTCCAGCCTATGTCAAGAAGGCTAAGGTGGACAAACTGGAAGCGAGGTCCATCAAGGGACGTTTCATTGGATACCCAGAGGACTCGATGGGTTATCTATTCTACATGCCAGAAGAGCATAGGGTCATTGTGGCTTTACAAGCACACTTCCTTGTGGATGAGTTCATTCAGGAAGGTGGCTCGAGTAGAAATATCTCTTTGGAAGAGCATAATGAAAGTCCTAAGGAGACGTCTGATCAGGGATCAAGAATCGAACCTATTATAAAAGAACCTCCACTTCGAAGGTCTGATAGGGTGTCTCACTTACCTGAGAGGTATGGCTATACACATGTCGAGGAACTAGGTCTCCACGATGTACCTGATAGCCGTGAGGATGACCCTGTCACCTATGACCAAGCGATAATGTATGTGGACTCTGATAAATGTCAAGAAGCAATGGAAGCGGAGATATACTCGATGTATACCAATCAGGTCTGGACTCTAGTAGATCTACCAACTAGCATGAGGACTATTGGAAATAAATAGATCTATAAGAGAAAGACTTATGGTGATGGCAATGTTGACACCTATAAGTCCAGGCTTGTGGCAAAGGGTTATACCAAAAGAGAAAGAATCGATTATCATGATACCTTCTCTCCCATAGCTATGATCAAGTCGATTCGCATGATGCTTGCCATTAATGCCTATTACGATTATGAAATATGGCAAATGGACATCAAAACGGCTTTTCAAAATAGATACCTCGAGGAGGAAATCTATATGGAACAGCCTAAGGGTTTTCTGTCCAAAGCTAATATTCATAAGGTGTGTAAGCTGCAACGAGCCATTTATGGGCTGAAGCAAGCTTCCCGAAGTTGGAACCTTCAATTTGACGAAGCAGTCAAGGATTTTGACTTCGTGCAAAATGAGGAGGAACCATGTATTTACAAAAAGGTCAGTGGGAGCGACATTGTGTTCTTAGTACTATATGTAGATGATATTCTACTTATAGGATTGCAATGCTCAGCACTGTGAAAACTCGGCTTTCTAAAACGTTCTCCATGAAAGACTTGGGAGAAGATTCCTATATTCTAGGGATCCGTCTTTATAGAGATAGACTCTGAATAATGATAGGACTTTTCCAAGCCCTCTATATAGATAAAATTCTGAGAAGATTCAAGATGGATGAATCTAAAAGAGGTTTCCTTCCCATGCGACATGGAATTCATCTCACCACGAAAATGTGTCCTCAGAGTGAGGAAGACAAGAGAGAGATGAGTAAGGTACCCTATGCCTCGATAGCGGGTAGCCTCATGTACGCTATGTTGTGCACGAGACCGGACTTAGCCTATGCTGTTAGTATGGTAAGTCGTTTTCAAGCAAACCCGGGAAGGGAACACTGGACTGCCATCAAGAACATTCTTAAATACTTGAGAAGAACTAGAGATATGGTTCTTACTTACAGTGGTGGAGAACTGAAGGTGATTGGATTCACCGATTCTGATTTTCAAGGAGACAATGACGACTCTAAGTCGACATTTGGGTATTTGTTTACTCTCAATAGAGGAGCAGTATCTTGGAGAAGCTCCAAGCAAACCGCTACTGCATATTCCACCTTCCAAGCAGAGTACCAAGCTGCCTTAGAGACTAGCAAAGAAGCATTTTGGATGCAGAAGTTTATACAAGAACCTCAAGTGGTGCCTAATGCAGAGCTGCCTATATCACTATTCTGTGATAATGATGGAGCTGTCGCCCAATCCAAGGAGCTGATGGCTCACCACAACACCAAGCATATAGAGAGAAAGTATCACATTGTTCGAGAGATGGTCGAAAAAGGATATGTTTCGTTGCAAAGAGTAGACTCAGAAGACAATATCTTTGACACGCTTACTAAGCTATTATCTCAGTCCGTCTTGGAAAGACATCTAAAGAACATGGGTATTGGATACCATGATGTGTGGCACTGAGTGAAAGTAGGAGATTGTTAGGAATATGCCTTCGAATGCCACTCAGGGGATGAGAGAGTAGGGGCATTGTACTTGTAATTATGGAATAATTGATAAAAGGCAATATGATTCATTCAGTGTTTATTGTATTTCAAATGCATTCTTGATTTGGTAAATATTGAAGTGAAGTCCATGTAAATAAATTGAACATTCCATTCATTTTATCGAATAAGAGATAATGCACTGTCACACATGTGACTAGATTAAAAGGAAATAAACTAACAACAACTATCCTAGAAAGTAAATAAAGAAGTCTTTGAAAAGGTCTTGGTCTTCACAACATCACGTTCATTTTGAAGCTCCCACATGCTAAAGTACTTTTTCCAAGACAAAATAAAATATCACACCTTCCGTGAAGCTTTCTCAGGCCTAAGTCTAATTTCCAAGCTAGGATGGATTTTCCTTAATCATCAAGTCGACCTTCGGTTGTTCATCCGTTATAGAGTATTTTCCTTTTCGAGTTTTATGATTTAACTCTCATTTTCAGGAAATTCGACAAAGACGCCCTCATGCCATTATTTAGGCAATATCTGGGGTCCGCGCTCAAGCTTTCTGTTTTTAGCTATATCTGGGCAGCCCTCAAGCAAAGCTATATCTTGGATTAGGATTTGAACAACTGTCGGGCCTTCTTGAATCTCAAGTAGATCCACCGTCGCACAGTCACTAAACTTAGACATGATTTCCACTTCAAATTCGGGTAGCTTAAGGACGAGTTTGTCTTCTTCTTTTCTTTGGACGTGAATTCTTCTAGGCTCGGAGTCTTTATTCAGCGCACTTCAAGCAGACTCAGTGTGAAGGTCTTCAAGAGAGGATTTGATCGAGGCCATACAATAAACCTCTTGAGTAAGAATCGAGTTGTCTTCATAAGAGTTAGTAACAGATAATAAGGTAACATGAGTTGAACGTGCATTAAGTTTATTTCGTGAGGTGGTGCTAGTGTAACTCGTTCTCAATATTTCACTCGTTTGTTCTCTCAACTTCCGAGCACGTGTACATGTGATAGGACCAGTTGGGTCCATGATGGCTCCAACCGTTCCTAACTCTATTAGTAGCACAACCGTGGTTGTATCATCCCCTCCCTCTTGAGGAGGATCTGTCCTCAGATCCACGAGATCACCTGCTTCAAACAAAGACAAGTCAGAAACATTAAAAGTAGCAGATTGTATTCCCCTGGTAAGTCTAGTTTGTAAGCATTATTATTTATTCTCTCCAAAATCATGAAAGGACCATCTCCTCTTGGCACCAATTTTGATCTCCTTTGTATAGGAAACCTTTTCTTCCTCAGATGTAACCAAACCCAATCTCCAGGTTCGAAGACCACTTCCTTTCTCCCTCGGTTGGCGCGCTCAACATACTGCTTAGTACGCCTTTCAATATTAGCTCTTGCTTTCTCATGGAGTTGCTTAACTAGCTTGGCTTTCTTCTTCCCATCTGTACTAATCCTTTCAGTCACAGGCAAAGGCACAAGATCAAGTTGGGTCAAAGGATTAAATCCATAAACAATCTCAAAAGGAGAAAATTGAGAAGCAGAATGCATTGCTCGATTATAAGCAAACTCAACATGTGGCAAACATTCTTCCCAAGTTTTAATGTTTGTTTTTATTATAACCCTTAACAATGTAGAAAGAGTTCTATTTACTACTTCGGTTTGCCCATCAGTTTGTGGGTGACAAGTGGTAGAAAATAGAAGCTTTGTGCCTAATTTAGCCCATAAGGTTTTCCAAAAATAACTTAGGAACTTAGCATCACGATCAGAAACTATAGTCCTAGGCATTCCATGTAAACGAACGATCTATCTAAAGAAAAGATTAGCCACGTGAGATGCATCATCAGTTTTGTGACAAGCTATGAAATGTGCCATTTTTGAAAATCTATCAACCACAACAAATATAGAATCCCTCCCATACCAGTTTCTAGGCAATCCTATCACGAAATCCATTGATATATCAGTCCAAGGAGTATTAGGAATGGGGAGTGGGGTGTACACCGTGGGGCTGAACTCGACTTTTAGCCATTTTACAATCGATACAGCGACCACAAATATGAATGACATCTCGTTTCATACCAGGCCAGTAGAAATGTTCTTGCAAAACAGACAAGGTTTTATCAATGCCAAAATGACCCATAAACCCTCCCCCATGCGATTCGAGCAACAACAGTTCACCTATAGAGCTAGCGGGTATGCATAATTTATTTTCCTTAAACAGAAAACCATCGCTCTTATAGAACTTATCTACCCCAGACTTCTCACAAGTAATGAAAATCTCACTAAAATCAATATCTTTCTCGTACAGATTTTTAATCAATTCAAAACCAAGTATTTTCGAATCTAAAGCAGTCAAGAAGGTATACCTGCGAGATAGAGAATCAGCAACGATGTTTTATTTTCCCTGTTTGTATTTGATCACATACAGGAACGTCTCTATGAATTACATCCATCGATCATGCTTCCTATTCAACTTTTGTTGCCCCTTCAGATGTTTCAAGGACTCGTGATCAGTGTGTATCACGAACTCTTTGGGCCATAAGTATTATTGCCAAGTATCGAGTGCTCGAACCAAGGCATACAGTTCCTTGTCGTAAGTTGGATAGTTTAGAGAAGCTCCTCCCAACTTCTCACTGAAGTAGGCAATCGACCTACCCTCTTGCATCAAAACATCTCCTACACCTGTACCGGATACATAACACTCGATCTCAAAAGAGTTAGCAAAATTCGGCAGGGCTAGCAGTGGAGCGTTCGTGAGTTTTAATTTGAAGGCCTTGAAGGCCGTCTGTTGTTCCTGTTCCCACTTGAATCCAACATTCCTCTTGATTACCTCGGTTAAGGGGGCGGCTACAATACTGAAGTTGGGTACAAATCGGCGGTAGAAGCTTGTAAAGCCGTGGAAGCTTCTGTAATACTCGTACTTTTTATTGACTGTTTGACCTTGCTGTTCTCCTTATTTTGTCGCTCTGTAAACGCTTGGACATGTTGTCGGTATTGTTATTGAGTACCGTATCTTGTTTGGGTCTCAATCGTGTTGTTTAGACCTTGCGGAAGTGTTCTGGGCCACAGAAATAGCGCACGCTAGGCCTAGGCTAACGCACGCTAATTCTGCTTGATTAGCACACGCTAGCTTTGAGCCGTAGCGTGCGCTAAGGGACCAGTCAGGTCAGAACCATTAACTCGGACTGCTCTCCGGACTGGCGGATTAACGCGCGCTAGGAGTTCGTTAGCGCGCGCTATTCGTGGTTAGTAGCGCACGCTAACATCCGTCCGTAGCGCACGCTAACGGGTTAGTCGGCAGAGGCAGTGAGGTTGCCATGTTTTCTGGACTATCAGGTACTATACGCTAGGCTTCGGCTAGCGCACGCTAAAGCTGTTGCATAACGCACGCTAAGCCATAGCGGTAGCGCACGCTAAGGCGTGAGCATGGTAGAGGACAGTAGGTTCTGGACTCCAGTACTGGACGCCACTTTTTGGCTAGCGCACGCTAGAGATAGGCGATTAGCGCACGCTAATGGGGCCGGCAGAAGCCACTGGACTACCCAGTGACTTCACTAGCGCACGCAAATGAAGGAGGTGTAGCGTGCGCTAGACTGGGCGGATATATATTGGACAGTTGACTTCCATTTCGTCATTTTTAATCCTCTTCACTCATTTCCGATGGGACCAGCTCGGGAGAGACGATTTTGGGCGACTGGAAGCGATCTTTCTTCTAACAACAACATATTTGGTTGGAGAACAAGGATTTCACAACATCTAATCCATCCTAACGTCCGAATCAAGGTAAAAATCCATAGAACCCTATTTTTGGGAATTTTGGGGTTTTTCGTAGATTCGTCTGATTTATCCGTTTTGAAGCTTGAGGACCTTGATATTATGATGTATCTATCCCGTATGCATGCCTTTCCTATGATTTTACGGATTGGATTGTGCCGTTTTCGGACTTGTGAGGATTTGGACAATTTTCCAACCTCTAGTTGTTTATCCATGTATTTTCATGAATCGTACACGGGTTTCAGGAGTCTCTTCTTGTAATTTGAGTATGGATAATTGATTATCATATTCCTTGCGAATTGTTTAGGTGCTGGAAGCGTGTTCTTGGACCTACCGAACTCATACCCTTTTTCCGTTTGATTTCTCGATGTCTCAAAGGCAAGTATATAATTATGATTGTACGTTCTCGACTTTGAAAGTAAGATATATTAATGGCATGATTATTTATATCCACTCTGGGGCGGGCCGAAGGGTCTCCTAAGGGTTTCGTAGCCTCTTGGTGCGATTCCACGGATGATATGAACGAACCACTCTGGGATGGACCGACGAGTCCTCTGAGGGTTCCGTAGCCTCTGGTGCGGTTCCACGGTATTCATCTATGTATTGATGTGATGCTATGAGATTTAGTTATTCCGAAATACTAGTATTGAATTGATGAATTGACGGTTACATTTACTTTATTGTCGATCAGTATTGTGTTTCATACTTGATATACTTGCACTAGCTATTTAACGGCTAACCCTTTTATGGGGGAAATACTTTTTATGTATTTTGGGTTCCAGGAGAGCGGACAGGCAGGTATCAGGTCGGCATGAAGATGGTGGGCAAGTGTGATACTGTGTCTTTCCTCCGGTTATGTTTTGAGTTTTCCATTCAGTGTTGTTGTACTGTAATGGTTATTGAATACTCGAGTATTGTTTTCTATTTTCCTTGATGTTCCGGCCTGTGTTTGCCGAGGTATTGATTTGTGTTGTGATGTCTTTGGATACATTGGTTATGTTTTGAATACCTTTTGTATTGTTCTTCATTCCATTGTATGTAGACCTTCTCGGTCAAAATTTATAGTTCTGCGTATGTTTAGCCTTGTGGGTCCCACGGTGGGGCTTACGGCGCTGTAATATTCCCTGAATAACTTGGGGGTGTTACAGAATATGGTATCGGAGCTTAGGTCTATGGATATCTAGGCTGTCGGTCTTTTGGGTCGAATGAATCATCATTTGTCCACAGTATCACTACTCTGCCATCATCACAGTACAACCGGTACTTGTAAGACCACTTATTCTTCTGGTGTTTCCTTATTCGTTTTGCTTCTATTTTGGTATTCTTGAGAATCGGTCACTTTGATGACGTGCGATTGAATTATACTTACGTGCCTTGTGTGTTCTTCAGTATGTCAGCTGGTAGGGGCCGTGGCTGTGGTCTTGGTCGTGGACGTGGAAGAGGTCGTGGCGCGGCCGTTTCCATCAGTTCTGTTGCGGGGTCGACCATCCCCAGTTTGTCGAACTCGGTGCATCCTCACACCGAAAGTCAGCACGACTAGTCGAATGGCCAGGGGAACAACGCGGACATTGGAGTTGCGAATGTACTTCAACAATTGGCTACCCAGATGACCATCTGAGCCCAAACCGTTCAGCTGAATAACCCGAATCCGAACACGGATGCCTTGATCTAGAACGTAATCCGTATGCACCCTCCACAGTTTGGCGGTGCCACAGACCCGTTAGGATGGGAAGATTGGCGCAGAATTGGAAAAGATTTTCAAAGTGGTTGATTGCCCCGAATTGAGTAAAGTACCGATTGCTCAGTATTTCCTTACCAAGGAGGCCGCTACGTGGTGGAAAGTCATCAAGCCACAGGATCGTGTTGCCACGTGGGATGAATTTAAAGAGCTTTTGGAGGGCGAGTTTTGTCCTTGGCCGGTACGAGATGGACGAATCTGCGCCTTTTTCGAGGCTAAACCACAGGATATTCACTTTTCGCAGGCTATCGTGGAGTACAACCAACAATTGATCCATGTGAAGGATCAAGTGCGTAACGAGCGTGATAAGATCCGTTACTTTGATATGCGGATGAATATGGACTTACGGCGGTACATGGCCAGATTTGCTTGCACCACAGTGAAGGAATATCAGGACAGAGCTTTAGCCCATGATATGTTGAGCCCCGACAACGATACCGTTGAAGAATCGAAGAAGCAGAAGGTCGCGGGGAATTTTTCTGGCTCTAAGAGTGGAAACTTTCAGAGGTCATGGATGACTAACCGTTCTGTCGGACAATCGTCACGTTCTAATAAGGGAAAGAGGGGTTACCGTCCTACTCCGGGTACCACAAATTGCACGGTGACTTGCTATAATTGTGGCCGTCCAGGCCACGTTAATTTGGAATGCAACTTTCCACCATTGAAGTGTCACACGTGCGGACAGTTGGGACATAGAGCGGCTTATTGTTCCGAGCCGAATCAGACATTGGACACTCGGGCTTCTGCCCAGCACCACTTGACCAAGGTATAAATCAGCGATAATCTTTTGGTCAACCTCAGTAGAATTTCGGCAGGGGCCGGGGACGGGGTCAGAACACTGGAGGGGGAAACTCTAGCATCGGTTCGGTACAACCATGGGTTTATGAGATGCATCGAACAGACGAACCCGATGTGGCAGTGGCTTCAGGTACCATTCATATTTTATCTCATCCAGTCCGTGTACTTTTTGATACGGGTGCTACACATTCTTTTATTTCTTTGGAGTGTGTACGCCGTTTGAATATAACTTGTATGACTGCTTGCGATCCCTTCATCGTGAAACTACCTAGTGTGGTGGGGAATCGGGAGATTAGAGATTTTCCGGTGATTATATCCGGTATGGAATGGTTATCGAATCTGATTGTAGTTGATATGGAAGGCGAGGACGTGATCCTCGGCGAGGATTGTCTTGATAGTCAACAAGCGATTATGAATTACCGTACCAAGGTTATCACCATGATGACTAAAGACGGATCTGAGTACTCATTTTTGGGACGTAAGTCGGGCCAATCCAAGTTACTTATCAGTGCCATGAAGGCCGTAAAACTTTTAAATAAAGGTTGTACGGGCTATTGGTGTTATGCCTTGAAAACGGAAGGAAACGAAGTCAATTTCTCTTCCATTCCGGTTGTTAATGAGTATCCCGATGTTTTTCCAGATGACCTCCCGGGACTACCGCTAGATCGGGAGATAGAATTTACCGTAGACTTAGAGCTAGATGCGACTTCGATTTCTAAAGCACCTTACCGGATGGCACCTTCCGAGATGCAAGAATTGAAGAATCAGTTGGGAGAACTTCTGGAAAGAGGGTACATCAGACCGAGCTCTTCGCCTTGGGGCGCGCCTATTCTTTTCGTGAGGAAGAAGGATGGTTCACTACGTTTGTGCATCGACTACCGTGAGCTGAACAAAGTAACCATCAAGAACAAGTATCCTTTGCCTCGTATAGATGATTTATTTGATCAATTGCAAGGGGCTACAATTTTCTCGAAGATTGATTTAAGATCCGGGTATTATCAACTCAGGGTGAGGGAGTCCGACGTTCCGAAGATGGCATTTCGGACGAGATATGGGCATTATGAATTTGTAGTTATGCCTTTTCGGTTAACTAATGCACCAGCAGTATTCATGCAGTTAATGAATAAGATATTCATCGAGTACCTCGACAGGTGTGTAGTCGTCTTTATTGACGACATCTTGATCTATTCTCGAGATAAGGAGGAACATGCCCGACACTTGCGTTTGATATTAGACATTTTTAGAATCGAGCACCTCTATGCAAAATTCTCGAAATGTGAGTTTTGGTTGGAAGAAGTTATGTTTCTCGGCCATGTGATTTCGGCCGAAGGGGTTCGGGTAGACCCGCAGAAGATTGAGGCAGTGCTTGATTGGGCACCACCTAAAAATGTTAAGGAAGTTCGTAGCTTTTTGGGCCTTGCTGGGTATTACCGTCGGTTTGTCGAGGGGTTATCGAAACTCGCTCAGCCGCTTACGAAATTAATCCAGAATACCGAAAAGTTTGTTTGGACGGATGAGAGACAACAGAGCTTCGATGAACTGAAGAGACGTTTGACTTCAGCACCGATTTTAAGTTTACCACATGGTAGTGAGGGTTTTGCAGTTTATAGTGACGCTTCGGGTCAAGGTCTGGGCTGTGTACTTATGCAGCATGATAAGACGATAGCTTTTGCATCACGACAATTAAAGCCTTATGAGATGAATTATCCTACTCACGATTTAGAGTTGGCCGCAATTGTCTTCGCACTCAAGATTTGGCGGCATTATTTATATGGTTCACCGTGTCGGATTTTTACCGATCACAAGAGCCTGAAGTATATTTTCAGTGAGAAGAAGCTGAATATGAGACAGAGACGTTGGTTAGAGTTGATAAAGGATTATGATTTGGAAATTTTTTACCACCTCGGAAAAGCCAATGTCGTCGCGGATGCTTTGAGCTGCAAATCGTCATCTCTTCAAATGCTCGAGGTTCTTACATCTCAGACGAAAATTTGTCAGGATTTAATTGAACAAGGGATAGAAGTTTGGCTTCAATGAGTACAGGGACAGTTGTGTACTCTCGAAATTACTTCGTCCTTGGTTGATGACATAAAAGGGAAGAAGTGGAGTGACCCGATGATTTCTCAACTGAAGGAAGATGTAATTAAAGGAAAAGCTCCTAGCTTTATGGTTCACGAGGATAGTATTCTGAGATTTCAGGACAGGCTTTGTGTTCCAAATGATTTAGAGTTGAGGCAGAGAATTCTCCGAGAAGCTCATGCTACGCCTTACTCAATCCACCCCGGGACGAGTAAGATGTACAAAGATTTGAAGCGCAATTTTTGGTGGAATAACATGAAGAAGGATGTTACGGAGTTTTTACTACGGTGCTTGACGTGTCAACAAGTCAAGATCGAACATCAACGACCAGCGGGGTTGTTGAAACCGCTTCCCATTCCCGAGTGGAAGTGGGAAGACATCTCTATGGATTTCATCACTGGTATGCCGAGAACTCGGGCCGGAATTAATATGATTTGGGTAATTGTCGATCGGTTGACCAAGTCTGCACACTTCTTGAGTATTAAGGATACTTGGGGACCGGATAGACTGGCTCGAACCTTTATTGCTGAGATCGTAAGGTTGCACGGTGCCCCCAAGACCATTGTTTCTGATCGAGACGGCCGTTTCGTATCGCATTTTTGGCAGGCCGTTCACCAGGCTCTGGGTACTGAATTGAGATTGAGCACTTCCTTTCATCCTCAGTCGGACGGTCAGACAGAGAGGATGATTCAGACGTTGGAAGATATGTTGCGGGCTTCTGCCTTATACTGGAGTAATGATTGGGAGCTTCACTTACCGTTGATCGAGTTTGCTTACAATAATAGTTGGCATGCGTCGATCAAAATGGCACCCTTCGAGGCACTTTATGGTAGGCGATGTAGGTCGCCATTATGTTGGGACGAGGCTTCCGAGCTAATTGGAACGGAACCGGATATGTTGATGGAGACTAAGGAAAAGATTTCTATTATCCGGGACCGATTGCTGACTGCCCAGAGTCATCAGAAATCTTATGCTGATACTCGTCATCGACCCTTAGAGTTTGATGTGGGGGATCATGTCCTGCTCAAGGTGTCACCGACCAGAGGAGTTTTCCGCTTTGGGAAAAGGGGGAAACTTAGTCCAAGGTATATCGGACATTTCGAGATTTTGGACAGAGTTGGAGATTTAGCTTATCGCTTGGCGTTGCCCCCAGCTTTGAGTCACGTCCATAGTGTTTTTCATGTGTCTCAGCTGAGAAAGTACGTGCCGGATCCGAGCCACGTTATCGACTACAGTGAGATTGACGTAGCCGAGGATATTACCTTTTCGGAGGAACCCGTGAAGATCCTTGAGCGTCGCGAGAAACAACTTCGGCATAAGACCATTCCACTGGTTAAAGTGCAATGGTCGAGACATGGAGTCGAGGAGGCGACTTGGGAGACGGAAGAGAAGATGCGGGTGGAATACCCGAACTTAATATTTCTTAAGTTTCGGGACGAAACTTCTTTTTAGAGGGGGAGAATGTAATACTCGTACTTTTTATTGACTGTTTGACCTTGCCGTTCTCCTTATTTTGTCGCTCTATAAACGCTTGGAGATGTTGTTGGTATTGTTATTGAGTTTCGTATCTTGTTTGGGTCTCGATCGTGTTGTTTAGACCTTGCGGAAGTGTTCTGGGCCAGAGAAATAGCGCACGCTAGGCCTAGGCTAACGCACGCTAATTCTGCTTGATTAGCGCACGCTAGCTTTGAGACGTAACGCGCGCTAAGGGACTAGTCAGGTCAGAACCATTAACTCGGACTGCTCTCTGGACTGATGGATTAACGCGTGCTAGGAGTTCATTAGCGCGCGCTATTCGTGGTTAGTAGCGCACGCTAACATCCGTCCGTAGCGCACGCTAACGGGCTGGTCGGCAGAGGCAGTGAGGTTGCCATGTTTTCTGGACTATCAGGTAGCGTACGCTAAGCTTCAGCTAGCGCACGCTAAAGCTGTTGCATAACGCACGCTAAGCCATAGCGGTAGCGCACGCTAAGGCGTGAACAGGGCAGATGACAGTAGGTTCTGGACTCCATTACTGGACGCCACTTTTTGGCTAGCGCACGCTAGAGATAGGCGATTAGCGCACGCTAACGGGGCCGGCATAAGCCACTGGACTAACCGGTGACTTCGCTAGAGCACGCTAATGAAGGAGGCGTAGCGTGCGCTAGACTGGGTGGATATATATTGGACAGTTGACTTCCATTTCGTCATTTTTCATCCTCTTCACTCATTTCCGATGGGAGCAGCTCGGGAGAGACGATTTTGGGCGATTGGAAGCGATCTTTCTTCTAACAACAACATATTTGGTTGGAAAACAAGGATTTCACAACATCTAATACATCATAACGTCCGAATCAAGGTAAAAATCCTTAGAACCCTATTTTTGGGAATTTTGGGGTTTTTCGTAGATTCGTCCGATTTATCCATCTTGAAGCTTGAGGACCTTGAGATTATGATGTATCTATCCCGTATGCATGCTTTTCATATAATTTTATGGATTGGATTGTGCCGTTTTTGGACTTGTGAGGGTTTGGACGATTTTCCAACCTCTAGTTGTTTATCCGTGTATTTTCATGAATCGTAGACGGGTTTCGGGAGTTTCTTCGTGTAATTTGAGTATGGATAATTGATTATCATATTCCTTGCGAATCGTTTAGGTGCCGGAAGTGCATTCTTGTACCTACCGAACTCATACCCTTTTTCCGTTCGATTTCTCGATGTCTCAAAGGCAAGTATATAATTATGATTGTACGTTCTCGACTTTGAAAGTAAGATATATTAATGGCATGATTATTTATATCCACTCTGAGGCGGGCCGACGGGTCCCCTGAGGGTTTCATAGCCTCTTGGTGCGATTCCACGGATGATATGAACGAACCACTCTGGGATGGACCGACGAGTCCTCTGAGGGATCCGTAGCCTCTGGTGCGGTTCCACGGTATTCATATATGTATTGATGTGATGCTATGAGATTTAGTTATTCCGGAATACTAGTCTTGAATTGATGAATTGACGGTTACATTTACTTTATTGTCGAGGAGTATTGTGTTTCATACTTGATATACTTGCACTAGCTATTCGACGGCTAACCCCTTTATGGGGGAAATACTTTTTATGTATTTCAGGTTCCAAGAGAGCGGACAGGCAGGTATCGGGTCGGCATGAAGATGTGGGCAAGTGTGATACTGTGTCTTTCCTCCGGTTATGTTTTGAGTTTTCCATTCAGTGTTGTTGTACTGGAATGGTTATTGAATACTCAAGTATTGTTTTCCATTTTCCTTGATGTTCCGGCATGTGTTTGCCGAGGTATTGATTTGTGTTGTGATGTCTTTGGATACATTGGTTATATTTTGAATACCCTTTCTATTGTTCTTCATTCCATTGTATGTAGACCTTCTCGGTCAAAATTTATAGTTCCGCGTATATTTAGCCTTGTGAGTCCCACGGTGGGGCTTACGGCGCTGTAATATTCCCTGAATAACTTGGGGGTGTTACAGCTTCGGACTTCGCTCACATTTTTGGGGCTGTCCCATTCTCTAATTGCCCTCGCTTTCTCTTCATCGACCTGAATCCCCTGGGAACTAACAACAAAACCAAGGAAAGCCAATTTCTCGGTGCCAAAGTTGCACTTTTGAATGTTAGCAAATAAGTGTTCCTTTCTAAGCACAAGCAACACATCTTTCAAATGCTTTATATGTTCATTCAATCTTTTGCTATATATTAGGATATCATCAAAGTATACAATAACAAATTTTCCAATAAAACGTAGAACATGATTCATTACCCTCATAAATGTGCTTGGTGCATTAGTGAGCCCAAATGGCATAATAAACCACTCATACAAAACATGTTTAGCTTTAAATGCTGTTTTCCACTCGTCTCCCTCTTTCATTCGAATCTGATGGTACCCACTTTTTAAATCAATTTTTGAAAATATTATGGAACCATATAATTCATCTAACATGTCATCAAGTCTAGGGATGGGATTTCGATATTTCACCATAATGTTGTTTATTGCACGGCAGTCTATGCACATCCTCCACGAGCCATCTTTCTTTGGTACTAGCAACACCGGAACTGCACAAGGACTGATACTTTCCCTCACATGTCCCTTTCATAGTAGCTCATC
This sequence comes from Orobanche coerulescens, assembly GCA_033398695.1. Classification (NCBI taxonomy): domain Eukaryota; kingdom Viridiplantae; phylum Streptophyta; class Magnoliopsida; order Lamiales; family Orobanchaceae; genus Orobanche; species Orobanche coerulescens. The sequence continues at coordinate 105,759,348 of CM065815.1, forward strand.
CACTTGCCTTTTCATTTCTTTAGTCTCTTCTGTGTTACTTCGGTATGCAGGACGGTTTGGTATTGAGGATCCTGGAACGAAGTCGATCTGGTGTTCTATGCCTTGAACGGGCGGCAATCCGGGTGGTGTCTCCTCGGGAAACACATCTTCAAACTCATGCAATAAAGAGACAATCAATGGATCAGTAGTATCTGGAATTGATGGAATATTAAGAAATACATCACGAAATAGTAGTAGAACCACAGGCCGTCTTGCTAGCAAGGCCCGTTTAACCTCACTAGCCCTACAAAGGGTGATGATTTTTATCTCTTTAGGGACTGCTGTGACTGTTTTCTTTTCCTTCTCTTTTTTTCTTCATTTTCTCTCAGTGCTTGGTCTAATATCCTCTGATCTTCAAGGATTTGTTTAGGGGTCATAGGTGATAGGTTGAATTTCTTCTTCCCAAAGATGAAGGAATACTTGTTCGAAACCCATCATGAGTAACTTTGCGATCGTACTGCCATGGTCTTCCTAAAAGGATCTGGGTGGCATGCATAGGGGCGACATCGTAAACTACTTCATCCTCATATCTACCTATCTTAAAGGGCACGGTGCATCTACTCACCACCTTTAGTTCTCCAGCATTAGTCATCCACATCAACTTATATGGTTTAGGGTGCCTTTCGGTTTTAAGTTCTAGTTTCTGCACCAAGGCTGTGCTAACAACATTGACACAACTACCCCCGTCTATGATCATACTACAGAGTTTCTCCTTAATGTAGCACCTACACTGAAACAAGTTCTCCCTCTGGCTATCCTCATCTTCCACTATCTTAGCTGACAAGGACATTCTAAGCACTACATTAATCTTCCCTTCTAAGATCTCTTCGTTACATTCTTCTATCTCTTCTCCACTATCCTCATTCTTAATCTCTTCTTCACCCTCACTTTCAGTCGCTCTTTCCCCTTACTTAATGACTACAACTCGCTTATTTGTATAGGTCGGGGCTATGTGACCTATACCTTGACACCTATAGCATCGGATCTCATGTGTCCTAGGTTGAGGTTTGGAATTTGGTGAAGGTTGGGACTTAGTTGGCGGATTAGGGGCTGACTGGACCCTATTGACCAACGGTTTAGGGTCTTCCCTATGGTTAGTGGGCTGTCTCAGTTTTCATGGGATACTAGGAGTGGTGTTCTTCCTAGTTTGACGCCTTCGACTTGGATCTCTATCTTCCTAGCCATGTGCACCATCTCTTCTAAGTCATGCATGGTCATGAGCTCTAATTGGTCTCTAATCTCAATATTAAGTCCGGCTAAGAACCTAGTCATGGTGCTATCGTGGTCCTCCTCTATATGACACCTAATTAGTCCAGTTTCCATTTCCTTATAGTAATCGTCTACCGAGTTGGTCCCTTGCCTTAAAGTTTGAAGACTATACCTAAGGTCCCTCATGTAATACCTAGGAACAAACCTTTCCTTCATCACTCGCTTAAGCTCTTCCCATGTATCTATAGGTCTTTCCCCACGTCGATGCCTAAGTTGATCTACATGATCCCACCAGACAAGAGCATACCCAGTGAACGCTACAGTAGCTATCTTAACCTTCTTAAGATCGAAAAAGTTTCGACACTCAAATTGTCCCTCGACCTTCATAACCCATTCAAAATAAGTTTCGGGATCAGATTTACCTTCAAAAGGTGGTATGGAAAACTTAACATTACTTAAGTTATCGTCTACCAGTCCTTGTTGTTCCCTAGGCTCTCGATCGATCCTAAACTGCCTATCATCCTCAAAGTACTCGTCATATTCATCTTCCGGATAGTATTCGGGTGGTGGAGGGGCTGCCCTAACTCTACCCCTTCCTCTACCTCTATACCATGAATCCCTTCCTCCCATTGTGGGTTCTTTTTCTCGATCTTCCCTATTCCTATTAGTAGGTTCGGGAGTTTGTGAAGTTCTATGGTATTTCAGCTCTTCTCTCATCTCCAACATCATGTTTTCCATCCTTCGTATGTAGGATGTCAGGCCCTCGAGTTGGAATTGCACATCACGGAAGCTTTGGATTTTATTAGTAACTGGGTCATCGCTTAGGACCTCTTCCTCGTATACGGGATCCTTCCCAGCTCGTCTAGGTGCTGGAGTTTCTCCATCCTTCGAGTTTCTTGATCCTGTCATCATGGTACCAAGTGATTCGAAACAGGAAACAAGTATCGAATATCTTACCTAAAACACAGCAATTTAACTCCAATACGAACCACAAAATTATATATATATATATATATATATATGAGAATAAAAGATAAGAGAGGAACGACTAAACCGTTCTCCGATACCAAATGATACCAAACGATACCCAAACAGTGATACCAATATAGGGACTGTTGTGAATCGTGGTTGAATGAAACGGAAGTAGGGTTTCAGGAATAAAGAAACGAACAAAAAACAGCAGATAACAATAACGGACAGCACTTCGGTACAGCAGCACTTTGATATAACACTTCAATACAGCAGCACTTCGATACAGCAGTATTCGGACAGCACTTCGATACAACAATATTCGGACACCTCTTTGATACAGACGGAATCGATTGCACTTCAATTCAGTGACAGTCAATTGCACGTCGGTACAACAATATTTGGACACCACTTTGATACAGAGAGAATCAATTGCACTTCGATTGAGCGAGAGTCGATTGCACGTCGGTACAACAATATTTGGACAGCACTTCGTTACAGCAACAATGGACTACACTCTGGTACAGCGAGACTGGACACGGAAATGACGAGGGCACTTCAAACCCTTAGAATTAATCACTATAATCCCCTTAGAATCCTGTTCCAAAGAAACATTCAGAATTATTCTAAGAACTCAAGTTTCTGTGACTAAGACTTAACAATTTTATGAACTAAAATTGTAAGAATGTAGAAGTGAGAATTATAAGAATAATACTCAAGAAAATTCGAGCAACAGCTCTGGACTCAAGCACAATGCCAAAATATATTTCTGATTGAAAAAGTGATCTGTTTTTTTCATTACCAAAAGGCCTCCTTTTATAGGAGTGTACAGAACAAACTATATTATCTCTGACATATTAAACTAAGGGAATAAAATCAAGAGTGTCCCTATTTCTAAGACAATGAAGGGCGGTCACACATGTGACCAGATTAAAAGGAAATAAAGTAACAACAACTATCCTAGAAAGTAAATAAAGAAGTCTTTGAAAAGGTCTTGGTCTTCACAACATCACGCTCATTTTGAAGCTCCCACATGATAAAGTACTTTTTCCAAGACAAAATAAAATATCACACCTTCCTTGAAGCTTCCTCACGCCTAAGTCTAATTTCCAAGCTAGGATGGATTTTCCTTAATCATGAAGTCGACCATCGGTTGTTCATCCTTTATAGAGTATTTTCCTTTTCGAGTTTTATGATTTAACTCTCATTTTCAGGAAATTCGACAAAGACGCCCACATTAGGGGTGTTCAAAAATACCCGACCCGAACTACCCGATGACCCGAATTAAATATTCCGGGTATTTTTAAAATTTCTAAAAATTTTTCGGGCCGGGTACCCGACCCGGAAAAAAGTCATACAATCGGGCCGGGTCATGGGCCGACTTGTTGTCTAAATTCGGGTACCCGAAAACCCGATTATTTTTTAACAGTTATTTTTTTATAAATTTAATTATTTAATTTGTAATTATATGAAACTTTATCTTTCAAATAATATGAATTATATATAATATGAGAATTGAAGTATTTTTCAGTAATGGTATTTATTCTCACTAGTTTGGAAATTTACAAGAAGATATAATCTTTAAATAAAAAATAATATATTCTTTCATATATATATAATTGAATATTGAATTAAGCATAATTATATAATAATAAAATGATATATATATATATATATATATATAAAAATTTAGTTAGTTTTGAAATTTGCTTATTGTACGGAAAATATGTATAATGTATTTAGTACTCGGGGAAGTAATTTATATAATAAATTCTAAAATAAATTTATATTAAAATTACAAATTATTCATAAAAATTTAAAATTAGTTGTATTAAATTTTGGGCCGGGTACCCTATGACCCGACCCGAAAAATAGGGTACCCGTTTTTTCGGGTACCTGACTTTTCGGGTCGGGTCACGGGCTGAATTTTTCATTACCCGCATAACCGAGTACCCGTAAATTCGGGTACCCGAAAAACCGGGTACCCGATTATGAACACACCTAGCCCTCATGCCATTATTTAGGCAATATATGGGGTCCGCTCTCAAGCTTTCTGTTTTTAGCTATATCTGGGCTGCCCTCAAGCAAAGCTATATCTGGGCTTAGGATTTGAACAACTGTCGGGCCTTCTTGAATCTCAAGTAGATCCACCGTCGCACAGTCACTAAACTTAGACATGATTTCCACTTCAAATTCGGGCAGCTTAAGGACGAGTTTGTCTTCTTCTTTTCTTTGGACGTGAATTCTTCTAGGCTCGGAGTCTTTATTTAGTGCACTCCAAGCAGCCTCAGTGTGAGGGTCTTCAAGAGAGGATTTGATCGAGGCCATATAATAAACCTCTTGAGTAGGAATCGAGTTGTCTTCATAAGAGTTAGTAATAGATATAAGGTAACAGGTGTGGAACGTGCATTAAGTTTATTTCGTGAGGTGGTGCTAGTGTCATTCGTTCTCAATATTTCACTCGTTTGTTCTCTCAACTTCCTATAGCACATGTACGTGTGATAGGACCAGTGGGGTCCATGGCTCCAACCGTTCCTAACTCTATTGGTAGCACAACCGTGGTTGTATCAGTTGTTTCCTTATCTGACAGAAAAGGAAAAACTGTTTATCTTGGACCGACAAAAAGACAAGATTGTAACGGTTTATCTTGGACCGGTATAAGACAAGATTGTAAAGGTTCACATCAAACTGATTGAAGACAAGACGGAAAGGTTTATCTTGAACCTATAGAAAAAGATAGTTAAGGAAAGAGGACGTAGGCAAGTTGCCGAACCTCTATATATCTCTGTGTCATTTATTTTCTCCACTTATCTATCACTTACCGACAAAAAGAGTTCATTACTCTTCACCGCACTATTCAATCCACTTCTACTGGAGGTACCAACTCAGCAGTTAAGAGATCATCCTCCGGAGTTAATAATTGGTTATATATTGATGCTGATGTGTCCACCAGAAGAAGAATACAAAGTACACAAGGAACTTTACTCTATGCACAAGAGAATACAGAATCCAGTTTTGAACAGTCTTCTTTCCCTAGAATCCCAAGCTGAACTTAAAGTCTAGCTATATTCTTAGCACAATATGGACCTGTTTCGTCCAATGAGGCTCATAATAATTGTCACTTGATCACTTCTATGGAAGAAGATCTCAAAGGAGGTTTCGAAAGAAATAATGTTTGGTACTTGTCCCTAGACCAACCCATCAAGTTGTCATAGGAGCCAAATGGGTATTTCGAAAAAAAAGATGAAAATAGCCTTGTCATAAGGAACAAGTCCAGATTAGTTGCCCAAGGTTACAGATGGGAAGAAGGAATAGACTATGATGAAACATTTGCCGCTGTTACCAGACTAGAAGCCATTCGGATATTTCTAGCTTTTACCGCTAATAAGAACTTCATCGTATATCAAATGGATGTAAATAGTGCATTTCTTAATAGAGACCTAGCCGAAGAATTATATGTTTAACAACCTCCAAGGTCTGCCAACACAGAAGGAGGAGATCTTATATACAGGCTAAGGAAAGTGTTGTATGGGCTTAAACAAGCACCCAGGGCATAAACCCTGTCACTGTACCTCATCAATAATGGATTTGAGAAAGGTGCTGTTGACAAAACCCTCTTCAAAATCAAGGAAGGTGATGACCTTATTATGGTGCAAATATATGTAGATGATATTATTTTTGGTTCAACTAACCTTGATCTGCGTCAAAAGTTCTCTAATCTCATACAAAGTAAATTTGAAATGAGTATTATGGGAGAACTTAGATATTTTTTAAGGTTGCAGGTCAAATAACTACCTACAAGTATATTCAATAACCAAGAGAAATACAACAAGGAGTTGCTCAACAAGTTCGGGATGAACACTTAAAAATCCTCACCCACCCCCACGAGAACATCCACACAGATAAGTGCTGACAAAGATGGGAAGCCAGTGGATGAATCACTCTACCGGAAGCTTATAGACTCACTCATGTACATAATATCATGTAGGCCCATATCCAATTTGCTATAGGAGCGTGTGCTCGGTATCAGGGAACACCTAAAGAGTCACACTTCACCAAAGCCAAATGAATTCTTAAGTACATTAAAGATAATCAATGTAGGATTGTGGTACCTAAAGAAGGAGGATTTGATTTGGTGGGATATCGCGACTCGAATCTCAGAGGCTGTAAGTTAGATATGAAGAGTATGAGCGGGACATGTCACTTCATTGGACCAAGATTTGTGTCATGTTTTAGTAAGAAACAATTGGCCAACTCGCTTTCTATATTTGAGTCAGAATATTATGCTGGTGGAAGCTGCTGCATGCAGATCATGTGGATGCAGCAATAGCTACAGGACTATGGCATTAAGGCAAGAGAAACTCCAATCATGTGCGATAATACGAGTGCACTCGCAATCACGTACAATCCTATATTGCACTTGAGGACCAAGCCCATTATTGTATGAAGCATCACTTCATTAGGAATCATGTGGAGAATAAAGATGTTCGGATCGAGAAAATTCATACAGACATTCAGTTAGCCGACATCCTTACAAAGGCTCTTAGCATAACAAGGTTCTGCATGCTCCACCAAGAATTGGGAATCCTACAGATCGACTAAAACTCCCTGTGAGTTTTTAATTTCACTCTTCAGTTGAGGGGGAATGTTGTAAGACCCATGAATATAATGTCCACTTTAATTAATCGTACACCTAAAACCACAAGTTATATCATTACTGGAGGAAGAAAAAGGTGCAAGTACCTTTCCACAGATGAAGTGTGCATTAATTAAGAGGGAACACAGTAGGACGCAAGAATACAATATTAATCATCAGTTGCTGTAAGGATTGAATCCTGTGTGTACTTATTAAGGGGGAACATTGTACTTTCGCGGATACAGCACAAACACTATAGGATTTCAATTAATATTTTAATCGTATCAAATTTCATATGCCTAACCTTTTTCAGAACAGTTTTAGTCCACGTGCATCATCTGAATTTAAACAATTTTCAATACTGAAATGAAATATGGAATTTAAAACCTTCAATCCCGCGATTTTAAAATTTCAACTGCCTACACGTGCAATAGTGGAAGCTGAAATATTTTAGAGGTGGGACCGGGCATTAATTTCGAAAACTGATGAATTAGATGTACCAGTTACATCTTAATTCGTTATGTACGTGTATTCAAAGATGGTCTCATCTCTGAAATCTGACCGTTCACTGTAACCTAACCTTCTTGCACACCATAAAAGGACCAGTATGCTTATCTATGGAATCTTTATGCTTTCTGCATATTAAAGAAGCCTACAACACATATCTTATATACTTTGAAATCTTTCTTCCAAGCTCATTTACTCTTCTCTATCTACTGCAAAATGATTCTTCACAAACTTCATCACTTTATTTGAAGATGAATGACACAATTATTGACAAATGCATCCTTGCTCGCTCTGTTCTTCAAGAGCGTATCATTTCTGAGGATGAAGACATGCATAATATATTAGTATGTCAAGGTAATTGTCTCGATAAACCACATCCAAATACTCCGACGAACACATCTCGGTCGGACAGCCCCAAAAACCTAAGACCTCTCGCTTAAATTTTACTCGGGCTAACTCATCGAATTGGAATATTTATAAATAAATATTACTGGGCCATAATAATACGAGAGCTTGGACTTGAGCCTGGAGTGACCAAGATGAACCTTGTCATTTCCCGTGTCAAGCAATCAGGTCTATATATATTGGGTAGTCTTCCCTAAGGAAACTATGTTGAACAAACCGTGGAGGAATTTTACATGGATGCTGAATTCAACTATGCATCTGAAAAGAAGGGATCTACCCTGGATGCTATTGTGAGCATTGTGCAAGAGATCTCCATCAATCGGGAGCTCCTTGAGAAACCGTACAAGTTTCCCTCCTATGGTCTGACTCTGGAGGAGCTGGGAAATTTTGGCTCTGACAGTTTGTTGGAAGCCTACTGGAATCTCTTCATGGGCAACTCCATGTCATCAGAAATCCATCCGTCATGCCATAAGAAGAATTTCACCCTCCCATACTTCTATCTTCATTAATTCTGTTACAGGGTCGTGGAGAAACGCATCAGAGCCTTTAAGATGTGCACAAATCTGAGGTTTTGTATGATGGTCTACATCATGTCTGGGGAGAAAATCGATGGGTACCAAGTGATTAAGAAACGCTTACAGGAGGAGGCTTCCAATCCAGATTCGGAAAGGAAGTCCTTTGACCTGATGTTGAACTATTTGTTAACTTGCTGTGGCATATAGCAACCTCCCGCTGCCAAGAAAATCCAAGCTGGGAAATTCCTAATTGGTTTTAGGCCCACCCAGTTCAACAAAGTAACTCTTCTTGCCAACAGGCCCAACCCCTTCTCATTACCAACGTCGAGTGATCCAAGAGACGTTACCAATCACTCCTCAAAATCTAAAGATAATGATATAAAGAAAAGACACGTCAGTAAGAAAATATCTACGCCTGGCAGTAGCTCTCCTTCAGCTATCGAGAAGAAGAAGAAAAAGCAGAATACAAAGAAGTATTCAAAGTCGGAAGCTGTTCCTACACCAGGGTAGGTGACTACAGCGGTCACAGAGGCGGTTCCATCGACTGCACCCTCTGCCGCAGTTGCAGACCCACAGGACGCAACTCTTATGGAAGATATACTGGCTGCTCCCACAATAGATGACAGATGACCAGTTGTTTGTTAAATTAGAAGGAATTGGTGAATAGACTGCCCCTTCGGAGCCGACAGCCACCAGTCCTAATATGGCCCCTACCGCCATAAGGAGTCCCTCTCCCAATAAGGCACCCCACCCCGTCATGGATCCTTCTCCTCAACTGGCTCCCATACCTGTAGAGGATCCCAACCGGACATTGGAACCCTCTAGCATTCGAAGTCCCTCCCCCACTAACATCATAAATAAAATAGTTCTCCAAGTCCAAATCGATGAGGCATTTGAATGCTTCAAAGTATGGAAGTGTAATATCCGCAATTTCGAATTTCGGTAATTTTCTTTTTCCGGAGGAAGTCCGTTTTGACGACTCGCTCATGACCTTTCGTCATTTCGAGAATGATTAATTCTGCACTTTTTGTCATCCGAGTTCGTTTCGGTGTCGTTTTATTGAGTTCCGTGTCCTTAATCGACTTTTTCACGTGGGAGTTCGACTTTGTAAAGTCACCATTAATTTTTGGTAACTCCAAAACTTCTAAATATTTTCAATATTATAGAGCATCGAGTTAGCTTTCCAATGGTTCAAACGGTGAGTCAATCGGAGTCTAGACGAGAGAGTTATGGTCGTTTTAGCTCACCCGCTCGTTATTGGCCGATCACTGCCGGCCGAACTCGGCCGTGTCGTCCGACACGGCCCGTGCACTTGTCCGGATAAGCGGAAGTCTCGCCTCAGGACCCGACCGTGTCGTCAGCGCACGGCCGAGCCGAACTCTTAGGATAAGCCGGAGCGGCGCCCGAGGCCGGCCGTGTTCGGGACACGGTCGAGTCACTGCCGAGCGCCGCGGATAGGTCACTATCGGTAGGCCCATCGGCGGCGCGACCGTGTCTAGCAGGACACGGTCGAGTCCCTGCCGGCCAGCTGCGCGACCCGACCGTGTCAGGCGGACACGGTCGAGTCTGTCGGCTATTTAAGGCCAATGATCGGGTTTTTCTTCATTTTTCTCACTCGTTTCTTCCTCTTCCGCGGCTGGAGCTTTGATGATCATGGAGTGATGTTGTTAGGGGTTAAATCCATGAAATTTTGAAGTTCATAACATCGATTAATCCTTCCATAACTTGCTTCGATCGACCGAATCAAGGCAAGTTTTCCTAAAATATAGTTTTGGGGATTTTGTTCGATTTGTCCGTTTAATTCGTTTTAACTCAGAATATTGATGGATTGATGATTGTTAAGATATATTATATCTAATTCCTTGTTATTCCACGGTTGGATCGCCACGGATTTGTCGTTTTATTGAGTATTTTATCGACGCCTTGAAGGTGTTCGATAAAATGTCTTAGAGGGGTTTTTGGGCGTTCTACGATTATCCTTCCTCGTATGATCGATGATTTATTGATTATATTGTTGTTAGGGTCGAGTTTCTTGTGAAGAAACCGTGTTGAACCCTTCCGTTCGTTGTCGTCTTCCTTTTCGTTAACATCGGGCGTAGAAGCTGTCCGGTTGAGCCGTATCCGTTCGTGGTTCCGTGCTCGTGGTATCGAGGCAAGTACCTTGTCCATACCATTCTTGTTTTGTGGATATGATAATTGGTGATCATCTTGGTGTGTTTGTTTATTTGTTTGAAATGAGTTTTCAAAGGATTCGGCTAGCCTCGTTAAGGCTCACTTTCAAAACGCGTGTGTTTTGTAAATTGTGTGGGTTGTAAGTGATTACATGAATCCTTTGGATATAATTGATGTTGATGTTGCGCTTGATAATGCGTGTGTACGTGTATTGCTTATTTCGTCGCGTTATGGTTGACGTGCGTGTTGTTATTTATTCGTGTGGTCGTGGGTGACGGATGAATTATGTGATTTGGTGTATCGATTTGATAATTGTTACGGCGATTGGTATGTGCTTGATGTTTGTGATAATGTGGATACTTGTTGTGAGAAACGTCGTATCCGGGAACCTCGAGGCGGGCGTGCACTCGGCACAGTGTATCTTGCAATGTGCGGCTCCATATGGGTGGTGAACGCCGGTGTTACCTAATGCGCGCGCAAGGGGCTCTTGCGGGAGTGACGCGGTGCGGTGACATGTTCAATGAGCGGCCAACATGATGGAAGTGAACGCCGGTACAGTGCGCAAGGGAGGCGCTGGCGAGCTTATTGGTTACGGGTATTTGAGTGATAGATAAGACCCGTTCTGACGATGTTCGTATCTCAAATTCTTTCAACTCACTTTTAAATGTTTGTCTTGATATAGACCGCGATTCGTTTTTAAAGCTTGTTTCAACTTGTTTTTAAAGCGTTGGTATCGGGGTTAATTAACCAAGGAGGTTTGACGAAATCTCAGGGTTAATGTCGGGGTCTTGAGCAGGACTTGTCGAATGAGAGATTGTACCTTTGATGGTATTGTGGTGCTATTCGTGTTTTGGGTCGAGGACCTGTGGAATGTTGAGATGATTGATCTCGTGTTGATATTATTTGGGTTTGGGTCGAGAACCCCGTGTGATGTTGAGATGTTTGATCTCGTGCCGATATTATTTGATTTTGGGTCGAGAATCCCGTGGAAATATTTGTGAAGACTCGTTTGTGTTGATTGAGTGGCTTTCTTACAAATTGTTTTCTATTAAAACTCTCGATGGCATCTTTAAAACTGTTTTATAAATGGTTTCCCTTTATCGGTGATCTTTCGGTTTTGAGAAATGTTTATCAAACTCATGCCTCGGGAAGTACTTTTCGTTACATTTGGATTTTTGAGGATTCTGGTTATTGTTATTCGTGAAATGTGAATGGTATGGCTCGTATTTGCACTTTGTTCTTGCACTAGCAAAACGGTGGAGTTTGCTAACCCCGAGTATTCGGGGTGGATGTCTGTTTTGCATTCAGGTTTGGGAGCATAACACAGGGTCGGCACGGAGGATGATGAAAGATGAACGATACTAATCACACGAGGATCCGTATGAGGTCATTGGTATAGTTATAGTTTATTTTCCGCTGTGGTATTCTTTCCCGTTGTACGGGAGTGTGGTGTACTCGACCCCTGCGTGGGCATGTAATGAGTTTGAGTTGTATGTATTTATTGAAAGACCAAATCGGTCTACTTAGTCATTTTAGCCTTAAAGGCATTGTCGAGTTGTTCTATGTTGTTACCAGCCTGGTAGATCCTTGAGGAAAGGTTCTACGGCGTGTAATATCCCTGAGCGGATTGGGGGTGTTACATTTATGGTATCAGAGCTTTTAGGTTGTGGAAACCTAGGTTGTCGGGTCAGTGGTGTCTATTGAGTTTTGTCTCGTCGGATTTTATCTGACTGAGTCGTGTCGCGACGCGTCGTCTGAGTTTGTTGGTCGTGATTAGTATCGTGGGCGATCATCATCTTCGTGCGACCTGTGAATGTAAGTCTCCCTTCTTTGTGTTGTGCCTCGTGTGACACGAGCTATTTTTATGATTATTTGTTAAGTGACGGAATCCTTTTATGGATTTTGATTTCGTGATATGTGGTTATTTGACTCTCATATTTCGTTCATATGAGGAGTAGTGTTGTTGGATTATGCATGTTGAACAGTATTTCTTTTATCCACTGTGTGAGTTCTTTTGTAATGACTTTCGGTATTTTACCGACCGAGTTTTATTTCGAAAACCGATTCCCTTAACCGAGTTTTTGGCATTATGGCCTTGACCACTTTGACGAAATTCTTATGACGGTATTTAGTATTTTGTAAATGGCTTTCGTGAGTTTTTGAAATATTACCGTCATCGGCCTTTTTGGCATTTTTGTAAATGGTTTTTAGTCTGGTGGGTTCCGGCGTGGGACCACGGCGCTATAATGTTCTGTGAAATTACGAAATTTTTGGGCATTCTAGCCCATTGAATTATTTTTGAAAACCTTGAGTATCTTAGAAGATTAAAATTCGAGACGTACTTTTAAAACGAATTATTTTCTTGCGGTGTTTTCAAGGTGTTTTCTAATGCCGCAATACATTTCAAAAAATTTTCCGGTTGAGGACCAAAAACATTTTTGAGATATTTTCAAATGCAGTTGCTTAGACCCAAGGGTCGAATATTTTTGAAAGTTTTTCACTACGTGAAGGTGTCCTCATTTTTGTTCAAACGCAAGATGATTTTCAAAGTCTCGAAAATGATGTTTGTTCAACTTTTTGTAAAATGATACTCAAGATCAACTGGTGTTTACTGTTTATCGCCTCGTGGTGATTTGCGTGTTGTCGCACTAGTATGAGTTGTTAAAGCCTGGATTTTTGTGCGTTATACACATGGGTGATTGTTTCATGATGTTTGTGATTGTGTGCTGACTGTCGTTCGGGATGTTGTAATCGTCGAATGATGCCGTTGTTGTTGTGATTTTTGTATGCGTTGATATGTTATGCTGAGTTGGTATCTCCGGTATGTTGTTTTGCGGTGTTTTGATCCATTGTATCGAGCATTTGTATTTTCGGTATGCCGAGCCGAGACGTTTCAACCGTAATGTGCCGGGGCATGCACGTGTATATTGTCCTTCTCGTCGGTAACACATTTCAAGTGTGGACTCGAGGGACACCGAATTCAATTTTGCGAATTAGCTACCGAGACTTTTGGAGTTCGCGCTTGGCCTGATCATCGAATCGGCCTTGAGAGGCCTTTGAAGGATGTTTCGTCGGTTGCTTGTTGTGTCGTCACCTTGATTTATTTGTGAGTTGCGGGGCGACCTTCTTTTATAAGAGGTCGAATGTAGTACCCGTGTTGTTTTAAGACTCTGCATTTTCTCTTTCTCGAGTCTATCGACTCGCTCGTGTTCGTTTATACTTTACGAACTTGTTACGTATTTCGGTTTAAATCGTTCGAGCAGTGATCTTGTTTTGAGTCAATCGGTTATCATTTGTGACTTTTTCGAGTTCGGCTCGATTCTTGTGAACCTTGTTCGGAAGTGACATCATCGGGTTTTACTAGTTCTCTTATTCGAAGTGGATCGGATTTGGAACTTCTGTATATTCTACTTTGTTGACTCATTTATGTTCGTTGACATTTCTGAGCTTGTCCTGCCCCTTGTTTTTGTTTATCGAACGAGTGTGGCATCATTTCGGAATAACTCGTTTGTCGTTGTGACTTTTCAATTGTTATTCCCTTTCCTGTGGATCTTATGCGAGTGTGCATCTTGTTGTTTTCACCGGATCTTGTTTTGTCTCGAGTCGAGATGTGAACCTCGGAGTTGTCGGTTGAACCTTATTGTTCTTCGTGATCCGAACATGATCGTTCGATTTTTGTTGTCTCGATCGTTTGTTTGTTCGGTTTTGTTCTCGTTTCGTGATTGTTGAGCGTTCAGGCTCCTTCCTAATTCCCTTAAGTTCGGGAAATTAGTCTCGTTTCCGATCTTCCAACCCTCGAGCGGTGGAATTCCGTATTTGTTCAGCGATTGGCTCGCGTTTTGATTGATGTACCGTTGGGTTGGCCAATCATACTGACTTTCGTTCGTTGTGTTTTGTGATTGTTGGATAATTGACTTGGCTATATTATCCGTTTGATGACGCTTGTCATTTGTTGGTTTTATTGTATCCCTAACGGCGACGTTGTGTTGGTCGTCGTGGAGCGTGTTTTCACGCCGTATGTCTCTTTGCATTTCTTGCAGCATTTCGCCGTTGGGCGCGAGTTTTCTATTTTTGTGTATCTCGTCGAGTTTTCCTGGCGGGTATATTGCTCCCCCTACTTGTTTTAAGTTTCGGGACGAAACTTCTTTTAAGGAGGGTAGAATGTAATATCCACAATTTCGAATTTCGGTAATTTTCTTTTTCCGGAGGAAGTCCGTTTTGACGACTCGCTCATGACCTTTCGTCATTTCGAGAATGATTAATTCTGCACTTTTTGTCATCCGAGTTCGTTTCGGTGTCGTTTTATTGAGTTCCGTGTCCTTAATCGACTTTTTCACGTGGGAGTTCGACTTTGTAAAGTCACCATTAATTTTTGGTAACTCCAAAAATTCTAAATCTTTTCAATATTATAGAGCATCGAGTTAGCTTTCCAATGGTTCAAACGGTGAGTCAATCGGAGTCCGGACGAGAGAGTTATGGTCGTTTTAGCTCACCCGCTCGTTATTGGCCGATCACTGCCGGCCGAACTCGGCCGTGTCGTCCGACACGGCCCGTGCCGTACTTGTCCGGATAAGCCGGAAGTCTCTGCCTCAGGACCCGACCGTGTCGTCTGGCACGGCCGAGCCGAACTCTTCCGGATAAGCCGGAAGCGACTGCCCAGAGGCCCGACCGTGTTCCAGGACACGGTCGAGTCAATGCCGAGCGCCGCGGACAGGTCACTATCGGTAGGCCCCTCGGCGGCGCGACCGTGTCTAGCAGGACACGGCCGAGTCTCTGCCGGCCAGCTGCGCGACACGACCGTGTCAGGCGGACACGGTCGAGTCTGTCAGCCTATTTAAGGACCATGATCGGGTTTTCTTCATTTTTCTCACTCGTTTCTTCCTCTTCCGCGGCTGGAGCTTTGATGATCATGGAGTGATGTTGTTAGGGGTTAAATCCATGAAATTTTGAAGTTCATAACATCGATTAATCCTTCCATAACTTGCTCCGATCGACCGAATCAAGGCAAGTTTTCCTAAAATATAGTTTTGGGGATTTTGTTCGATTTGTCCGTTTAATTCGTTTTAACTCAGAATATTGATGGATTGATGATTGTTAAGATATATTATATCTAATTCCTTGTTATTCCACGGTTGGATCGCCACGGATTTGTCGTTTTATTGAGTATTTTATCGACGCCTTGAAGGTGTTCGATAAAATGTCTTAGAGGGGTTTTTGGGCGTTCTACGATTATCCTTCCTCGTATGATCGATGATTTATTGATTATATTGTTGTTAGGGTCGAGTTTCTTGTGAAGAAACCGTGTTGAACCCTTCCGCTCGTCGTCTTCCTTTTCGTTAACATCGGGCGTTAGAAGCTTCGGTTGAGCCGTATCCGTTCGTGGTTCCGTGCTCGTGGTATCGAGGCAAGTACCTTGTCCATACCATTCTTGTTTTGTGGATATGATAATTGGTGATCATCTTGGTGTGTTTGTTTATTTGTTTGAAATGAGTTTTCAAAGGATTCGGCTAGCCTCGTTAAGGCTCACTTTCAAAACGCGTGTGTTTTGTAAATTGTGTGGGTTGTAAGTGATTACATGAATCCTTTGGATATAATTGATGTTGATCTTGCGCTTGATAATGCGTGTGTACGTGTATTGCTTATTTCCGTCGCGTTATGGTTGACGTGCGTGTTGTTATTTATTCGTGTGGTCGTGGGTGACGGATGAATTATGTGATTTGGTGTATCGATTTGATAATTGTTACGGCGATTGATTGTGTGCTTGATGTTTGTGATAATGTGGATACTTGTTGTGAGAAACGTCGTATCCGGGAACCTCGAGGGCGGGGCGTGCACTCCGGCTGGTGTATGCTGCAATGTGCGGCTCCATATGGGTGGTGAACGCCGGTGTTACCTAATGCGTGCGCAAGGGGCGGCTCTTGCGGGAGTGACGCCGGTGCGGTGACATGTTCAATGAGCGGCCAACATGATGGAAGTGAACGCCGGTACATAGGTGCGCAAGGGAGGCGCCTGGCAGGCTTATTGGTTACGGGTATTTGAGTGATAGCTAAGACCCCGTTACCGAACGATGTTCGTATCTCAAATTCTTTCAACTCACTTTTAAATGTTTGTCTTGATATAGACCGCGATTCGTGTTTTTGAAAGCTTGTTTCAACTTGTTTTTAAAGCGTTGGTATCAGGGTTAATTAACCAAGGAGGTTTGACGAAATCTCCGAGGGTTAATTAATCGGGGGTCTTGAGCAGGACTTGTCGAATGAGAGATTGTACCTTTGATGGTATTGTGGTGCTATTCTGTGTTTTGGGTCGAGGACCCTGTGGAATGTTGAGATGATTGATCTCGTGTTGATATTATTTGGGTTTGGGTCGAGAACCCCGTGTGATGTTGAGATGTTTGATCTCGTGCCGATATTATTTGATTTTGGGTCGAGAATCCCGTGGAAATATTTGTGAAGACTCGTTTGTGTTGATTGAGTGGCTTTCTTGCAAATTGTTTTCTATTAAAACTCTCGATGGCATCTTTAAAACTGTTTTATAAATGGTTTCCCTTTATCGGTGATCTTTCGGTTTTGAGAAATGTTTATCAAACTCATGCCTCGGGAAGTACTTTTCGTTACATTTGGATTTTTGAGGATTTCCTGGTTATTGTTATTCGTGAAATGTGAATGGTATGGCTCGTATTTGCACTTTGTTCTTGCACTAGCAAAACAGTGGAGTTTTGCTAACCCCGAGTATTCGGGGGGTGGATGTCTGTTTTTGCATTCAGGTTTGGGAGCATAACACAGGGTCGGCACGGAGGATGATGAAAGATGAACGATACTAATCACACGAGGATCCGTATGAGGTCATTGGTATAGTTATAGTTTATTTTCCGCTGTGGTATTCTTTCCCGTTGTACGGGAGTGTGGTGTACTCGACCCCTGCGTGGGCATGTAATGAGTTTGAGTTGTATGTATTTATTGAAAGACCAAATCGGTCTACTTAGTCATTTTAGCCTTAAAGGCATTGTCGAGTTGTTCTATGTTGTTACCAGCCTGGTAGATCCTTGAGGAAAGGTTCTACGGCGTGTAATATCCCTGAGCGGATTGGGGGTGTTACAGGAAGGACTACAGGGTCGCCCATACGACACTTTATAAAACTGGGAGGACTGGAATGAGGAAGAATTATTTGTCTTGGAAAGGTCGAGGCCCTGATCAGATAGGAAGACCCCTTTTGCCATAATCTGATCACAATGTACTATGTGAAAAAGGAAAAGGCCCAACTGAAAGGGAAGAAATAGTCAGAAGATGGGACTCGGAGCTCAAGCCATCACTCATATCCCGACTCATATGAGGATGATGATGCCCTACAGCCAGGTCTGAGGATGAGCAGTGAAGAGGCTTACGAGAAAGATTTTGCTAAGTCCAAGGCTACCGAGGGCCAGGGGACATCATCTGATCAACCCAAGTCCCGTACCCCTCAAGATAAAGCAGGCCAGGCTGCCAAGGTACAGTAGGAATCGATCCCTCCTCTGACTATATAGCAGACCAGCAGCCGAAGAAACCAGCATCTCCCGCTAATGAGGAATCAGTCCCTCCAACCGAGGAAGATACTGTTGGAGTTCAGGCCATATATAGAATATGCAGCGGAAATAAAAATGCACAAACCGTGCTCATACCATCTCCTAAAGAGAATCGATCAAGGATCGAATAAACTAATAAATAATAGAATCAAAATCATACCCTCGTAGACCCTACTTTTTTATCTAATGATGACAAACAAGAATCCGATTCGTGAAGCTTTTGGAATTACAACATCGAAAAATCAAACATCTCTATGATTCACGTGTCGGAAAAATGCCTAGAATAATACTCTACTCTTCTAGGTCTCCAAGAACACGGCTATAAAGACAGAGTAAGCCTGGGTAAGAACAAAGCTAGGTTAGAAACTTAGTTTGTTTTCTCTGTGTTTTCTCGCATAAGACTTTCAAAGTGTAGTGGTGTGCATTAAATATAATCACACCACCTCGTTTTTCAAAGTCTACTCTCCAATTGGTTAGTTCTTCACATGGCATGTTAGGACTTAACAGTCAAAATGAAGGGGCAGCCAAGTGGACTATTAAATGGTTCAACCATGTCCTGGACCCCCATGTATCTAGTTTGTAGATAAACCTTGGTCCGTTATATTATATTTATATTAATTAATTAATCTAATTAATTAATTATATCAAATACAATATATCAATTTCTCCAAGAAATACTTATATTTGAATTAAATTTATTACCCAGTAAATTATTTAATTAATCTGACCGATTTTATTTATCCAATAAATTAAATTCGATTGGACATTCAATGTCCAATATTTACTAAGAGATATTAGGCTTAATTTAATCCATCATTGATCTTGTATGCACGACTCTGTAGGTTCGTCTTAGTCAGCAATAGGAGGATCCAAATAGTGTGAGGAACACTTAGCCAGTCTGTGGCTCACACTGTAACCCAATTGAGAACGAATGATGAAAATCATTCCAAAACATGTTATGAATACCGTATACATACAAACTCTTCAATCATATGTCCCGTCAAGTTTTAGGGTCACGGTTAAGTCAAACCCTATCTATACTTGACTCTATGTATGTGTCAGTGCAAATGAAGATCATAGAGCTCTCATGTATCAAATACAACTAGCTTAGTTGATTTGGCCAAAGACTTTTGATCTAACTTGCCACTAAACATATAGGAAATATCCTATTCACTTATAGGAGAAAAGAATTCCCTTTGTTCCACCATGTGGTTTGCCCACGCATGACCAATATAAATGGCTTGGGTTATTGGTGTTTACTTCGTACTCAACTATGTATCATTTTCATATAATCACATTACAATCAAATAATGGTAATGAAGAACCATCTGCTCTATCACATTAGCATCTGATCTATAATTTAATTGCAGTAAGTAAGCATCAATATATAAACTAAAAACTAAGTAATCTTAACAAACAAACCAAAAGCTACAATATGAACAATAAACAATATTTAACCTGATTGCCCCTATGCTATTTCGGTTTCGACTCCCACCTATATCCACCTCCAAATTCTACCGATCTTTCATCAAATGAACATCTGACAACCCTTTCAAAATCAACAAACAAATACTAAATAAGCAATAAACTAACTAATCTGAACACACAAACAAAAAACTACAATATGAACAATAAAGAATCTTTAACCTGATTGAGCCTATACTCTTTCTGTTTCGAATCCCATCTATATCCAGCTCCAAATTCCACCAATCATTCATCAAATGAACATCTGACAACCCTTTCAATATCAACAAACAAATACTAAGTCATCATTTCATAACAAATGGATTCACACTCCTTAATCAAACTGATAATATGTTTTAATTTAATTAAACTATTGTGAAATTGAAGAACCTTAATTTTAGAAATAAACTCTAATTTTTAATCGCCTAATCTAAGGAGTATGTGTGTTGACTCATGTGTGTGTGAGAGAGAAATGGCAAATACGTTTTTATAAAAGGTAACACGGGAAAAAAATATACATAAATAAATATAAGCATAAAACATCATTTTCATTGATTCATGATAAAGTTTTACATCATCAAAAGATAATCTTAAACAACCTGATGATAACTTCATTACATCATCATTCTACACAAACTGGTCATAAACTAAAAACCCAAAATACTACCAAAAGGAAACCACAAAAGACATCCATAATTAAAGACTTGCATTCAACATCAGATAGACCTTCATCAAATTCCATGAGCTTCACATGGCGGCACTTATCCACAATCCCATCACGAACTTCATCAATTAGAGTTCTCAACAGTTGAAGCCTATCAAGCATCCTCTGATGTGTCTCAAGCAAACAACGAAGACCATCCACTGCTTTCTCATTGAATGGACCACGAAATCGAGCCTCCCTAATGGTTTGCTCAGACTTCTCAACCTTGCTTCGGAGTTGGTTGCGCTCCTCTCCCATCCTCATCAGAAAACCATGCTCTTCATAAATCTCACTATTAAATAAAAACTTGAAACAAGTTGCTAGGTCCTCAGATCCACACGCTTCCTTCAGTTCACGATAGTTAGGTTCACGGTTGTTGAAGAAAAAACTATGACCAATTAGATAGACGCCATGTGCTTCATATTACCAAGCAAAAACCGTCTAATAGACAAGTATCGTAGGGCTATGTAATAGACCAAAAGAAACAATGTAACACCCCCAAAACCATCCGGGATATTACAGCGCTGTGGGTCCCGCGCCGGAACCCACCAGGCTAAAAACCATTTCAAAGACGTTTAAAAAATGCCAAAAGGCCACTGACGGCAATATTTTAAATACTCAAATATTTTCAAAAGCATAGTTTTCAAATACCGTCATAAAATACCATTTCAAAATACAAGGCGAAGTGCCAATTCCCGACAGTTCAAAATGTACGTTAAGCTACCACTTAAACGTACCGATAAAATAATTTGGGAAAAAGAGTTTGACGAAAATAACCCAAGTTCGTAAAATGCCAAAAGGGCCATTTAAAATACACATACGCAGTGGATAACGATACCGAAAAGCCATTTTGAAATATACACACGCAGCGGATAAATGCAGTTCAAAATACACATTTGCAGCAGAAATGAATAACCAGAAAAGAAATACTCGATACTCCAAAACATGCCACCGCCAGTATCACATCGGGAAGCTCATCCCTTCACGACCGCTACTAGCTCGATCTCCGAGTACCTAAAAATAAAGCCCACGACGGGGTCAGCCACAATACTCAATAATGATACCGATCACATCATCATAAATAATTACATACCAATGTAATAATACTGTAAGAATACTACCAATGTAATCTTACCGTTATAACCTTACCAATCCATAACCATCCAATCCTTACCATAATCCACATTTCGCATCCTCGAATGACGAAATGAACTTAACAACAATTATCTGTATTGAATTCCAAAAAAAATACCGATAATCCTCAAAACATCATCATAACTCATAAGTGTGGAAATAATCCAATCTTTGCCAAATCCTGTCCGTCGGATTATGCAATCAAATCTCAACCTGGATAAACCAATAATACACAACATATCTGTAGATCGACTACCACATGATAATGATAACAAATCCTGAAACATCGACGTATAGTCCGAATGCTTATACGATCAATAACCAGATCAACCGATAAATCAACTGAGAATATCATCGACATAATAACTCCAATACGACCAATAAAGGATCACAATAACTGAGAATACCATCAACATGATAACTCCGACACGATCAACAAAGGATCAACAATAATCGAGAATACCATCAACAAGGTAAACTCCAAATGATCAACAAAAGACCAATAATAACTGAGAATACCATCAACAAGGTAAACTCCAAATGATCAACAATAATGGATCTCAAAGAAATAACTCTGCCTGTCGAACATACCCCTCGGGCGTATGAACAACCGGTCACAAACCGTCGAACATACCCAACCATGAATGGAGGATGAACGACCAAACAATATGGCTCAAAGATGGAAATCATAGTACGCCCGATCCGAATATGTGTCAGTGCACATGTCCACCTCGTATACGGAATCCAGAATATACGTGGGACAATGTACCTAATTAGCCTCAACGAACTACGTCTCGTGTGCACAGCCTTTCACGGAAAATATTCACGCATGACTATATATGTGCCCGGCTAAAAATCCTACACAATATCCAATCGGAACACAGATATGACTCCAGATATGTCACGATGCAACATGACAACGAAACTCAAAGAAACACATATCCAATAAGGATCAAAAGACTCACCGAAGTCAACAACAACAGTCTGACATTGAAAAGTCGACACGACTAATCAATATCCAAAACATCAATCCTGGGATCATCATCCCCAAATGAATGACCATCACGATCTACGATCTCAATACAACAGTCCTGGGATCAACATCCCTCAACAAATAATCGATACGAAACTCATTACACGAAACCTCAACATATACAACAACTCAACATACTAATTATCCACATGACTGAACAAATACTTAGATTACCTCAAAGCCGAGGACCATATCCATCAACATCCCCCAATGAGACGATCAACACAACCATTAATACCAACAATAGTCCTGGGATCAACATCCCTCAACGAACAACCAGTATGAATCTCAATATACGAAGCCTCAACATACAACATATACAACAACTCAACATAATAATTATCTCATAACTGAACAATACATAAATTACCTCAAAGTCGAAGACAAGATCCTTTCTCCGAACAACATCCCTGAACGAATACACAGTTATACAAATAATCTCAAATAAGGTAACATCCATTGAATACCAATAAACCTTTATCCCGATACTTATGTCATCACGATAACTATCCTCGATATCCGATATTCTATATCTTTGACCAAAGATAACTCACGTCTTCCCTGAACACAATTAAATCATATACCTTATGATTTATTACAACCAAGGTACGATATACAAACCATTATCCCGAAAACTTACATTTCTAACAACATTGCTATACGAATTATAAATGAAATGAAAACGAAACCATTCATCAAATATTATAAACTGAACAAGTATAAACTTTCCTCGATACCGATACCACGAAGCCATTACCAACATCCATTGCCTTCGTCTACGAGCTCCTCAGCCCCGACCAAAAGCAATCTACAAACTCTTTAGCCTCAACCGCAACTCAACGGTCATAATCCACGATCAAAACATATCAACCTATTGCAATAACCGATTAACACACATTCGATAAAAATCAATAACCAACATACCCAACCAACAAACTCAACGGTTCAACAAAACCTCGATCATATACATAAAACCAAATAATCCAACTCAACAAATATGAACTCATATCCATAATACAAGCCGTAAATCGATGACCACAAATAACAATCAATAACCGATCAACAAACACAACGGTTCTACAATATCCCGATTAAACACATATCCAAACAAGCCAAACCAATCAAACACGAACTCAAAACCACAACACGATTCCACAATCCGAAAATCATATCAACAATCAATTTAGCCAAGTGTCTAAGCATTACCGATTCCAAATTCAATCTTAAATACGATTACAAGTTTCCTCCTTGTAAATTCGTAATATAAACCAATTACCAGTTATCATCATCAATCCGGACAATCCGATCAATTCAACATTATAGATAACCATATTCCAAAGGTTTCAAATAATTCCATTATCCGAATTGAACACTTGTTAAATACCTATGAATTCTCAAACTCAAAAGTGAGTCATAATCTTATCAAACCCGGAACCATATTCGTATTCCTATACGAATATTGTACCAAAATACATAACTTAGTTTTAGATGTGAATATTTCATATTCATATCCAAAACACCAACACATTAAAACGTATTCATCAAATCAATGATCAATCCATCTTGATATTAATGATTTTCAATTCCAACTTCAATTCCAAACATGAATCAAACAAGACTTCTTCTTGTTATACTAATAAATTTGTAGAAAACAATTTACCGAGTATTATCGTGAATTTTCACATTCCAATTATCCGAAATCCTTCCAAAATCATAACATGTATAACTTATGAATTCTTCAATAACACGAATTACCCGAATTCACGTTCACATTCCATAAAAGAACATAATCCGATGTTTTCTAACATCTAACCAATCTTTAATCATAATTCAAGGTGTATATCATCATGTTCTTCAACATATGATCTTCTTAGCATCAAAAATCGAAGCAATACTACCAAGAACATCAAGAATATTATGATTCCATAATCATAACAACATAATCAAGACATAATCCAACATATCATCATCTTCCTTCAACATATACCTCATATAACCTCAAGAATCGAAACAACGACATCTTAATCATCTTCATACGAATTATTTATCAATAACAACGTCAAAAATCCGAAATGAAAAGGAGGATTATCCAACATACCTCTTAGAAGATGGAATACACAAGAAATCACTTCAAGAATCATCAATAACTCCATATCCAAGCTCCAAATCCAAGCCATCAAGCTCAAAATCGAATTAGGAGAGCCAAAATATCCCTCTCTCAATGTTTGGAGATGAAAAACGAAGAGAAATGCTGAAGTGAAATGAAAGACGTGCGTCCATTTATAAAACAATATGTTCGTTACGTACGTAACCTTCCATAGTTAACGTACGTAACTCACCATTACGTACGCTATCTGACCTTGGTAGCGTACGTAACGAAAGTCCAGAGTTAACTGACTCATTTTGGGCACTTCCTTATGTACGTAAATATTTCAGCATAACGTACGTAATGCGTACGTTGACTTGCTACAGTGCCATACCCATATTACGTACATAATACGCCATGCATAACGTACGTAATGGCCGAGGTTGACTCGATGTCCACATCCTCTGCCGAAAGCAGCCGACACAGGGTCCCACCTGCCGACCACGACTCGATCCTGTCCGATTTCTCTTGTTACGTACGTAACGCCTTATGCATAACGTACGTAACACTATCAAATTAACGTACGTTAAAACTAAAATTTAGCGCACGTAATGGCCTCTATACTTGGCCAAAATTTCAACTGTTCCCATCCGTCTCGACATACTGGATACGAACATACGGCATACTGAATACACATATACTCAACCGAAAAATATTCTCATACGATATACCTGATATCCAAATCAGTTCAACCTGATACAACAAATCCTCAATATAACTGTCAATCAAAACGTCAATTACACAAGTATAACTGTCTCGGTTCTCAATTTATTTTATCCATACTGTATGGACACCAAGCTATACAATATACCTCAGATAAAATAACACAAAAAATTTATACTGAAAATCCGGGTATTACATACTATGCCCCTTAAAATAAGTTTCGTCCTCGAAACTTGCAACCTGTCGCCAACAACAGATAAATCCAAAATTTCCAACTCATCACAAAAACTATCAAGCGTTGCCACAAGTGAATAACCAAACCAATTTACTTACAGGTGCGTGAAGCCGATGATCTCCCGTGATACTAGCACATGACTCCCACATGAAGTCTCAATACGATACCAACACACCAATATCACAATTAGCCATTTAAAAAGATTCTCAAAAATTTTGGAACCTCCGAAAATCGATTCGACTCAAAGTCAGGAAAACTCATTTTCAAAAATCACGCTACTACCATACCGGTAGAGCCACATAACTCACACACCTGGGTTTCACAAAACCCAAGTTCCGATACCATCTTCAATAACACCCCCAAAACCATCCGGGATATTACAGCGCCGTGGGTCCTGCGCCGGAACCCACCAGGCTAAAAACCATTTCAAAGACGTTTAAAAAATGCCAAAAGGCCACTGACGGTAATATTTTAAATACTCAAATATTTTCAAAAGCATAGTTTTCAAATACCGTCATAAAATACCATTTCAAAATACAAGGCGAAGTGCCAATTCTCGACAGTTCAAAATGTACGTTAAGCTACCACTTAAACGTACCGATAAAATAATTTGGGAAAAGAGTTTGACGAAAATAACCCAAGTTCGTAAAATGCCAAAAGGGCCATTTAAAATACACATACGCAGCGGATAAAGATACCGAAAAGCCATTTTGAAATATACACACGCAGCGGATAAATACAGTTCAAAATACACATTTGCAGCGGAAATGAATAACCAGAAAATAAATACTCGATACTCCAAAACATGCCACCGCCAGTATCACATCGGGAAGCTCATCCCTTCACGACCGCTACTAGCTCGATCTCCGAGTACCTAAAAATAAAGCCCACGACGGGGTCAGCCACAATACTCAATAATGATACCGATCACATTATCATAAATAATTACATACCAATGTAATAATACTGTAAGAATACTACCAATGTAATCTTATCGTTATAACCTTACCAATCCATAACCATCCAATCCTTACCATAATCCACATTTCGCATCCTCGAATGACGAAATGAACTTAACAACAATTATCTGTATTGAATTCCAAAAAAAATACCGATAATCCTCAAAACATCATCATAACTCATAAGTGTGGAAATAAACCAATCTGTGCCAAATCCTGTCCGTCGGATTACGCAATCAAATCTCAACCTGGATAAACCAATAATACACAACATATCTGTAGATCGACTACCACATGATAATGAAAACAAATCCTGAAACATCGACGTATAGTCCGAATGCTTATACGATCAATAACCAGATCAACCGATAAATCAACTGAGAATATCATCGACATGATAACTCCAATACGACCAATAAAGTATCACGATAACTGAGAATACCATCAACATGATAACTCCGACACGATCAACAAAGGATCAACAATAATCGATAATACCATCAACAAGGTAAACTCCAAATGATCAACAAAAGACCAATAATAACTGAGAATACCATCAACAAGGCAAACTCCAAATGATCAACAATAATGGATCTCAAAGAAATAACTCTGACTGTCGAACATACCCCTCGGGTGTATGAACAACCGGTCACAAACCGTCGAACATACCCAACCATGAATGGAGGATGAACGACCAAACAATATGGCTCAAAGATGGAAATCATAGTACGCCCGATCCGAATATGTGTCAGTGCACATGTCCACCCCGTATACGGAATCCAGGGTATACGTGGGACAATGTACCTAATTAGCCTCAACGAACTATGTCTTGTGTGCACAGCCTTTCACGGAAAATATTCACGCATGACTATATCTGTGCCCGGCTAAAAATCCTACACAATATCCAATCGGAACGCAGATATGACTCCAGATATGTCACGATGCAACATGACAACGAAACTCAAAGAAACACCTATCCAATAAGGATCAAAAGACTCACCGAAGTGAACAACAACAGACTGACATTCAAAAGTCGACACGACTAATCAATATCCAAAACATCAATCCTGGGATCATCATCCCCAAATGAATGACCATCACGATCTACGATCTCAATACAACAGTCCTGGTATCAACATCCCTCAACAAATAATCGATACGAAACTCATTACACGAAACCTCAACATATACAACAACTCAACATACTAATTATCCACATGACTGAACAAATACTTAGATTACCTCAAAGCCGAGGACCATATCTATCAACATCCCCCAATGAGACGATCAACACAACCATTAATACCAACAATAGTCCTGGGATCAATATCCCTCAACGAACAACCAAGATTTAATCTCAATATACGAAGCCTCAACATACAACATATACAACAACTCAACATAATAATTATCTCATAACTGAACAATACATAAATTACCTCAAAGTCGAAGACAAGATCCTTTCTCCGAACAACATCCCTGAACGAATACACAGTTATACAAATAATCTCAAATAAGGTACCATCCATTCAATACCAATAAACCTTTATCCCGATACTTATGTCATCACGATAACTATCCTCGATATCCGATATTATATATCTTTGACCAAAGATAACTCAAGTCTTCCCTGAACACAATTAAATCATATACCTTATGATTTATTACAACCAGGGTACGATATACAAACCATTATCCTGACAACTTACATTTCTAACAACATTGATATACGAATTATAAATGCAATGAAAATGAAGCCATTCATCAAATATTATAAACTGAACAAGTATAAACTTGCCTCGATACCGATACCACGAAGCCGTTACCAACGTCCATTGCCTTCGTCTACGAGCTCCTCAGCCCCGACCAAAAGCAATCTACGAACTCTTTAGCCTCAACCGCAACTCAACGGTCATAATCCACAATCAAAACATATCAACCTATTGCAATAACCGATTAACACACATTCGATAAAAATCAATAACCGACATACCCAACAAACAAACTCAACGGTTCAACGAAACCTCGATCATATACATAAAACCAAATAATCCAACTCAACAAATATGAACTCATATCCATAATACAAGCCGTAACTCGATGATCACAAATAACAATCAATAACCGATCAACAAACACAACGGTTCTACAGTATCCCGATTAAACACATATCCAAACAAGTCGAACCAATCAAACACGAACTCAAAATCACAACACGATTCCACAATCCGAAAATCATATCAACAATCAATTTAACCAAGTGTCTAAGCATTACCGATTCCAAATTCAATCTTAAATACGATTACAAGTTTCCTCCTTGTAAATTCATAATATAAACCAATTACCGGTTATCATCATCAATACGGACAATCCGATCAATTCAACATTATAGATAACCATATTCCAAAGGTTTCAAATAACTCCATTATCCGAATTGAACACTTGTTAAATACCTATGAATTCTCAAACTCAAAAGTGAGTCATAATCTTATCAAACTCGGAACCATATTCGTATTCCTATACGAATATTGTGCCAAAATACATAACTTAGTTTTAGATGTGAATATTTCATATTCATATCCAAAACACCAACACATTAAAACATATTCATCAAATCAATGATCAATCCATCTTGATATTAATGATTTTCAATTCCAACTTCAATTCCAAACATGAATCAAGCAAGACTTCTTCTTGTTATACTAGTAAATTTGTAGAAAACAATTTACCGAGTATTATCGTGAATATTCACATTCCAATTATCCGAAATCCTTCCAAAATCATAACATGTATAACTTATGAATTCTTCAAGAACATGAATTACCCGAATTCACGTTCACATTCCATAAAAGAACATAATCCGATGTTTTCTAACATCTAACCAATCTTTAATCATAATTCAAGGTGTATATCATCATGTTCTTCAACATATGATCTTCTTAGCATCAAAAATCGAAGCAATACTACCAAGAACATCAAGAATATTATGATTCCATAATCATAACAACATAATCAAGACATAATCCAACATATCATCATCTTCCTTCAACATACACCTCATATAACCTCAATAATCGAAACAACAACATCTTAATCATCTTCATACGAATCATTTATCAAGAACAACATCAAAAATCCGAAATGAAAAGGAGGATTATCCAACATACCTCTTAGAAGATGGAATACACAAGAAATCACTTCAAGAATCATCAATAACTCCATATCCAATCTCCAAATCCAAGCCCTCAAGCTCAAAATGGAATTAGGAGAGCCAAAATATCCCTCTCTCAATGTTTGGAGATGAAAAACGAAGAGAAATGCTGAAGTGAAATGAAAGACGTGCGTCCATTTATAAAACAATATGTTCGTTACGTACGTAACCTTCCATAGTTAACGTACGTAACACACCATTACGTACGCCATCTGACCTTGGTAGCGTACGTAACGAAAGTCCAGAGTTAACTGACTCATTTTGGGCACTTCCTTACATACGTAAATCTTTCAGCTTAACGTACGTAATGCGTACGTTGACTTGCTACAGTGCCATACCCATATTACGTACGTAATACGCCATGCATAACGTACATAATGGCCGAGGTTGACTCGATGTCCACATCCTCTGTAATACCCGGTTGTAATTCAGTAATTATCATTCAGTATTTATCATTCAGTATTTGATACTCAGTAATTTCACTCATTATTGATCATTTGTCACTCATATTCAATCGTGGTATTCATCATTCAGAGTAATTGTATCGTGTATCAATCGTCGTCCATCACTAATCTAATTGGAGTTTCGTGCCGTGTTTATCACCGTTGTCTTTTTCGTTGTGGGCTGTGCGTGAGGAGTAGCGTACGCTACGTACTCTTTTTTAGCATATGCTAATTGAGTACAGGTAGCGCACGCTACCACTCAGCATTAGCGCACGCTAATGTTACCCTGGCTGCAGTCCAGAAGGTACTGGACTGCAGGTGAATTATTAGTAGCGCACGCTACGAGTGGTAAGTAGCGCACGCTAGTGAGTTGTAGTAGCGCACGCTAGATATGTGGAGTAGCGCGCGCTAAGGACGGATCAGGTTGAGTCCAGTGGCTACTGGACTGCACTGGATTAATTCATAGCACACGCTATGAGTGATATTTAGCGTACGCAAGCGGTGTAGTAGCGTACGCTACTTGTTGGTTGTAGCGCATGCTACCGAAGTCAGATCAGAGGACAGACAGTTTCTGGATTCCAGTACTGGGCATCACATAATTCGTTAGCGCACGCTAACAATGGGTGTTAACGCACGCTAATGGCATGGCCGTAGCGCACGCTACAAAAAGGTACGTAGCGCGCGCTACCGTGTTCGGACAGTGGGTACTGGACTACCCAAATTACCCGTTAGCGCACGCTACGCATAAGGGCTAGCGCACGCTAACACGGGTTGGCTATATATTGGACAGTTAGCCTGAGTTCGTCATTTTATCATTCTTTCTCACTTCCCTCATCGGTTCGGGCGATTTCGGACATTTTGGAGAGTTCTCTTCGAGCTTCTATCACCTATCATCATATTCAAGGCTTTGAGTTGGATTATCATCACTTCATCATCTCATTAACACTGAATCAAAGGTATTAATCTCTTGGATCTAGAATTTCGGATTTTTGGGTTTTTCCTTCCGATTTCTTCGTATAAGCTTGGATTATCATTGGAATATGTTAGATATGGATTATTTACCTTGGATAAGTATATTCTTACGGATTTAATGGTTATTTTCAGAATTATTTCAACAACCCTTGGGGTTGACTTCGGTTAATTGGGGATTTTCCGATTGATGTAGTTGTAATCTCGAATTGTGGATTCCTAATGGATTATTGATATCATTGAAGTGTTTTGTTGGTTTGAAATACTCATTTCGGTGTTGGTTTCGATATATTCGGGATTGGATATTTTCGAAGTCGGGTGGTTGGTTACGTATTCGTTAGAATGCCCCTATGAGTTTGATTATCGTTGTTTCGACCTTTGGGTTGGTCGTGTTTTGTTGCTTGATACGTGTATTGAACGGTTGTTGGTAATTATTGTTATTCAAGGTTGTTCGAGCGACCCGTTTTTCACTTAGGACGTTGTTCGTGGACGGACATTCTTCATCGGTATTGTGTAAGTTGATTCTTACTCGGTTAAAAGGATATTCATTCCTTTTGTTGTTGATCATTCATAATCATAACTCATTCATCATTGTATTAATCATTTTGAGACTTGTAATTGTCGGATAATCATTTCATTAGCTAGGAACGGCGGTTCCAATCATTTCATTGAAAACTATCAATCACTTCATTATCACTTTCATATCGGTGAGTCATTCTTGACTTTGTCGGATTATTATTATTCATTGATATTCATTATGGTCATTCTTGTCCATATGACCTTCTGGGTTCATATTGCGTGGCTGGGTGCGGATGTGTGGAATTTTTAGTCGGGCACATGATTGCCATGTATTGGGAGTGATACATTGGACTGTGCACACGGTAACGATTACCCGTGAGACTAATTAGGTACAAGGACGGGTGGGTCCGGTCATCTGTCTTGTACACTTGCACAGAACACTACGGGCGTACTATGATACTCCTCTTCAGCGTAATTCATAACTAAGGATAATTCATAACTTCAGTTAAATCATGTTTGTGTATTTTCAACCCTTGAGGATTGTTGTTACGTATGGCGGCCGTTAGGGATTTTGTTTTAGTCACGACAAGGCAAAGGTGCAGGAAGAGCATGTTGACGGCGAGTCAGTGATACTAGTAGGGGCCCCAGTCATTCCGTTTGTTCGATCATTTGATCATTTCGGTTATTTCCGTCATTTGTATTTTCCGCTGCAAATTCCGTTTGAGATGCTTATTTGTTCAGGTGGTGTATTTTATCTCCATATAAAATATACTAGTATTCTGTTTTGTCTGGTGTAATGTACTTAAACTCCTCATCGGAGTACTTGGTAATATAATGTGGTTCGGTACTACAATTATATTATTTAATTCATCATTTTCATTCGCTGGTGGGTCCCGATCGGGGATTCACGGCACTGTAATATCCGCCTAGTTTGGGGTGTTACAGAGTTGGTATCGGAGCGTGGTTTTGAATACTACCCTCCAAGTCATGTCTTATTTGAAATCATCGTCATCGGACTAGTATCATTGGACTTTCGCGTCACGTGTGACCTGTGCAAATGCCGAGCCAATCAGACCAAGAACTGTAAGATTTCTAATGCCATGGTATAATTTCTGGCAATAATCATTCATTCATAATTCACCAGTTAACAATCCTCAATCATCATTGTCATTTTGACCAGGACGGTCAGATTAACTCATTAATCACTCAATTCATTTCATTATTCAGTTGTTGATCAGGAAGATCAAATCATTAATCTTGTTAACTCGTTCAAGATAATCCTTTCAGTAATTTCATCAAATAATCATGTCACGTCAATTAATCATTCATGTAACCACTGTGTTAGAGCGCGTCAGCTCATTTTCATCATCTCATGTATGGAGAGGGCAAGAGGAGGACGTGGAGGATGAGGCCGTGGAGCGGGCCGAATCCCGAGAGCTCGTGTGAATACCCGTGCAAACGCGAGAAATAATGCTAATTCATCGAGCAGCGACGCTGCCACTCATTCACCTGGACGCGATCATTCACTATCGGGGAGTCGTACCCGGTACACGGCTCAGTCAGAAGGTGTCCGGGTTGACCCACTCGCTTTCATGCAGGGCATGATGGCCCAAATGACCCAGATGGCACAGCTGATGGAGACGATGCATAACTCTGTCAATCAAAATCAACAGGCTCCTCCGCCGCCACCTCAGAGGCAAGAGAGGAATGTGAGCAATATCATCGGCGACATCTCTCGCCAAAGGCCACCTACTTTCGAGGGCTCGTCTGAGCCGGAGGATATCATTCATTGGCTCGAGCATTTCGAGAAGTTGTTTGCTATGGTAGAGTGTCTCGAAGGACACAAAGTTTCCGTTGCGGCTTACTACCTGGGTAAGAGCGCACATTCTTGGTGGTTGTCGTTGAAGCCCACCGAAGGATCATGTACTTGGGATCAGTTCAAAACTCTCATGATGGAGAGGTATTATCCGGCCCCGCTCAGAGAGGCCAAGCTGTCAGAGTTACTCACCCCCGACCCCTCAACAGACGAGGATGTTCTCGCCATTGCCGAGAAATTTCAGGAACTTCTTCCTTTCGCCTCATCCATTATTCATTCGGAGGCGGATAAAATCAAGTATTTCAGCAAGAGGCTGAAACCCCGTATGAGACTTCAGTTGCTTAACCATAATTGCACCATGTTGGCTGAATTCATTGAGAAAGCTCTTACCTATGAGCTTACTGCTAAGGAGATTGCTAAGCAGCAACCTTCGTCTGCTAGCAAGAAATCGAAGAATCGTATACAGTCTGAAGGCGGTCAGACAACCTTCAAGAAACCCCGTGCGGGCTCTGCTTTTTCTGAGCGACCTCCTGTGTCGTCTAAACCCGCGGAATCTCAGTCTCGAGCGGCCAGTTCGGCCATCACCTGTTATAACTGTGGGGATCTTGGTCATGTCAGCACCAAGTGTCCGAGACAGTCTGTCACGTGTCATAACTGTGGAATTGTGGGGCATAAGGCCCGTTTTTGCCGTAGTGACTCCAAACCTACTCAAACGTCATCTCAAGCCCCGAAACAGTCAGCCGTTCAGAATCAGGCCACTCAATCGGTCGTTTAAAGCAGCGGAGGCGACTAAAGGTGGAGCCTATAGCCGGCAGACAGGAGGCGTCGGTGCAGGACTAGCAAGCCCCGGATTTATGAGATAAAGAAGACCGATGATCCCGAGGCCCGGATGATCTCAGGTACACTCGATATTCTATCTCAACCTGTGTGTACCCTTTTTGATACTGGTGCATCGCATTCATTCATTTCCGAGTCATGTGTGAGTAGACTACTTCTGGGTAGTGCTACTAGTTGTGAGCCTTATGTCATTGGTCTACCTGATGGTAGACGAATTGTCGGTAATCGGGAGATTCAGAATTGTCCGATTCAGTTTCATGGTCGTGTATGGCCCGCGGACCTAATCGTAGTAGATTTGCCAAGGGACGACATCATCTTGGGTATTGATTGGATGGATCATCATGATGCCATCATTAGTGTCCGTAAGCGTATGATCACTATCATTTCAGACGATGGGGTTGAATGTGTGTTTCAGGGAGGTAATCCCGGCTGTTCTGGCAAGGTCATTAATTTGATGAAAGCAGTGAAATTACTCAATCAGGGGTGTGTTGGTTATTGGTGCTTTATGACCAAAACCGAGAAATCATCAGTAATGTTGACGGATATCCCGGTAGTGAGGGAATATGCCGATGTTTTTCCAGACGAGTTACCTGGTTTGCCTCCACAGAGGGATGTGGAATTCACGATTGAGTTGGAGCCTGGTACGTCCCCGATATCGAAGGCACCGTACCGGATGGCCCCGACCGAAATGCAGGAGTTAAAGAACCAACTTGAGGAGTTGTTCGAGAAGGGTTATATTCGACCGAGTGCGTCCCCGTGGGGAGCGCCAGTGTTGTTTGTCAAGAAGAAGGATGGTTCATTTCGCTTATGTATTGATTATAGGGAGTTGAACAGGGTGACGATCAAGAATAAGTATCCCTTACCCCGTATCGATGATCTTTTGGATCAACTTCAGGGAGCTTCAGTATTTTCCAAGATCGACCTAAGATCTGGATATCACCAGTTGCGGATTCGAGAGTCGGATATCACGAGGACGGCGTTTCGAACACGCTATGGTCATTATGAGTTTGTGGTTATGCCGTTCGGATTTACTAACGCGCCTGCGGTATTCATGGAGTTAATGAATCGGGTTTTCATCGACTTTTTGGATCAGTTTGTTGTTGTCTTCATCGATGACATTTTGATTTATTCTCGTGACCGAGAGGAACACGAGTTTCACCTTCATCAAGTGCTCGACGTGTTGAGACGAGAACAACTTTATGGGAAGTTTTCTAAATGTGAGTTCTGGATGTCCGAAGTGACGTTTCTCGGACACGTAATTTCATCAGACGGAGTTCGTGTCGACCCTCAGAAGACGGAGGCTATCCGAGATTGGCTACCTCCGAAGAATGTTAAGGAAATCCGAAGCTTCCTCGGATTAGCGGGTTATTATCGGCGATTTGTGGAAGGATTTTCTAAAATCGCTCAACCTTTGACGAACCTTTTACGGAAGGATAAGAAATACACGTGGTCTGACGCGTGTCAACGGAGTTTTGAGGAACTCAAGAGCCGGTTAATGTCAGCACCTGTACTTTTCTTGCCACAGGGGACGGAAGGATTTGTGGTCTATAGTGATGCGTCCGGACAGGGTCTCGGATGTGTACTCATGCAGAATGGAAAGGTTATTGCCTATGCTTCACGGCAATTGAGACCTTACGAGGTTAATTATCCGACCCACGTCCTGGAGCTAGCAGCCGTGGTGTTCGCTTTGAAGATAGGGCATCATTATCTTTATGGCGTTACCTGTCAGATATTCACCGATCATAAGAGTTTAAAGTATATATTTACTTAGAAGGAGTTAAATATGCGACAGAGACAGTGGTTGGAATTAATCAAAGATTATGATATTGAGATCCTTTACCACCCGGGCAAGGCGAACGTTGTCGCCGACGCCTTGAGTCGTAAGTCCATTCAGGAACAGATGCTTGCTCGTTTAACAATCCAGAAGGAGCTTCAGCAGGAATTCCTTAGACCCGAGATCGAGGTCTGGCTTCAGCGAGTTCAGGGACAACTTTGTATGTTAGAGATTTCATCGTCACTCGAGGAGACAATCCGAGAGAATCAGAGTTCAGACCCTTCATTGTTGCGCATCCGTGAGGATGTGACTCAGGGGAAAGCCCCTGGATTTGTGGTCCAAGAGGATGAACTTTTGCGGTTTAAGAATCGGTTGTGCGTACCGGCGAATGACGAGTTGAAAAACTCTATTTTGAGAGAAGCTCATGCTACCCCTTATTCTGTTCATCCGGGGTCCAGCAAGATGTACAAGGACTTGAGACAAAATTACTGGTGGAGTAATATGAAGCGAGAAGTCGCAGAATTTGTTTCGAGATGCTTAACCTGTCAACAAGTTAAGATTGAACATCAGCGGCCGGCGGGTATGCTGAAACCTCTTCCTATTCCCGAGTGGAAGTGGGAAGACATTTCTATGGATTTCATCACGAGTTTGCCGACGAGTCGTCGTGGCATGAATACGATTTGGGTGATCGTGGACCGCTTAACCAAATCAGCTCATTTCCTTGAGATCAAGGATACGTGGGGTCCCGAGAGACTTGCCCAGCTTTTCATCAAAGAGATAGTGAGACTTCACGGTACTCCTAAAAGTATCGTTTCCGATCGTGACGGACGGTTTGTGTCTCATTTTTGGAAATCAGTTCATCGTGCTATGGGAACTCAGCTTAATCTCAGTACCGCTTTTCATCCTCAGTCCGACGGGCAATCAGAGAGGACTATTCAGACGTTAGAGGACATGTTGAGGGCATGCGTCCTCGATTGGAAAGACGATTGGGAAGCCCAACTACCATTGATCGAATTCACGTATAATAATAGTTGGCATGCTTCGATCAAGATGGCACCTTACGAGGCCTTGTATGGTCGTCGTTGTCGATCTCCGTTGTGTTGGGACGACTTATCAGAATCAATCGGCACCGAGCCCGATATGCTTATAGCCGCCCGTGAGAAGGTAACTTTGATCAGGAGTCGTTTGTTGACCGCTCAGAGTCGACAGAAATCATATGCAGATAACCGTCGTCGACCATTAGAGTTTGATGCTGGTGACCACGTGTTGGTCAAGGTATCCCCGAGTCGTGGTATCTTCCGTTTTGGGAAGAGGGGAAAGTTGAGTCCGAGATTCATTGGACCGTTCGAGATTTTGGATCGAGTAGGCGAGTTAGCTTTTCGATTGGCTTTACCTCCGGCGTTAAGCCGAATTCATAATGTGTTTCACGTCTCTCAGTTGCGGAAGTATGTTGCCGACCCGAGTCACATACTTCAGTTCGATGAAATCGAGATCGCCGACGATTATTCATATGAGGAGCGTCCTATACGAGTTTTAGAGCGGCGAATCAAGCAGTTGAGGAATAAGACGATTCCTTTGGTTAAAATTCAGTGGTCTAGACACGGAGTCGAAGAGGCTACGTGGGAAACCGAGGATAGTATGCGGGAGAGTTATCCCGAGCCGTTTGACCCTTAGTTTCGGGGACGAAACTCTTTTAAGGGGGGGTGTATGTAATACCCGGTTGTAATTCAGTAATTATCATTCAGTATTTATCATTTAGTATTTGATACTCAGTAATTTCACTCATTATTGATCATTTGTCACTCATATTCAATCGTGGTATTCATCATTCAGAGTAATTGTATCGTGTATCAATCGTCGTCCATCACTAATCTAATTGGAGTTTCGTGCCGTGTTTATCACCGTTGTCTTTTTCGTTGTGGGCTGTGCGTGAGGAGTAGCGTACGCTACGTACTCTTTTTTAGCGTACGCTAATTGAGTACAGGTAGTGCACGCTACCACTCAGCATTAGCGCACCTAATGTTACCCTGGCTGCAGTCCAGAAGGTACTGGACTGCAGGTTAGTAGCGCACGCTACGAGTGGTAAGTAGCGCACGCTAGTGAGTTGTAGTAGCGCACGCTAGATATGTGGAGTAGCGCGCGCTAAGGACGGATCAGGTTGAGTCCAGTGGCTACTGGACTGCACTGGATTAATTCATAGCGCACGCTATGAGTGATATTTAGCGTACGCAAGCGGTGTAGTAGCGTACGCTACTTGTTGGTTGTAGCGCATGCTACCGAAGTCAGATCAGAGGATAGACAGTTTCTTGATTCCAGTACTGGGCATCACATAATTCGTTAGCGCATGCTAACAATGGGTGTTAACGCACGCTAATGGCATGGCCGTAGCGCACGCTACAAAAAGGTACGTAGCGCGCGCTACCGTGTTCGGACAGTGGGTACTGGACTACCCAAATTACCCGTTAGCGCACGCTACGCATAAGGGCTAGCGCACGCTAACCTGGGTTGGCTATATATTGGACAGTTAGCCTGAGTTCGTCATTTTATCATTCTTTCTCACTTCCCTCATCGGTTCGGGCGATTTCGGACATTTTGGAGAGTTCTCTTCGAGCTTCTATCACCTATCATCATATTCAAGGCTTTGAGTTGGATTATCATCACTTCATCATCTCATTAACACTGAATCAAAGGTATTAATCTCTTGGATCTAGAATTTCGGATTTTTGGGCTTTTCCTTCCGATTTCTTCGTATAAGCTTGGATTATCATTGGAATATGTTAGATATGGATTATCTACCTTGGATAAGTATATTCTTACGGATTTAATGGTTATTTTCAGAATTATTTCAAGAACCTTTGGGGTTGACTTCGGTTAATTGGGGATTTTCCGATTGATGTAGTTGTAATCTCGAATTGTGGATTCTTAATGGATTATTGATATCATTGAAGTGTTTTGTTGGTTTGAAATACTCATTTCGGTGTTGGTTTCGATATATTCGGGATTGGATATTTTCGAAGTCGGGTGGTTGGTTACGTATTCGTTAGAATGCCCCTATGAGTTTGATTATCGTTGTTTCGACCTTTGGGTTGGTCGTGTTTTGTTGCTTGATACGTGTATTGAACGGTTGTTGGTAATTATTGTTATTCAAGGTTGTTCGAGCGACCGGTTTTTCACTTAGGACGTTGTTCGTGGACGGACATTCTTCATCGATATTGTGTAAGTTGATTCTTACTCGGTTAAAAGGATATTCATTCCTTTTGTTGTTGATCATTCATAATCATAACTCATTCATCATTGTATTAATCATTTTGAGACTTGTAATTGTCGGATAATCATTTCATTAGCTAGGAACGGCGGTTCCAATCATTTCATTGAAAACTATCAATCACTTCATTATCACTTTCATATCGGTGAGTCATTCTTGACTTTGTCGGATTATTATTATTCATTGATATTCATTATGGTCATTCTTGTCCATATGACCTTATGGGTTCATATTGCGTGGCTGGGTGCGGATGTGTGGAATTTTTAGTCGGGCACATGATGGCCATGTATTGGGAGTGATACATTGGACTGTGCACATGGTAACGATTACCTCCGTGAGACTAATTAGGTACAAGGACGAGTGGGTCCGGTCATCCGTCTTGTACACTTGCACAGAACACTACGGGCGTACTATGATACTCCTCTTCAGCGTAATTCATAACTAAGGATAATTCATAACTTCAGTTAAATCATGTTTGTGTATTTTCAACCCTTGAGGATTGTTGTTCTGTGTAACTGACCCCGTTGGGGGATTTTGTTTTCAGGTCACGGCAAGGCAAAGGTACGGGAAGAGCATGTTGACGGCGACGAGTCCCAGTGATACTAGTAGGGGGCCCCAGTCATTCCGTTTGTTCAGTCATTTCAGTCATTTCGGTTATTTCCGTCATTTGTATTTTCCGCTGCAAATTCCGTTTGAGATGCTTATTTGTTCAGGGTGGTGTATTTTATCTCCATATAAAATATACTAGTATTCTGTTTTGTCCTGGTGTAATGTACTTAAACTCCTCATCGGAGTACTTGGTAATATAATGTGGTTCGGTACTACAACTATATTATTTAATTCATCATTTTCATTCGCCTGGTGGGTCCCAGTCGGGGATTCACGGCACTGTAATATCCGCCTAGTTTGGGGTGTTACATCCTCCGCCGAAAGAAGCCGACACAGGGTCCCACCTGCCGACCACGACTCGATCGTGTCCGATTTCTCTTGTTACATACGTAACGCCTTATCAATAACGTACGTTAACACTAAAATTTAGCGCACGTAATGGCCTCTATACTTGGCCAAAAATCCAACTGTTCCCATCCATCTCGACATACTGGATACGAACATACGGCATACTGAATACACATATACTCAACCCAAAAATATTCTCATACGATATACCTGATATCCAAATCAGTTCAACCTGATACAACAAATCCTCAATATAACTGTCAATCAAAACGTCAATTACACAAGTATAACTGTCTCGTTTCTCAATTTATTTTATCCATACTGTATAGACACCAAGCTATACAATATACCTCAGATAAAATAACGCGAAAAATTTATACTGAAAATCCGGGTATTACATACTACCCCCCTTAAAATAAGTTTCGTCCTCGAAACTTGCAACCTGTCGCCAACAACAGATAAATCCAAAATTTCCAACTCATCACAAAAACAATCAAGCGTTGCCGCAAGTGAATAACCAAACCAATTTACTTACAAGTGCGTGAAGCCGATGATCTCCCGTAATACTAGCACACGACTCCCACATGAAGTCTCAATACGATACCAACACACCAATATCACAATTAGCAATTTAAAAAGATTATCAAAAATTTTGGAACCTCCGAAAATCGATTCGACTCAAAGTCAGAAAAACTCATTTTCAAAAATCACACTACTACCATACCGGTAGAGCCACATAACTCACACGCCTGGGTTTCACAAAACCCAAGCTCCGATACCATCTTCTGTAACACCCCCAAAACCATCCGGGATATTACAGCGCCGTGGGTCCCGCGCCGGAACCCACAAGGCTAAAAACCATTTCAAAGACGTTTAAAAAATGCCAAAAGGCCACTGACGGTAATATTTTAAATACTCAAATATTTTCAAAAGCATAGTTTTCAAATACCGTCATAAAATGCCATTTCAAAATACAAGGCGAAGTGCCAATTCTCGACAGTTCAAAATGTACGTTAAGCTACCACTTAAAAGTACCGATAAAATAATTTGGGAAAAAGAGTTTGACGAAAATAACCCAAGTTCGTAAAATGCCAAAAGGGCCATTTAAAATACACATACGCAGCGGATAAAGATACCGAAAAGCCATTTTGAAATATACACACGCAGCGGATAAATGCAGTTCAAAATACACATTTGCAGCGGAAATGAATAACCAGAAAAGAAATACTCGATACTCCAAAACATGCCACCGCCAGTATCACATCGGGAAGCTCATCCCTTCACGACCGCTACTAGCTCGATCTCCGAGTACGTAAAAATAAAGCCCAC
The DNA here is from genome assembly GCA_033398695.1 of Orobanche coerulescens. Classification (NCBI taxonomy): domain Eukaryota; kingdom Viridiplantae; phylum Streptophyta; class Magnoliopsida; order Lamiales; family Orobanchaceae; genus Orobanche; species Orobanche coerulescens. Next base: position 105,800,815 of record CM065815.1, read on the forward strand.
GACGGGGTCAGCCACAATACTCAATAATGATACCGATCACATCATCATAAATAATTACATACCAATGTAATAATACTGTAAGAATACTACCAATGTAATCTTACCGTTATAACCTTACCAATCCATAACCATCCAATCCTTACCATAATCCACATTTCGCATCCTCGAATGACGAAATGAACTTAACAACAATTATCTGTATTGAATTCCAAAAGAAATACCGATAATCCTCAAAACATCATCATAACTCATAAGTGTGGAAATAATCCAATCTGTGCCAAAACCTATCCGTCGGATTACGCAATCAAATCTCAACCTGGATAAACCAATAATACACAACATATCTGTAGATCGACTACCACATGATAATGATAACAAATCCTGAAACATCGACGTATAGTCCGAATGCTTATACGATCAATAACGAGATCAACCGATAAATCAACTGAGAATATCATCGACATGATAACTCCAATACGACCAATAAAGGATCACGATAACTGAGAATACCATCAACATGATAACTCCGACACGATCAACAAAGGATCAACAATAATCGAGAATACCATCAACAAGGTAAACTCCAAATGATCAACAAAAGACCAATAATAACTGAGAATACCATCAACAAGGTAAACTCCAAATGATCAACAATAATGGATCTCAAAGAAATAACTCTGACTGTCGAACATACCCCTCGGGCGTATGAACAACCGGTCACAAACCGTCGAACATACCTAACCATGAATGGAGGATGAACGACCAAACAATATGGCTCAAAGATGGAAATCATAGTGCGCCCGATCCGAATATGTGTCAGTGCACATGTCCACCCCGTATATGGAATCCAGGATATACGTGGGACAATGTACCTAATTAGCCTCAACGAACTACGTCTCGTGTGCACAGCCTTTCACGGAAAATATTCACGCATGACTATATATGTGCCCCGCTAAAAATCCTACACAATATCCAATTGGAATGCAGATATGACTCCAGATATGTCACGATGCAATATGACAACGAAACTCAAAGAAACACATATCCAATAAGGATCAAAAGACTCACTGAAGTGAACAACAACAGACTGACATTGAAAAGTCGACACGACTAATCAATATCAAAAACATCAATCCTGGGATCATCATCCCCAAATGAATGACCATCATGATCTATGATCTCAATACAACAGTCCTGGGATCAACATCCCTCAACAAATAATCGATACGAAACTCATTACACGAAACCTTAACATATACAACAACTCAACATACTAATTATCCACATGACTGAACAAATACTTAGATTACCTCAAAGCCGAGGACCATATCCATCAACATCCCCCAATGAGACGATCAACACAACCATTAATACCAACAATAGTCCTGGGATCAATATCCCTCAACGAACAACCAAGATTTAATCTCAATATACGAAGCCTCAACATACAACATATACAACAACTCAACATAATAATTATCTCATAACTGAACAATACATAAATTACCTCAAAGTCGAAGACAAGATCCTTTCTCCGAACAACATCCCTGAACGAATACACAGTTATACAAATAATCTCAAATAAGGTACCATCCATTCAATACCAATAAACCTTTATCCCGATACATATGTCATCATGATAACTATCCTCGATATCCGATATTCTATATCTTTGACCAAAGATAACTCACGTCTCCCCTGAACACAATTAAATCATATACCTTATGATTTATTACAACCAGGGTACGATATACAAACCATTATCCCGACAACTTACATTTCTAACAACATTGCTATACGAATTATAAATGAAATGAAAACGAAACCATTCATAAAATATTATAAACTGAACAAGTATAAACTTGCCTCGATATCGATACCACGAAGCCATTACCAACAGCCATTGCCTTCGTCTACGAGCTCCTCAGCCCCGACCAAAAGCAATCTACGAACTCTTTAGCCTCAACCGCAACTCAACGGTCATAATCCACGATCAAAACATATCAACCTATTGCAATAACCGATTAACACACATTCGATAAAAATCAATAACCGACATACCCAACAAACAAACTCAACGGTTCAATGAAACCTCGATCATATACATAAAACCAAATAATCCAACTCAACAAATATGAACTCATATCCATAATACAAGCCGTAACTCGATGATCACAAATAACAATCAATAACCGATCAACAAACACAACGGTTCTATAGTATCCCGATTAAACACATATCCAAACAAGCCGAACCAATCAAACACGAACTGAAAACCACAACACGATTCCACAATCCGAAAATCATATCAACAATCAATTTAACCAAGTGTCTAAGCATTACCGATTCCCAATTCAATCTTAAATACGATTACAAGTTTCCTCCTTGTAAATTCATAATATAAACCAATTACCAGTTATCATCATCAATCCGGACAATCCGATCAATTCAACATTATAGATAACCATATTCCAAAGGTTTCAAATAATTCCATTATCCGAATTGAACACTTGTTAAATACCTATGAATTCTCAAACTCAAAAGTGAGTCATAATCTTATCAAACCCGGAACCATATTCGTATTCCTATACGAATATTGTACCAAAATACATAACTTAGTTTTAGATGAGAATATTTCATATTCATATCCAAAACACCAACACATTAAAACGTATTCATCAAATCAATGATCAATCCATCTTGATTAATGATTTTCAATTCCAACTTCAATTCCAAACATGAAACAAACAAGACTTCTTCTTGTTATACTAGTAAATTTGTAGAAAACAATTTACCGAGTATTATCGTGAATATTCACATTCCAATTATCCGAAATCCTTCCAAAATCATAACATGTATAACTTATGAATTCTTCAAGAACATGAATTACCCGAATTCACGTTCACATTCCATAAAAGAACATAATCCGATGTTTTCTAACATCTAACCAATGTTTAGTCATAATTCAAGGTGTATATCATCATGTTCTTCAACATATGATCTTCTTAGCATCAAAAATCGAAGCAATACTACCAAGAACATCAAGAATATTATGATTCCATAATCATAACAACATAATCAAGACATAATCCAACATATCATCATCTTCCTTCAACATACACCTCATATAACCTCAATAATCGAAACAACAACATCTTAATCATCTTCATACGAATCATTTATCAATAACAACATCAAAAATCCGAAATGAAAAGGAGGATTATCCAACATACCTCTTAGAAGATGGAATACACAAGAAATCACTTCAAGAATCATCAATAACTCCATATCCAATCTCCAAATCCAAGCCCTCAAGCTCAAAATGGAATTAGGAGAGCCAAAGTATCCCTCTCTCAATGTTTGGAGATGAAAAACGAAGAGAAATGCTGAAGTGAAATGAAAGACGTGCGTCCATTTATAAAACAATATGTTCAAGCATGCACGTAACCTTCCATAGTTAACGTACGTAACACACCATTACGTACGCTATCTGACCTTGGTAGCGTACGTAACGAAAGTCCAGAGTTAACTGACTCATTTTGGGCACTTCCTTACATACGTAAATCTTTCAGCATAACGTACGTAATGCGTACGTTGACTTGCTACAGTGCCATACCCATATTACGTACGTAATACGCCATGCATAACGTACATAATGGCCGAGGTTGACTCGATGTCCACATCCTCCGCGGAAAGAAGCCGACACAGGGTCCCACCTGCCGACCACGACTCGATCCTGTCCGATTTCTCTTGTTACGTACGTAACGCCTTATCAATAACGTACGTTAACACTAAAATTTAGCGCACGTAATGGACTCTATACTTGGCCAAAAATCCAACTGTTCCCATCCATCTCGACATACTGGATACGAACATACGGCATACTGAATACACATATACTCAACCCAAAAATATTCTCATACGATATACCTGATATCCAAATCAGTTCAACCTGATACAACAAATCCTCAATATAACTGTCAATCAAAACGTCAATTACACAAGTATAACTGTCTCGGTTCTCAATTTATTTTATCCATACTGTATAGACACCAAGCTATACAATATACCTCAGATAAAATAACGCGAAAAATTTATACTGAAAATCCGGGTATTACATACTACCCCCTTAAAATAAGTTTCGTCCTCGAAACTTGCAACCTGTCGCCAACAACAGATAAATCCAAAATTTCCAACTCATCACAAAAACAATCAAGCGTTGCCGCAAGTGAATAACCAAACCAATTTACTTACAAGTGCGTGAAGCCGATGATCTCCCGTAATACTAGCACACGACTCCCACATGAAGTCTCAATACGATACCAACACACACCAATATCACAATTATCAATTTAAAAAGATTCTCAAAAATTTTGGAACCTCCGAAAATCGATTCGACTCAAAGTCAGAAAAACTCATTTTCAAAAATCACGCTACTACCATACCGGTAGAGCCACATAACTCACACGCCTGGGTTTCACAAAACCCAAGCTCCGATACCATCTTCTGTAACACCCCCAAAACCATCCGGGATATTACAGCGCCGTGGGTCCCGCGCCGGAACCCACAAGGCTAAAAACCATTTCAAAGACGTTTAAAAAATGCCAAAAGGCCACTAACGGTAATATTTTAAATACTCAAATATTTTCAAAAGCATAGTTTTCAAATACCGTCATAAAATACCATTTCAAAATACAAGGCGAAGTGCCAATTCTCGACAGTTCAAAATGTACGTTAAGCTACCACTTAAACGTACCGATAAAATAATTTGGGAAAAAGAGTTTGACGAAAATAACCCATGTTCGTAAAATGCCAAAAGGGCCAATTAAAATACACATACGCAGCGGATAAAGATACCGAAAAGCCATTTTGAAATATACACACGCAGCGGATAAATGCAGTTCAAAATACACATTTGCAGCGGAAATGAATAACCAGAAAAGAAATACTCGATACTCCAAAACATGCCACCGCCAGTATCACATCGGGAAGCTCATCCCTTCACGACCGCTACTAGCTCGATCTCCGAGTACCTAAAAATAAAGCCCACGACGGGGTCAGCCACAATACTCAATAATGATACCGATCACATCATCATAAATAATTACATACCAATGTAATAATACTGTAAGAATACTACCAATGTAATCTTACCGTTATAACCTTACCAATCCATAACCATCCAATCCTTACCATAATCCACATTTCGCATCCTCGAATGACGAAATGAACTTAACAACAATTATCTGTATTGAATTCCAAAAAAAATACCGATAATCCTCAAAACATCATCATAACTCATAAGTGTGGAAATAATCCAATCTGTGCCAAAACCTATCCGTCGGATTACGCAATCAAATCTCAACCTGTATAAACCAATAATACACAACATATCTGTAGATCGACTACCACATGATAATGATAACAAATCCTGAAACATCGACGTATAGTCCGAATGCTTATACGATCAATAACGAGATCAATCGATAAATCAACTGAGAATATCATCGACATGATAACTCCAATACGACCAATAAAGGATCACGACAACTGAGAATACCATCAACATGATAACTCCGACACGATCAACAAAGGGTCAACAATAATCGAGAATACCATCAACAAGGTAAACTCCAAATGATCAACAAAAGACCAATAATAACTGAGAATACCATCAACAAGGTAAACTCCAAATGATCAACAATAATGGATCTCAAAGAAATAACTCTGACTGTCGAACATACCCCTCGGGCGTATGAACAACCGGTCACAAACCGTCGAACATACCTAACCATGAATGGAGGATGAACGACCAAACAATATGGCTCAAAGATGGAAATCATAGTGCGCCCGATCCGAATATGTGTCAGTGCACATGTCCACCCCGTATATGGAATCCAGGATATACGTGGGACAATGTACCTAATTAGCCTCAACGAACTACGTCTCGTGTGCACAACCTTTCACGGAAAATATTCACGCATGACTATATATGTGCCCGGCTAAAAATCCTACACAATATCCAATCGGAATGCAGATATGACTCCAGATATGTCACGATGCAACATGACAACGAAACTCAAAGAAACACATATCCAATAAGGATCGAAAGACTCACTGAAGTGAACAACTACAGACTGACATTGAAAAGTCGACACGACTAATCAATATCAAAAACATCAATCCTGGGATCATCATCCCCAAATGAATGACCAGCACGATCTATGATCTCAATACAACAGTCCTGGGATCAACATCCCTCAACAAATAATCGATACGAAACTCATTACACGAAACCTCAACATATACAACAACTCAACATACTAATTATCCACATGACTGAACAAATACTTAGATTACCTCAAAGCCGAGGACCATATCCATCAGCATCCCCCAATGAGACGATCAACACAACCATTAATACCAACAATAGTCCTGGGATCAATATCCCTCAACGAACAACCAGTACGAATCTCAATATACGAAGCCTCAACATACAACATATACAACAACTCAACATAATAATTATCTCATAACTGAACAATACATAAATTACCTCAAAGTCGAAGACAAGATCCTTTCTCCGAACAACATCCCTGAACGAATACACAGTTATACAAATAATCTCAAATAAGGTACCATCCATTCAATACCAATAAACCTTTATCCCGATACATATGTCATCATGATAACTATCCTCGATATCCGATATTCTATATCTTTGACCAAAGATAACTCACGTCTCCCCTGAACACAATTAAATCATATACCTTATGATTTATTACAACCAGGGTACGATATATAAACCATTATCCCGACAACTTACATTTCTAACAACATTGCTATACGAATTATAAATGAAATGAAAACAAAACCATTCATCAAATATTATAAACTGAACAAGTATAAACTTGCCTCGATATCGATACCACGAAGCCATTACTGCGACCATTGCCTTCTGCCTACGAGCTCCTCAGCCCCGACCAAAAGCAATCTACGAACTCTTTAGCCTCAACCGCAACTCAACGGTCATAATCCACGATCAAAACATATCAACCTATTGCAATAACCGATTAACACACATTCGATAAAAATCAATAACCGACATACCCAACAAACAAACTCAACGGTTCAATGAAACCTCGATCATATACATAAAACCAAATAATCCAACTCAACAAATATGAACTCATATCCATAATACAAGCCGTAACTCGATGATCACAAATAACAATCAATAACCGATCAACAAACACAACGGTTCTATAGTATCCCGATTAAACACATATCCAAACAAGCCGAACCAATCAAACACGAACTGAAAACCACAACACGATTCCACAATCCGAAAATCATATCAACAATCAATTTAACCAAGTGTCTAAGCATTACCGATTCCCAATTCAATCTTAATTACGATTACAAGTTTCCTCCTTGTAAATTCATAATATAAACCAATTACCAGTTATCATCATCAATCCGGACAATCCGATCAATTCAACATTATAGATAACCATATTCCAAAGGTTTCAAATAATTCCATTATCCGAATTGAACACTTGTTAAATACCTATGAATTCTCAAACTCAAAAGTGAGTCATAATCTTATCAAACCCGGAACCATATTCGTATTCCTATACGAATATTGTCCCAAAATACATAACTTAGTTTTAGATGTGAATATTTTATATTCATATCCAAAACACCAACACATTAAAACGTATTCATCAAATCAATGATCAATCCATCTTGATTAATGATTTTCATTTCCAACTTCAATTCCAAACATGAATCAAACAAGTGTTAGGCGTATTTTTATACGCTTATTTATCATTATTTTGTAGTATTTTGGAGTGTGAAATCATCTAAATGAGCTTTTAATGCCTTAATTTTGTATGATTGACAGGAAATTGAAGTCCGGAAACTTAAACGAGGCAAAACGGGCGAAAACGGCAAAACTGGACTATGAGCCGCGGCACAAGGAAGCTGAGCCGCGGCAAAGGAAGACACCAGCCGAAGGGCAGAGTAGTAGTGTACTCGTGCGCGGCACGCCCATGTGAGCCGCGCACGTAAGGATTTAATTACGCCCGTGTATTCAGATTTTGGCGATGTGCCGCGGCACAGTTGATGAGCCGCGGCACACTTAGCGGGTTTGGTACGTCTGCGCGGATTTTGGGCCGTTTCGAAGCCAGTTTTCATCCAACTAATACGGACGCGATTTATGGAAGTGCTGAGCTATAAATAGGGCTTAAGACCCTAATTTAATTATGGGGGAATCATTGAATCTAAACCTAAGAGAGCTTAAGCTTGGAGACAGAGAAGAGGAGGAAAGCAGAGGAATTCAAGGGCAGAAGGCGGAAGCTGAAGAACGGAGGAATCCGAGCTTCATCTGCGTTTGAATTTTATGCTTTCGCTTATTTATTTTGTATTTTCAGTTTTTAGTATGTCAGGCTAAAGCCCTAATCTAGGGTTTTGATGATACCTTTATTTTGACGAATTGATTAAGATTATCCAATTTATTACCTTTTTATTGAGTTTTCCCAATTATGTTTAATGCTTGCAATTATCTGGCCAATAGTTGTATTGATTTAATCATTCACTTCGAATCGGGAGAGGAGATTTGGTGAGGAACTATTGGTGAGGACCGTTTTATTCTGTGAGATAGGAATATACTCATAGGAACTACGTGGCCTTTAGGAGATTTCATGCTTTTTGCCTATCGACGAGATAATTCACCTAGGGATAGAGTGCGTTAGTCGTCGTTAGATAAATCTATTGACCTCGGGAGAGGCGGTAGAATATATTAGCAATCTCCGCCTTCAATAAATTGGGAAAATTATTTATTACGGATAATCAAGATTAAATTCGGATAAATTAAGGTGGATTCAGAACTCTAGACTTATTTATCATTTGATTCCTTTTATTCAAGCTATCGTTTTCTGTTTAGTCTTTTATTAATTCTTTTAGTTATTAATCCAAAAACCCAACTTCGATAGTTCAAATAAAATTGGAATACGAAAACGTCGGTAGTTAGATATTCAATCCTCGTGGGAACGATACTCTACTTATCACTTTATTACTTGTAAACGATGACGTGCACTTGCGTGTAGAAAATATCGCAACAAGTTTTTGGCGCCGTTGCCGGGGATTGAAATTTTTCTAATATCGACTTAAGTATTTCCAGTCTTAATTTGAACGTGTTATTTTTTATTTTTGTGTATTTAATTTTGTTTATTCGTTTTTCCTTTCAGGACCTTTCGTGTAGTGCATGAGAAGACTCGGTAACGAAGGCTTACTACCTTTGGACACCGAGCTCGAGCGCACTCTAAGAAGGAACAAAAAGGAGAAAAGAGAGTTGCAGACGACGGTCAAGATGGCCGAGAATGTTGAAATCCAAGGAGGAGACAACCAAGTGCGGCAAGTTCAACCGGAACTCGCTCTTCGTGATTATGCCATGCCGCAGGTCAACGCAAATTTTTCGGGAATTCGGCGTCCCACCATCCAAGCTAATAATTTTGAAATCAAGCCCGCCATTATTCAGATGGTGCAAGCGAGCCCTTTCTGTGGATTGCCGAAGGACGACCCGAATGCCCACATTGCTTCGTTCCTTGAGATATGCGACACATTTAAAACAAATGGTGTCACCGACGATGCCATCCGATTGAGGCTTTTCCCTTTTTCTTTGAGGGATAAAGCAAAATTCTGGTTGAATTCTTTACCGCCGGGGTCGATTACAACTTGGGAGAGGTTAGTGCAAGCCTTCCTTGCAAAATTTTTCCCACCAGCTAAGACGGCGCGGTTGAGAAACGAGATAACTACTTTCGCCCAGTTCGATATGGAATCGCTCCACGAGGCGTGGGAGCGATATAAAGAATTGCTTCGAAGATGCCCTCATCACGGCATTCCTGATTGGCTTCAGCTGCATACGTTTTATGGTGGTTTGAGTGCTTCTACACGCACTCTTGTCGATGCGGCATCCGGAGGGACATTCATGGGAAAATCTATGGCCGAGGCTCACGTGCTTTTAGAAGATATGGCTGAAAACGCTTACCAATGGCCAGCAGAAAGATTGACACCGAAGAGGGTAATGGAAGTTTCGAGCAATGATCCGATTTCCACCTTGTCAGCTCAAGTCGCCGCTTTGACACAACAGCTCCAGAACTTTTCGCACGCACCAGCCCCCGTTACCATTGAAACGTGTAATTGGTGTAACGGATCACACCCGAGTGCGGAATGTCAATGTGGAAATCCGTTCGAACAAAATCAGATGGAGCAGGCTCAATTCGTAGGAAGTGGGAATCGACCGAATAACCCGTACTCCAATACTTATAATCCGGGGTGGCGCAATCATCCCAACTTTTCATGGAGAAACGGATGACGCACACCAGCCCTTTCGCCTAGAATCAACGGCGGCCCCCTTCCGCTCCCAAAGTGTCTCTCGGAAGCGCTTGCAAAATTGGCGGCAAATACGAGTCAATTTATGACTCGATTGAAGCTACACTACAAAATCATTCGCCTCCATTCGAATTTGGAGGTCCAGTGGGCCAAATCGCTAATGTGTTGTGACTCGTCGGAGGGAGCATTGCCGAGTACAACAGAGACTAACCCTAGAGAGAGTCTAAACGCAGTTAGCTTGAGAAGCGGGAGAGAGTTGCTGGATCAGCCCGAGCAGGGTAAAGAGGAGAAGGTGATTGAGGAGTCGAAGGAATTAAAGCCAGAGGAGTCGAAGAACTTGAAGGCGGAGATCTCGAAGACATGTGTTCCCCCCGTTTCCGCAGAGACTACTGCAAAGAAGGGCGGACAAACAATTTTCTAAGTTCCTTGAGGTGTTCAAAAGCTTCACATAAATATTCCGTTCGCGAAGCATTGGAGCAGATGCCGAGTTATGTCAAGTTCATGAAAGAGATATTATCTAAGAAGAGAAAACTTGAAGAGTTTGAAACGGTTGCCTTGACAGAGGAGTGCAGTGCAATTCTTCAAAAGAAGCTCCCACCTAAATTGAAAGATCCGGGAAGCTTCAACATACCGTGCACCATGGGGAATCTTTCGTTTGATAAGGCACTATGCGATCTTGGTGCAAGTATCAACCTCATGCCTCTATCGATTTTCCAAAAGCTGAATATTGGGGAAGCCAAGCCAACCACAGTCTCCTTACAATTGGCAGATCGATCGATAAAGTATCCGAGGGGAGTGATCGAGGATGTTTTAGTTAAAGTCGATAAGTTCATCTTTCCGGCTGATTTCATCGTACTAGACATGGAGGAAGATGAAAATATTCCGATCATCTTGGGACGACCATTTCTAGCTACGGGCCGCACCCTTATAGACGTGGAAAAGGGGGAGTTAACTCTGAGGGTCCAAGACGAGCAAGTTACTTTTCAAGTGTTCAAATCGTTGCCATGTCCCGGAAGTGCTGATAAAGGATCACAAATTGAGGGTGTGGATGTTTGTGAAAGAGGAAAGCATCGAAAAAATCGTCGTTGGGAAAATTCAGAATTTGTGTTAAATGGCCCAAGTTTGAAGAAGGATGTAGAACTAGTGGCGGTTCTTGACCATGAAGAAAAATCTGCTGCAGTTGTGAGTCCGTTTGTGAAGGAGGAGAGTGAGCCGAAAGCCAAGAGAAAAATTAGTCATGGAGAAACCGGGTGTTTCGGGAAGTTTTTCAAGTCGAAACCTTTTCGCAAACAACATTCGATGACCGAACCGAGAATCGAACCGCTGATGACCAATGGTCATAATTTTAACCAAAATACAAACGGTTCGATGAACGGGGCGGAAGCCAAATGGAGTTTGCGAAAAGCAAACTAACGTTGTTCAATAGGTCCGGCTGAAGACTATAAACTTATCGCTTCTCGGGAGGCAACCCGAGCTCGTAGTTGTAGAATTTTGCATTTCTTTATTTTTCTTGTTTTTCGTGATTCTTAGTTTTCATCATTTTTGTGCTTCTCTGTGCGTCTTCCTCTCGTCTTTAACGTCTTCTTTTCAAAATTCTGTGCAGGAAAGTCCCAGGGGAGAAACTGAAGTATGAGCCGCGGCACAGTTATTGTGAGCCGCGGCACACATCATTCGCCAGGGAAGGCAAAACCGACTGTACTTTGTGCCGCGGCACACTTGAGCAATGAGCCGCGGCACACGGAATTTAAGCCGCGGCACACGACAAAACGAGACACAGGTAAAAGGGACTGTACCTTGTGCCGCGGCTCACCTTTTCTATGCCGCGGCACACTATGCGGAATCCAAAAGGCCAGGTCGCTTATAACATGCATTCAGCCGGCCTTTATCAGGTATTTTTTTCTTCTCCCTGCCTTCCCTCCCCAGCGCGACCGGCCGACGTTGTTCAAATTTCTTCCTGCGATTTTTCTTGCAATCTTCAAAAGGTACGCTTCCATCGTTATTGTTGATTGCTTATGGGTTATATTTTGAAGTTGTTTTTGCGTTGAATGGATGGAACATGCCTAGTTTTTCCTTCAAGTAGTTTCATGATTGTTAGAGTATAACAGGGTAGTTTCATCGAATTTTCTTGATTAAATTGGAATATCAATGAATTGATTGTGTTAAGTTGTTCATGATTGAATTGTATTTCTGTTTTTGGGGGTTGAATCGAGCTAGAACTATGTTTATTCTTCAAGTAAACATGCGCCCTCAAGGTGTCTGATAAATTGCCCAAATGAAAATTTTCTTTGAAAAAGCAAACGTTTTGAATTCTCGTGCAACGTATACGTTTTGAATTTACAGCAAGCCCAATCCTTACATCCAAGTTAAATGTTTAAGTCCAAATTCATCTTTCTCTCTCGTATGCGCTTGTGTCTTAAATTCGGAATTTCTGGTTTGATGTCTTTAGCCGCGCATATATCATCGTTATTATTGCGTAAATAAACCCTCGTGTTGTGCTTCTCAGGACTGATTATGGCGCGCACGAAGAAGCTGACCAAGCGTGCTAGGGCCGAGTCATCCCCTACGCGAGGGGAGACCTCTCGGGGTCGGGCCGAGGCGGAGGGGCACCAATTTTCGGACCCCGAGATCCACAAGATATTCAACGAAAAGATCCGTCCGCGTCCACTTATTCCCGAGAGAGGTTTTACTCCAGCTCCTCAGGACGGGGAGTTGCTCATGATGATTGACGAGATGGGATGGGCTAGATTTACCGCACCTCCTGAGCCAGCAGTCATTTCGATCGTCCAGGAGTTTTATGCCAGCGCTCTGCTGAAGCACATCCGGGCAGGGCATTCGTTGCCATCTTTAGAGTCCCGGACTCAGGTCGACGTCCGAGGGGTCACAGTTGATTTCTCCCCGACTGCTATTCGGAGGCTGTTTGGGTTTCCGGCGGTGGACGAGACAGCCTATGACCGCGTGATGACCGGCCTCACTAAGGAGGCCCTGCTTGAGACGATTGCACAGCCGTGCACGATGGGAGCGGCGAGCACTGAGCTCATCTACTTTTCACTTCAGAGCTCGCGCCTCGGCCGGCTCGGGCGAGCACGGCTTTACTTTATTTGTGCCCGCATTGATCCCACCTCCCGATCCGTACAGTATTTCTCTCCCGCGCCCGGATACTTTTTGCTATCACCTCCGGGCTGCGCTTCGATGTGGCCCCCATTCTGGTCCGATCTATCTTCCAGAGTATCCAAGGGGGGGCCAAGACGGGGTTGAAGCACCCCTCCCTCATCTGCGCTTTATGCCGGCAGTCGGGGCTGACGTGGTCAGTCGACGAGCCGATGCTTGCCCCACAGGCCCCGATCGACCACCGCATCATATCGCACTTTGAGCAGTGGGGCGGAGCGCCGGCACACGCTCGGGGGCGAGGATTTTTGCTCGAGGAGGCTCACGAGGGATCCCCCGAGCCGCTTTTGTTGACGCACGGAGAGGCCGGCCCGCAGCCTGACAGAGCGAGGTTGGAGGAGCTGTTTGATGGGCTGCGGGAGGATTTGAGGAGACAGAGAGAAGAGCATAGGGAGGAGCTGAGGAGAGAGAGAGAGGAGCTGAGAGAGGAGTTGAGGAGAGAGAGAGACGAGATGAGGAGAGAGAGAGAGAGCTGGATGGCTGCCATGCGGGAAGAGCAGCGGGCGGCGCGGGAGAGTGTTGTTGCTACCGCCAGAGCCGAGATGAAAGAGCAGGCCCGCCGGGCCAGCCGACGAGCTGAGAGGCGTCTTGCTGCGAGGGAGGCTTATCATCAGGAGCACCTCGCCGCATGGACGGCCCACATCATGCATCCCGACGGGCCATTTACTGCGCCCGCCCGGCCAGCCACACCACCTTCCTCACCGGACGATGCCGGCACCAGCTCCTGAGCAGACTGGAGGGGAGTACTTGACCTTTTACTTTTCTTGCATTTCATTTTTTGTCCATTGAGGTCAATGTACGTCCTAAGTTTGGGGGAGGGATTTACATTCAGTCTGCATTCATTGCTGTACGCTATTTTCTTGCTGTACATTATATTTTGTTGCACTTCTCTTTCTTTGCGAAAATTTTTTTTAGATAGCCTTGCTTGCCGTAGTTTTTCTTTATTCGTGAATTTTCGTGCTTCTATTATGTGTGATACTGATGTTACGACACTGTCTTTCTCTCTGAAGAAGCGGGCGAGTTTTAGTCGAGTTGTAGTCAGTTATTTCGCTCGCTTAGTATTCAATTAGGTCCGAAATTTTTCGTGATTGTAGAGGACTTGGCAGATAAGAGACGATACATACTTGTTTTTAAATCCCCATCAATACGTTTGGCTACATTTTCCGGATAGTGAGTCGTACTGTTTCTTTAGTCGTTTTGGCACTTAAATTGAGTTTAGAGTCGGTCAGTTTTTCCCTAAAAGTCGAGATAATGTGTTCTATGAAGGGAAGTCTAGTAACCGGGGGTATTCGCGTGACCCGTTGTTTACTCTCGCGTAAAACGACGACCCTGATTAGACTATTAATTTAGATATTTCACATGTGCCTATGATAGGAAGTCTAGTAACCGGGGGTATTCGCGTGACCCGCTGTTTACTCTCGCGTCAAACGGCAACCTTGATTAGGACATGCGGAAATTATGTATTCGAGTTGTTTCTCCGCTGTAGACGGGAACTTAGTAACTAGAAGCATCCATGTGCCCCATGAGTGTCTTTTACGTCAAACGGTTTCCTAATACATGAGAATGGAAGTTCCACCCTAGGATTATCCCGATGAAACATCCCGAGATCCTAACCTAGTGGTCGACTCGAATCAAATTCTTGAGCATATTTATATAAGGGGATACTGTCCGAGGTTTATTTGTTATGAGACTCGTGAAAAAATTGTGCCTTTAGATCGTGGGAACGCGACTTAACTAGCTTGTTTATGTTAGCCTTTCATATTGACGGTTGATTTGACTCATGTTTTGTTGATCTTTGAGCTGAGTTTTCTTCATGAACAAATGATTAGGACTGAACTTGATTACTTTGCGGAATCATTATTCTGAGTGCAGTTCGCTTTTATGACACTCGTATTATTTAGAGAGAATGGCAGGATAGTATGGATTAGGTTGAACACTATGAGTTGCACGATGATTCACGACATTCTTTTATTGACTTTAATTCTTTTTGCTTGAGGACAAGCAAAGGCTTAAGTTTGGGGGTATTTGTTAGGCGTATTTTTATACGCTTATTTATCATTATTTTGTAGTATTTTGGAGTGTGAAATCATCTAAATGAGCTTTTAATGCCTTAATTTTGTATGATTGACAGGAAATTGAAGTCCGGAAACTTAAACGAGGCAAAACGGGCGAAAACGGCAAAACTGGACTATGAGCCGCGGCACAAGGAAGCTGAGCCGCGCAAAGGAAGACACCACCGAAGGGCGAGTAGTCAGACTCGTGTCGCGGCACGTACCCCATGTGAGCCGCGCACGTAAGGATTTAATTACGCCTGTGTATTCAGATTTTGGCGATGTGCCGCGCACAGTTGATGAGCCGCGGCACACTTAGCGGGTTTGGTACGTCTGCGCGGATTTTGGGCCGTTTCGAAGCCAGTTTTCAACCAACTAATACGGACGCGATTTATGGAAGTGCTGAGCTATAAATAGGGCTTAAGACCCTAATTTAATTATGGGGGAATCATTGAATCTAAACCTAAGAGAGCTTAAGCTTGGAGACAGAGAAGAGGAGGAAAGCAGAGGAATTCAAGGGCAGAAGGCGGAAGCTGAAGAACGGAGGAATCCGAGCTTCATCTGCGTTTGAATTTTATGCTTTCGCTTATTTATTTTGTATTTTCAGTTTTTAGTATGTCAGGCTAAAGCCCTAATCTAGGGTTTTGATGAAACCTTTATTTTGACGAATTGATTAAGATTATCCAATTTATTACCTTTTTATTGAGTTTTCCCAATTATGTTTAATGCTTGCAATTATCTGGCCAATAGTTGTATTGATTTAATCATTCACTTCGAATCGGGAGAGGAGATTTGGTGAGGAACTATTGGTGAGGACCGTTTTTTCATGAGATAGGAATATACTCATAGGAACTACGTGGCCTTTAGGAGATTTCATGCTTTTTGCCTATCGACGAGATAATTCACCTAGGGATAGAGTGCGTTAGTCGCCGTTAGATAAATCTATTGACCTCGGGAGAGGCGGTAGAATATATTAGCAATCTCCGCCTTCAATAAATTGGGAAAATTATTTATTACGGATAATCAAGATTAAATTCGGATAAATTAAGGTGGATTCGTAACTCTAGACTTATTTATCATTTGATTCCTTTTATTCAAGCTATCGTTTCGCTTAGTCTTTTATTAATTCTTTTAGTTATTAATCCAAAAACCCAACTTCGATAGTTCAAATAAAATTGGAATACGAAAACGTCGGTAGTTAGATATTCAATCCTCGTGGGAACGATACTCTACTTATCACTTTATTACTTGTAAACGATGACGTGCACTTGCGTGTAGGAAATATCGCAACAACAAGACTTCTTCTTGTTATACTAGTAAATTTGTAGAAAACAATTTACCGAGTATTATCGTGAATATTCACATTCCAATTATCCGAAATCCTTCCAAAATCATAACATGTATAACTTATGAATTCTTCAAGAACACGAATTACCCGAATTCACGTTCACATTCCATAAAAGAACATAATCCGATGTTTTCTAACATCTAACCAATCTTTAATCATAATTCAAGGTGTATATCATCATGTTATTCAACATATGATCTTCTTAGCATCAAAAATCGAAGCAATACTACCAAGAACATCAAGAATATTATGATTCCATAATCATAACAACATAATCAAGACATAATCCAACATATCATCATCTTCCTTCAACATACACCTCATATAACCTCAATAATCGAAACAACAACATCTTAATCATCTTCATACGAATCATTTATCAATAACAACATCAAAAATCCGAAATGAAAAGGAGGATTATCCGACATACCTCTTAGAAGATGGAATACACAAGAAATCACTTCAAGAATCATCAATAACTCCATATCCAAGCTCCAAATCCAAGCCCTCAAGCTCAAAATCGAATTAGGAGAGCCAAAATATCCCTCTCTCAATGTTTGGAGATGAAAAACGAAGAGAAATGCTGAAGTGAAATGAAAGACGTGCGTCCATTTATAAAACAATATGTTCGTTACGTACGTAACCTTCCATAGTTAACGTATGTAACTCACCATTACGTACGCTATCTGACCTTGGTAGCATACGTAACGAAAGTCCAGAGTTAACTGACTCATTTTGGGCACTTCCTTATGTACGTAAATCTTTCAGCATAACGTACGTAATGCGTACGTTGACTTGCTACAGTGCCATACCCATATTACGTACATAATACGCCATTCATAACGTACGTAATGGCCGAGGTTGACTCGATGTCCACATCCTCTGCCGAAAGCAGCCGACACATGGTCCCACCTGACGACCACGACTCGATCCTGTCCGATTTCTCTTGTTACGTACGTAACGCCTTATGCATAACGTACGTAACACTATCAAATTAACGTACGTTAACACTAAAATTTAGCGCACGTAATGGCCTCTATACTTGGCCAAAAATTCAACTGTTCCCATCCGTCTCGACATACTGGATACGAACATACGGCATCCTGAATACACATATACTCAACCGAAAAATATTCTCATACGATATACCTGATATCCAAATCAGTTCAACCTGATACAACAAATCCTCAATATAACTGTCAATCAAAACGTCAATTACACAAGTATAACTGTCTCGATTCTCAATTTATTTTATCCATACTGTATAGACACCAAGCTATACAATATACCTCAGATAAAATAATGCGAAAAATTTATACTGAAAATCTAGGTATTACAAACAAAGGCATTATTTTTATCATACAAATAAGTAATAGGCCAAAAGAAACAAAGCCATCACAACTTAATAACCAAAAGCCCATATATAAAATACAACACCACAAAACCAAAACAACATCAAACATTTTTAAATTTTTATAGAACAAAGTTAAAACAATTCATACAGCATACTAAACAATACTTAAGTATACACTCGCCAATATACAGAAACAATACAAAATTAACAATTAGATTCTCAGCCCGTGCGTAGCACGGGTTCTGCCTGCCTCGTATATTATAAAGATCTAACTAACCTAACTCTCTCTCTCTCTCTCTCTCTCTCTCTCTCTCTATATATATATATATATATATATATATATTAGGTTTACCCACCGTGCGATGCACGGTGGTGCCCATTTCGATGTTGGATATGCTTTATAGAATATAATAATAGGGCTGAGTTCAGCTCGGTTGCGGTGAGGATGGTGTGTATTGAAGTTTGTCTGTGTTTCCTGCAAAAGTGTACCCTGGTGCAAGAGGTCGGTGAGTCGTGTTGTGTATTGAACGTGCCTGCAAAAGAATATCTCATATGTATTCATTTGTGGCATTGTAAACTAAACTACAACTAAATACATACACATATATAAATAAGTAAACACGTACATCCACAGGAACGATTAGAGGTATGTGACATTGTTAAACCTACTAGACCAGTCCTTCTAAGGAGTCGTAATAATCCTCCGAAGAGCCCTTTCAGTTGCAAGGCTGCCGGTCTATATACCTCTAATTATAAGAAAGAATATAGGCTCATTCCCAAATAAATAAACTATTACTCTTTCTATCCAAATTTCAAATGAGAGGCTATAAATAAATGAGCTACTATTTAGTACATCTATGTATTTCCCTATTTTATATAGAACGTAGATATTTGAGATCAGGATAAAAAAAATATTCGAGAGGGCTGGATAACTAAGATAAGTTCAAACACAAAAGGAGCAGAACTGCTATGCATTTAGGTACATTTCTTCCTGTATGTAATATAGAACAGAGGCAATATTTTGAAGGTGAAAGAGATAGACAATCTGTAGTATAGTAAAAGTATAAAACTAATATGCTGATATTTGATCGACCCCAGAAGGTTTTTGTTCAAGAAATACCACGAGGGCATGAAGTATCCATCAGATGTACTTCACCAACGATTTCAGGCTCTGCGAAACAGAACAAACAATGTCGATATCCTTAGCTACAGTTAAATAACTATCAAAGATAAAACAATAGAAATCTCCACAAAAGCTATCACTCTTCGCTAATCATGCACATGGATAACCAAAGAGTATAAAAAAAATTATTGAATGCTAGTATAATTAAATACCTTTATGCATTCAGGTAAATCAGCATTAGCTGAGTTGCAAAAGCTGTCCGAAAGGCAAAGGAAAGAGTCAACAATTTCTTTCGATATCGCAGAAAGGAGAAGAAAAAATACGAGAAAACAACGAATTAAAAGGAAAAACTGGCCGTGCGATTTTATTCCTATATAACACAAGCAAACTCAAATAGAATTTGGTTACACAAATTTGCTCGAGGTGAATAAGTTTACTGCTCAGCAGTTTGCAATGGATGAAGATTCAAATTATTCGTAAACAATTAACCAGTAAATGTTATAGCCAAGTACACTCATGCAAAACTTTCGAAACTCTGTTGAACAACTAAATACAAACCTAGAGCTAGACCAGCTAGCCTGTAAAAAATCTAAAAATGACTTTTAATAAAAAGTATACGAGGCCTCAGATTAGAAACGAAAAATTATAGGTTAAAATTTATGTACAGGCAACCTGTTAACGATTTACTACAAACAATTAGAAATAGTGTTGAGCAACTAAATACAAACATAGAGGTAGAGTAATAACAAAAATCCACTTACTGCCTAGAGACCAGACAGACCGCGGATCTGACAAAAAAAAAAGGTAAACAAAATCATTGACCAGTTCACAATAACCAAATAGCCGAAACAAAGAAGGCCAAAGAAAATCTCACCGAAAGCAGCAAAAAAAAATGATCTGCGAAACAAGAAAAACTCAATATCACCGAAAGAAATAAATGAACTCCAAATGGAAGCAGACATATAATAATGCTGGTCAGATCAAAATTCAAATCTACACATCCAAAAACGAGAAGATAAATGAAATAGAAATCAAAAAACAAAGAAAAAAATGAAATAGAAACCAGAAAATCTATATACACACGGATATGCATGGAATATAGATAGAATCAAAGAAAAGTGCGACGATGATTTCCAGCCAAAGCGATGCAATAAAAGCACCAACGACCAAGTGAACAAGAACGAGTGAGAGAGAGAGAGAGACAGGGAGAATGCGCGAAGCTAAAGCGATAACATTATGCTAATCAGCGAGCATTCCAGTACTCTTTAAGCAGTTGATAATTAATAATACAAAGATATAGCAGAGTTACCTGAGAATATTCCAGACTACCCAAAATCACGAGCGCGTAGAAATTGTGGATAACTAAACTTCTAGATTTGAGCACGAGAAGAGAAAAAGAATAACAGCCCGAAGATCACATCCAAATCACTGTAGAATGAACAGAAATAAGAAACACTAAATACAAATTAGGTGCATTGTACTGAGAAAGCGTATATTAACCCTCCATAGCCGAAAAACATTATTTTTTTGAGAAGTGGAGAGCAACCGAATCTCATATCCTGGCTTAGGAAAGTAATTGCACAAAAAATCTTAGAACCAATAACCTGATTGACGTAGCGCCGAAAAAAATCCAGGATCAAATCAAAATCGAGGAAGAAGAAAAAGCAATGCTTGAGCAGAGGCAAGCACAAAAATCTGGGTGTTTTGGTTACACTTGTTAGGCAACCATAACAGTGACTAAAACCCATAAACGAAAAAATGTCTCTGCAATTCTCAGCATACGAGGAAAATGCAAAGCTGCAATAAATTCTTCATCAAAGGAAAGGATACAAGCATAGACCACACGAGATTTAATCCAAGAAGGCAATAAAGTGGGAAAAAACAAACAGCATAATTAAGTTCTGAAACTAAAAAATGAAAAAGACTGTCCCTGACTGAAAAACATTGGAAATTCCTGCATACAGAAGATAATTCCTGTATACATAAATTAATGGATTAAACAAAGATAATTCTAACGCATTAGAAAGAATTGGAAGAACGATATATAAATTACCCTTACCTTGTGGTCAGGGTAGTGTTAGAGAAAATCAAAATACAACATATTTGTGATCAGAAAATCCCAACCACATTGACAAAAACGAGGCCCGAAATCCACTACCACTAATTCAATCCTCGAGGCAACAAAGAAACTCCACGATTAAATTACATCCGAATAAAAAGAGGCCCAAACAAAGTAAAGGTCAGAAGATCCTCTATTCATTCGTTAAATGGTAAAAAAAGAAAAAAAAATATTAATGGCAACCAATTCACTACTCAGTATAGAGAAATACTCAAATCATCCAAACTCTAAACCAAGTTCAGAGAAAAAAAACTAACGAAGAAGAAATTGACACATCAATAAGAAAAAACAAAGCAAACACCCAAACAACAACCCAGAAAACCTACTCAAAACCAAGCAGCAGCCACAGAAGAGAACGGACCTCCAGAAATCGCACGGTCACCTGCAAAAATAGAAAACCCTCAGAAACAGGCTACAAGAAAAAAAACGCCGTGGGAAAAAGAGCTAAATAAAAAAAACGAGAAAAACAACCCCAGGGAAAAAAACAAAACATATAAATCCACAGAAAATCCTCATTGGCGTTCAAGAAAATGACCAAAACAAACTATGCGGAAAGAAGGCGGTCGAGATAACAGCAAGAAATAAACCAAATCGGCCAACAGGAAAAGAGGAACAAGCGAAAGAGAGAGAAACAGAGGCAGAGACTAACGTTTACCTGACGATAATCCAGAGGAGCCAAAATCACGAGCGCGTAGAAAATGCCGAGAACTAAAACCCTAGTTGTGACCAAATCGAGCTACAAAGAAGAACCAATCGAAAAATATATATCAGTCAGTTGTTTCCAAATGAACAAAGAAACAGGAGACCTCAGAAGTAAGTAATTATTTTAAAAAATATGAAAATGTCATATTTTCATAATCATAATGTCACATTTTGAGAACATTAGAGCTATTATTTGAGAGGCAAGCAGCGGCAGATCCCCAGAGATTGCATCAAAGAACAAAATTTATAATTTTGCAACGGCCAAAAAATCTGGACACAAGAAAAATATTGGAACCGAACTATAGACAGTTTTTTCATAAGCGAAAAATACTGATGATTCTATACCCTTGGGAAAAAAACTGAATTACCATACCAGTAAACTAAATTACAGTGAAACATCATTGATAGATGTAAACAATTTTACCTGATATTGAACCTCTCCGAATATCGCGTACAAATCACTAGAAAAACCTGCAGAATGAGCCAAAATCAGATTCTGAAGAAAATTGCAGCGACAGCAGAAAGTGAACCAAAAATCCTGCAGAAATGTGTAACCATGGTAGGTTCCCAACATGAAAAAACACACACAACACATGTACACACATGGATATAGGTGCATGCATACTAACACACATAGAAACTAAGGATATAAAAAAAGCCCAGAATCAATTACCTGGTTGAGAAGCACGCAGCCCCCAAATAAAATGTGTCCAAACAGAGCTGCAATAAAAAGGAAATATCAATCTTTGAGCTCAGACAATCTATAAAAGAGTGGGAAAATAACAAGCAAAAGCGAGGCAAAAAATTGTCACAGTCAGCCAAATCAAAAAACGAAACCGAAGAAAATGCAGAGGCCAGTTTTTGTAGTAAAGTTGAAAGGCGGAGGACATAATTAAACCGTGATTATCAGAGTAAAAAGCAGAGGATTAATCTTCCAATGCAGCTGAACCATAAACCAAAGGATAAAGCAAAACTCATCTAATGTGTAATAGGTCAGGAACATCAGAACAAGGCAGAACAGTTAGTCCATATTTACATATGATTAGTGTAATACCCGAGATTTCTGATATGTATTTGGAACTTGTAACATTGTAATTGTGCACTTTGATCTGAGTATTTTCTCCGTATTTCATTATCCGATGTTGTTGAGCGTATGATTTCGTGTTTGTGATTTAAAAATTGTAATTCTGTGCATGTAGCGCACGCTATCGGCTATGTGTAGCGTACGCTAACATGGATCCATAGCGCACGCTACAGAGGAACATTAGCGCACGCTATGCGTGGTCAATTTGATTGAGACGTGTGGTAGGTGAGATCCAGGCCGGGGATCTTGGTCGGATTGTGTCGGGATAAACCTGGACGGCTTTCGGGAAAAGCCAAGTCAATGCCTTAGCGCACGCTACAGGCATGTGCATAGCGCACGCTAAGTGCTGAGTACAGTGAAGTCAGTATTCGTTAGCGGACGCTACGAGCAGGGACTAGCGCGCGCTAATAACCATTTCCTATAAATAGGACATCATCCTTTTCGTATTTTCAGTCCTTTCTTTTCCCACATCCGAATTCTTATACTTAGAGTATAACTTCCTACATCCTAAACACCTCATATCAACATCCTAGCTCGTGATTGAAGATTGTAGATCATTGAGGATTGGTGTTTGAGCCTTCGACGTTGGATTGCTTCGATTTTCTCCTTGTTCTTCACTACTTTGAGGTAGGTGATTCTTCACCAATATTAGTAGTGTTCTAAAGGACGATTTGATCATGTTTTTATAGTCAGTTATTTCGTTCTAAATCGATCATCATGTGTTAGAAGGATATTTTCGACGTTTCGGCACTTATTCATCGTATGAACCCTTGAACCTTTTTAGTTTATTGGACTCTTAAGCAGCTTCAAACCAATTTGTGATCAGTAGACGGATATTACCTAGTTGTTATGTTTTACACATTGGAATCATGCATTTTGGAACGTAGGATGAACGGAACTTAGAATATTTCCTTGAAGATCAAGATGAATGATAGTGTAGTAATGAGTATACGTATCTTTGAACCTCATAGTCATTTAGTACGTATAGAACTTTCATAAACCTTATTAGCATGATATGCTCGGGGATGACTTGTATTATCACCATAGAATTCATGATTTCATCACCATTAGATCCAGTTTTCTACCAGTAGTAATCTGCCATGCACGGTTAGCGCACGCTAACATACGTAAGTTAACGTGCGCTATCGGGGATAAGTTAACGCGCGCTACGTTTAGTACGTAACGTACGTTATGATATCAGCCGAGTCAGTCGGCTGATCAGAGAGAACTGTCAGCCTATGGCTAGCGTACGCTAGGCTTAGACGATAGCGTACGCTAACAGGCAGGCTTAGCGCACGCTACATAGAGTACGTAGCGTACGCTAAGTGGTTCAGGCAGATTGCATATTTTGAGCTTTTGGGCCGTAGATCGTATTGTTAGGCAATCGTTCGACTTGAGATGATTTGTATATAATTTCTTTTGTTAAGGTTCGAGCTTGCTACGTTGAAGGAGGCGGCCTTCGAGTGTGTTGAGATCATTGAAGTGTTTCGTTCTTGCCATCTTCCAGGCAAGTATCGTAATATGTTAATATTGGTATTTTGAGTATGCGTATGATTATTCATGTTGTTGAACATGAGAATTATTTCGTTGAATTGTCATGATATTCGTTATCTAGTGTTTGAATGTTCATGTTGATGGACATGGTGATTTGGCATATATGTTATGTATGAGTTATGTTTGTGATTGTTGTGCGATCTATGCTGAGGGCGCTGGATCGGATGTCTAGCTCGTGTTGGTCCGACGGGATCATCTTGGGATCTAGGCTGAGGGCGCTGGATCATTGGACGGGTTATTTCCACCTCGTGTTGGTCCGACGGGATCATCTTGGGATCTATGCTGAGGGCGCTGGATCATTGGAATACCCTTGCTGTGTTAATGGAATCTTGTGGATTCGCATTGTCGGATTCCGGTAGCGGAAGTCCGTGTGGTGTACCTTGTTATGTATTGTTGATGCATATTTGAATTGTTTAAATGATACTTGTACTAGCATCGTTTTGCTAACCCCTTCGGGGGTGGACATTTGTTTTGATGTTCAGGTAGCCGAGGAGCAGGGAAACAGCCACAGTACCGATGTGACGACGAAGGGGTTCAGTGATATTTATGGTTGTTGGTGATTTATTTTCTTGGTTTGATTTCAGTACTCGAGTACGCGTGTCTTATTAATATCATTTCGATATGGTTGTATTATTACTTGTTGAACCAGTTGAATGGTTTTGTAAACTTGAATTTCCGCAGTATTGATGTCTTATATTTACACTTGTTTTAAATTAGCCTTGTAAATCCTTACTTAAAGGGTTTACGGCGCTGTAATTATTCCGAATATCTCGGGGTGTTACAATTAGAGGACGTAGCTTTTATGAAAGGTTTGTTGTCAAACTATTTTACAAATATTTTACAACATCGTTATTTTTACAGCACTCTGACTGCGCATTTAGTCAGTCGAACTTTTTGGCTCTCAATGTGCGACCTCGTCACAAATGGTTAGTAAAAAAATCCCATCAAATTTAAATATGTTTTGTGGTTTATGGAGCAGGCCAAAATTTTATCGGGCTCCCAACAAACGGCAGAAATTTATGGCTGAAATAGTAAAGAATTGTATTTACTAAAAGTCTCGTAAAATTTTTAGAGAAAATTTAGAGGCGTCATTTCTGATCAGAAAATAGCCAGGTTTGCTGCTAGTGCGTGCCTGTGTAGTGGATATTGTATTATGTGTCAGAACACAACTGACAGTGAATCTCACGCACACATAACATACGACGATGTTAATTTCTGCCTAAATTTCAAATGAGAGCCTATAAATAAATGAGGAACTATTTAGTACCTATCATGTTCGGAATTAATAAGTCATTGAAATAACAAAATATTCTGTTTGTTATTTACAGTATTGTTTTACAAAAAAATAAGGTTCCCTGTGCGAAATTTCGGGATTAACAGGTGATTTAGATCTTGGTGTTAACCGCAGGATAAACGAGTATGCATGCCCAATGTTCGCAAAGAGCAGCAAAAAAACCCAACCTGCAAGAAGAGAAACAAACTCAATAAAAAAAACGCCTCTAAAAGACGAGCAAAGCAATAAGAACAAATCGCAAACCCTAAACGAATAACCTAATAAATAGTGCCACATAACACGCACACACGTGCGTGGGTAACTAAAAAACACACTACATATAATTATAAACAAATAAGCACAAATGCCGCAGAAAATAAAACACATATGACACACGCAAAAGAACACACATACAAACGCACACAAAGCACACATACTAAACACAGGACAACACATAAATCACCTATCATACACAGGCCAGCCTCCATACATAAAATCCAGAGATGAACATAGACGAAGATTGAGTACGAACCATTCTACTTTACAAGCTGAAATCGCAAAGAAAAAAAAAACAACCTGGTGATTGTGCAAAGCGGAGACATATGCAGGAATGCGTCATTCATTAGTAAAGCATTTGCAATAGTATAAAATTTGTGGAAGTCGAGCAGCCCAAATGGAGATATAGATGTAAATGTTACAGAATTTTATCCAACTTGAAAGTGGAAATATTCTGGGTGAAGAGATAACAATGACCAACAAATAATCTTTGTCAACTAAACTCATTTTTTGGATTTTTAGTAAAGTAATGTTAATCCTCTGAATTTCAAATAAACAGGACCATCGCACATTTACAGCACACTGGCATAACAACACAACCACCACAACAAAATAACCGGACACACACAGTAAATTTGCAACACACAGCCGTAGATAAGCATTTTCAAAAAATATTTACAACCTTGTAGGATTTCACTAAAAACAATAAGGTGAAGAACACACTCCGAAAAATATATCTCAGCCCAAACCAACAAAAGTTCTAAAAAAAGAAAAGTTGTTTCAATTGTAAGTTGAGGGTAAATTTTGCAATACATAGAGAAAAGGTTATGTTGATAAAAAAAATTATGTTGACAAGAGCAAGATACAAACATTATGAAAGAAACAATCAATGGAGATTAATCATGATAGACCTACAATTTTTGAGAAGTGATGTTTAATCCACCAGAGCACAACTCCGATTTTTGGATAAAAAAAATAATAGGCACAACATTACATATTGTTCTGTTGTTAAAACCAAAAAATATGCAGGCATTCATCACACACAAGAAAGTAACACCACACTCGGTACAAATGTACCACACGAAGCCATTTTTTTGTAAAAATTATACGAAATCGGAGGGTATCACGAAAAAAACAAAGGCAAGAGCATCCTGCAAAATTATAACTCGTGTTTAGACATGGAAATCTTGATCTCACCAAAGAAATTATCGCAGCTCTAAAACCCTCTTTAAAGTTCATCCAGAAAAAAAAATACAGAAACCTTCACCAAATAAACACAAAGCAACACAAAAACTACCTCAAAAATAGGCTGAGATGGAGGAACCTGTAGTCAATTGAGAGAGAAAAACCAAGAAGGAACCAAAATGAGATGGGGATCGATAAAAAAAAAAAGAGAAAATAGGGGAAGCCTATGTAGAACTGGAAAAAAGAAAGGAAATGTACAAGAGGGACATGTTGCCTAAATACAGAAAACCCATATAATCAATAAATCAGTCAAGAAAAACGGAAAACAAAATGAAGAAAAAAAAAAGCGTTAGCTGTCAATCAACAAACGAAGAAGGTGAAAATCGAGAGACCGGAAAAAAATACAGAAAACCCATTCAATCAAGAAAAACGGAAAACAAAATAAAAAAAAGGGTTACCTGTCAATCAACGAACCAAGAAGAAGGTGAAAAAACAAAGAGCAATAGCGTTTCCAGAGTAGGAGCTTCAACCGGAAAAAATGAGATTCAGTGTCTTTCTCCTGGTGCATAATGATAAACAGGGAACATGATAATTAACAGCAATAAGTAGTAGGAGGATAATATACCATCACAAGTCAAAATTCACTTTTCACATACTAATGATGAAGCACAATGACCAATTAACTTAAACTGGTGCCTAAATTTACATGCGGCGGAGGGGGAATTCCTACGAGTGGAGGGATCACGAAACAAACTGTGGAACCCAACAAGTATGAAGAAATCAAAAGTACCGGTCTTGATGCAATTAATATATAATAAAGAGAACAAGTATCACAGAACCCTTCTACACAGGGGGCAAGAACCATGTCTCAGCAGCCAAGTATCAATGCAAGGTAGATTAAACAGGTGGTGACAATGAGGCAAATGACGAGCCGTCTCCCCAAGTTGAAAATCCTGACATTGAAAATCCAGAGAGAATTTCTTTCGAATGAGTCCCACAAAAAGGACCATTAGTTAGGAGAGAGAAATCATAATAGTATGTATGTATGTATGTATGTACCTGAACCCGTGTCGAAAATGTTAGGGACTTCCTCAAATGGTGCTTCAACGGCTCCCATCTGACTAACAAAAATGGAACTCTTGAGTAAGTAATAGAAGACATTCACTCAGGTTGCAGATTAATACCAAAAACAAAAAAAGCCTGCTTATCCTACAGCATCTGATGGCCTCAAACCTGAATTTGCATAGCACTAAGCATAGCTGGACCAATACGCTCACGGACAAGTCTACCACTCAAAAGGCTTGCTATAACATCTATCTTTAGATTTCACAATACAACTTTGTTCAGATTAAGGGAAACAAAAAACTATAGTCGATGATATTTTAGGCACAAGCACTCATCGAGGCAAGAATGAGATAAAATATTGTGGAATAAACACGACAAATTCGGATCAGAAATATGGAACCAACATTAGAAAAAGACACCTAGATCACAGAACATGTATAACTCGAAATAAAATTGAAATTTTCTTGCAAAATAGAGTAAAAGCCTATGGCAATCAGGGAGGCGAGAACAGCGATTAAGTCGCGCACCGAAAGCAAAGAAAAATGTAAGAATTGCAGATAAAATATTCCCAAATACAGCAGAAAATGCAAATCGAACGAAGTCCCTGATCTTTATGACAAAACACCAGCAGTCGATCAATTCGTTCATGCGAGGCGGCGAACAAAAACGGAAAACAAAATGAAGGAAAAAAAAGGTTACCTGTGCAGTCGATCAATTCGTTCATGCGGGACGGCGAACAAAAACCGAAAACAAAATGAAGAAAAAGAAAGGGGTTACCTGTGAATCAACAAACGATCTGACTAACAACAATGGAACTCTTGAGTAAGTAATAGAATACATTCACTCAAGTTGCAGATTAATACCAAAAACCAAAAAAAGCCTTCCTATCCTACAACATCCGATGGCCTCAAACCTGAATTTGCACAGCACTAAGCATAGCTGGAACAATACGCTCACGGACAAGTCTACCACTCAGAAGGCTTGCTATAACAGCTATCTGTAGATTTCACAATACAACTTTGTTGAGAATAAGGGAAACAAAAAATTGTAGTCAATGAGATTTCAGGCACAAGCACCTATCGAGGCAAGAATGAGATAAAATATTGTGGAATAAACACGAAAAATCCGGATCAGAAATATGGAACCAACATTAGAAAAAGACAACCAGATCACATAACATGTATAACTCGAAATATAACTGGAATTTTCTTGCAAAATAGAGTAAAACCATATGGCAATCAGGGAGGCGAGAACAGAGATTAATTCGCTCACCGAATGTAAAGAAAATTGTAAGAACTGACCCAAACTGTAGGAACTTATAAATAAACATCCACGATAAATTGGTTAAATGCAATGACGTCAGAACAAGTGCAATTTTTTTGGCTGCCACGATTTTTTGGTAATAACGAAATAACAATAGCAATTTTTCTAAACCCTATGCTTGGAATATGAAAGCAAAATGTATAAATTGGAGAGGCGAAGTTTATGCAAGCATATAAAACTAATAAAGAACCATGTACGCGAAGTTGTTATACCTATCGGAGCAGCCCTTCTAAGGAGTCGTAAGCGCCCGCTGAGAAGTCCTATCAATCGCAAGGGGCTGCAATGATCCATAGAGACCTGCGAAATCTGAAAATCAGCAAACAAACAAGAATTTTTATAAATATTGGAGCAGCTAGGCCGAACGGCAAACTATACATCAACGTAAGAAGCACCAAATTTATTTTTACATCATTATCTATGTCCGCGCTGCCCTGAAGAAATGGAAGAACTGAAAATAGTCTTTGCCGAATGCCTCAGACAATCAACATAAAAAATATTCATTAACAATCAGAAGAAACGGCAAAGAAAAGATATTCCGAATCTAGATTTGAGTCAGAATAAAGGTGAGAAACATGGATTAAAAAGAGAATCATGCTCTGTAAGGCAAACAAAACAATTCAGCACCCAAAATAACCAGAGTTCAAAGACAATAACGACCACCAGATCAAAAGAAAGAACCCTCCGCCGATCGAACAATGACGATCCCGCAGCCAAAGAAAGGAGGTGCCAAGTAATGTGTAAGCGACGAAAAAATAAATCATCCACCACTCACCCAATGAGAAATCGGGCAAGGAAAAAAATACAGTCAGTCGATAAGACATATAAACAAATGCAGAAAATATGCAGAAACACAAACATCGTCTATAACCCAAGAACACCTAAATTGCACCCAACAAAGATAGAAGGAAAAAAATATCAGCGAAGGCCTTGGAGAAGCAAGGAAAAATAAAAGGACGAAGGAGGACCCAAAAAATATGCCTCGAACAACTGAGCGAGGACTGACCCGAACCGAGCCAAATCTATAAAATAATGAGCAAGTTACCGACATAAATAAACCTGAAAGTAGAGGCAGTCTCCTCCAGGCTTAACGACCTAAAACACACACCACATACAACCCAAAACAAGCACTAACAGCAAGCAAAGTAAAAAGCTCACATACAAATGACAACACAAATAAGAGAAGTCCAAAAAATTGGTGACAAACATCAACTAAATAGCACACCATGCGGCACATCCAACCAAAGCGATAAGAAACACACCGATGTTAACGAAATGGTAAAAAAATAACCTAAACAGCACACAAAAATCTTCAAACCCCACAAACCAAATTTTGCAGCAAATGTAATGAACCCCAAAAAAACGATCGTTCCAGAGGCAAAATAAAGCCGCAGGAAAATGAAGAACCCTCAGTCGATCGAACCACGACAACCTACCAGCCAAAAAAAGAAGGTGCTGCCAAGAAATGTGTAATCGACGAAAAAATAAATCATCCACCACTCACCCCAAAAAAGCGATCGTTCTAGAGGCAAAATAAAGCCGCAAGAAAAAGAGGAACCCTCAGTCGATCGAACCACGACAACCTACCAGCCAAAAAAAGAAGGTGCTGCCAAGAAATGTGTAATTGACGAAAAAATAAATCATCCACCACTCACCCAGTGATAACCGAAGCAACGCCTATCCACGAGCGCAAGGAGAACGAGCAAAAGTCGAGAAACTGAAACCCTAGGTTCGACAACCAAGTAGGAGACCAAAGAACCAGACAGTCGATAAGTGTAGGGAATAGTGTGAAACAAAGAATAAAAACTGAAAAGAAAGAGAGGGACGCCGCCCGAGCGGATGAAGCAGAGAGCTCGGTGGAAGAAAAGGAGAAGAGAGAACACGGGTAAGCAGGTGAAGGGCACAGGAAGCGGACGATGGTTATAGACTCTTATTACTATCTGTAAATATATATATATATATCAAACGATAATGACTTTTTAGGAAGAAATAAGGATAAAATTATTATTTTTTATCTTCACAATCTACGATCCATATAGCTAACACATAAAATTATGCATTAAAATACAAATACATTAAAATAATATATTACATAGATCAATGTATCATCGACGCACTAAACAATACATTTCATGCATAAGTGTTCATGGGAATAAAGCTTGTTCATCAGTTTAATCAAAATCTATAAACTAAATTCATTCATATTTTTTAATTTTACCCTATTTTCATCAGATACACCCATATATATATATATATTGTAACACCCCAAACTAGGCGGATAATACAGTGCCGTGAATCCCCGACTGGGACCCACCAGGCAAATGAAAACGATGAATTAAATAATATAATTGTAGTACCGAACCACATTATATTACCGAGTACTCCGATGAGGAGTTTAAGTACAACACACCAGGACTAAACCGAATACTAGTATATTTTATATGGAGATAAAATACACCACCCTGAACAATTAAACATCTCAAACGGAATTTGCAGCGGAAAATACAAATGACGGAATAACTGAAATGACTCAAACAAACGAAATGACTGGGGCCCCCTACTAGTATCACTGGAACTCCTCGCCGTCAGCATGCTCTTCTCGTACCTTTGCCTTGCCGTGACCTGAAAACAAAATCCCCCAACGGGGTCAGTTACAAAGAACAACAATCCTCAAGGGTTGAAATTACACAATCATGAATTAACTGAAGTTATGAAATATCATTAGTTATGAATTACGCTGAAGAGGAGTATCATAGTACGCCCGTAATGTTCTGTGCAAGTGTACAAGACGAATGACCGGACACACCCATCCTTGTACCTAATTAGTCTCACGGAGGTAAGCGTTACCGTGTGCACGGTACAATGTATCGGTGAACCCAAAACATGACCATCGTGTGCCCGACTAAAAATTCCACACAGCCACACCCGGCCACGCAATATGAACCCAGAAGGCCATGTGAACGAGAATGACCACAATGAATACCAATGAATAATAATTCGACAAGGTCAAGATGACTCACCGAGATGAAAATAATAGTGACTTGATTGATAACACAATGAAATGATTTGGAACCGTCGTTTCTCATGAATGAAATGATTATTCGATAATTACAAGTCTCAATATGATTAATACCATGATGAATGAGTTATGATTATGAGCAATCAACAACAAAAGGAATGAGTATCCTTTTAACCGAGTAAGAGTTAACTTACACAATACCAATGACAATGTCCTTCCACGAACAACGTCCTAATCGAGATACCGGTCGCTCGAACAACCTTGAATAACAATAAGTACCAACAACCGTTCAATACACGTATCAAGCGACAAAACACGACTAACCCAAAGGTCGATACAACGATAATCAAACTTATAGGGGCATTCTAACGAATACGTAACCAACCACACAACTTCGAAAATATCCAATCCCGAATATATCGAAACCAACACCAAAATGAGTATTTCGAACTAACAAAACACTTCAATGATATCAATAATCCAATAGGAATCCACAATTCAAGATTACAACCACATCAATCAGAAAATCCCCAATTAACCGAAGTCAACCCCAAGGGTTCTTGAAATAATTCCGAAAATAGCCATAAAATCCATAGGAATATATTTATCCAAGGTAGATAATCCATATCTAACATATTCAAATGATAATCCAAGCTTACACGAAGAAATCGGAAGTAAAAACCCAAAAATCCGAAATTCTAGATCCAAGAGATTAATACCTTAGATTCGATGTGATGAGGATGTTGAAATGATGATTAATCCAAAAGATAAGCTTGAAGATGATGCTTGATGATTACTCCTCGAAGAACACTCTCCAAATCGCCCGGAATCGCCCGAAACCGCCGAAGACACGAAGAGAAATGATAAATGACGGATTAAGGACTGAACTGTCCTATTTATAGCAATCCCAGTTTAGCGCGCGCTAGCCCCAGCTCTTAGCGTGCGCTAACGGGTGTTTTGGGTAGTCCAGTACCCACTGTCCGAACACGGTAGCGTGCGCTACGTACCTTTTCTAGCGTGCGCTACAACCATACCATTAGCGTGCATTAATACCCATGGTTAGCGTGCGCTAACGAATTATTAGATGCCCAGTACTGGAATCCAGAAACCGTCTGTCCTCTGATCTGACCTCGGTAGCGTGCGCTACAACCAATATTTAGCGTGCGCTACTACACCGTTTGCGTACGCTAAATATCACTCATAGCGTGCGCTATGAATTAATCGATGCGATCCAAAGAGCCACCGGACTCAACCCGATCCGTCCTTAGCGCACGCTACAGAAATTATTAGCGTGCGCTACTACAACCCACTAGCGCGCGCTACTTACCACTCGTAGCGTGCGCTACTTATAACTCACCTGCAGTCCAGTACCTTCTGGACTGCAGCCAGGGTAACATTAGCGTGCGCTAATGCTGAGTGGTAGCGTGCGCTACTTGTACTCAATTAGCGTGCGCTAGAAAGAGTACGTAGCGTGCGCTACTCATCACGCACAACCCACAATAAAAAAATGACAAAAATGATAAACACGGCACGGAACTCCAATTATAATAGTGATGAACGACGATTGATACACGATACAATTACTCTGAACGATGAATACCATGATTGAATATGAGTGACAAATGATCAATAATGAGTGAAATTACTGAATGATACATACTGAATGATAATTACTGAATTACAACCGGGTATTACATACACCCCCTTAAAAGAGTTTCGTCCCCGAAACTAAGGGTCAAACAACTCGGGATAACTCTCCCACATACTATACTCGGTTTCCCAAGTAGCCTCTTCGATTCCGTGCCTAGACCACTGAATCTTAACCAAAGGAATCGTCTTATTCCTCAACTGTTTGATTCGCCGCTCTAAAACTCGTATAGGATGCTCCTCATATGAATGGTCGTCGGCGATCTCGATTTCGTCGAACTGAAGTATGTGACTCGGGTCGGCAACATACTTCCGCAACTGAGAGATGTGAAACATATTATGAATTCGGCTCAACGCCGGAGGTAAAGCCAATCGGTAAGCTAACTCGCCTACTCGATCTAGAATCTCAAACGGTCCGATGAATCTCGGACTCAACTTCCCCCGTTTTCCAAAACGGAAAATACCTCGACTCGGGGATACCTTGACCAAAACGTGGTCACCCGTCTCGAACTCTAGTGGTCGATGACGATTATCTGCATAAGATTTCTTTCGACTCTGAGCTGTCAACAAACGACTCCTGATCAAAGCTACCTTCTCACGGGCGGCTATAAGCATATTGGGCTCGGTGCCGATTGATTCCGATAGGTCGTCCCAACACAACGGAGATCGACACCGACGACCATACAAGGCCTCGTAAGGTGCCATCTTAATCGAAGCATGCCAACTATTATTATACGTGAACTCGATCAATGGAAGTTGGGCTTCCCAATCGTCTTTCCAATCGAGGACGCATGCCCTCAACATGTCCTCTAATGTCTGAATAGTCCTCCTTGATTGCCCGTCGGACTGAGGATGAAAAGCGGTACTGAGATTAAGCTGGGTTCCCATAGCACAATGAACTGATTTCCAAAAGTGCGACACAAACCGTCCGTCACGATCGGAAATGATACTTTTAGGAGTACCGTGTAGTCTCACTATCTCTTTGATGAATAACTAGGCAAGTCTCTCGGGACCCCAAGTATCCTTGATCTCAAGGAAATGAGCTGATTTAGTTAAGCGGTCCACGATCACCCAGATCATATTCATGCCACGACGACTCGTCGGAAAACTCGTGATGAAATCCATAGAAATGTCTTCCCACTTCCATTCGGGAATAGGAAGAGGTTTCAGCATACCCGCCGGTCGTTGATGTTCAATCTTAACTTGTTGACAGGTTAAGCATCTCGAAACAAATTCTGCGACTTCTCGCTTCATATTACTCCACCAGTAATTTTGTTTCAAGTCCTTGTACATTTTGCTGGACCCCGGATGAACAGAATAAGGGGTAGCATGATCTTCTTTCAAAGTCGAGTTTTTCAACTAGTCATTCGCTGGTACGCACAACCGATTCTTAAACCTCAAAAGTCCATCCTCGTGGACCACAAATCCAGGGGCTTTCCCCTGAGTCACATCCTCACGGATGCGCAACAATGAAGGGTCTGAACTCTGATTCTCTCGGATTGCCTCCTCGAGTGACGATGAAATCTCTAACATACAAAGCTGTCCCTGAACTCGCTGAAGCCAGACCTCGATCTCGGGTCTAAGGAATTCCTGCTGAAGCTCCTTCTGAACTGTTAAACGAGCAAGCATCTGCTCCTGAATGGACTTACGACTCAAGGCATCGGCGACAACGTTCGCCTTGCCCGGGTGGTAAAGGATCTCGATATCATAATCTTTGATTAGTTCTAACCACCGCCCCTGTCGCATATTTAACTCCTTCTGAGTAAATATATACTTTAAACTCTTATGATCGGTGAATATCTGACAAGTAACGCCATAAAGATAATGGCGCCAAATCTTCAATGCGAACACCACGACTGCTAGCTCCAGGTCGTGAGTCGGATAATAAACCTCGTAAGGTCTCAATTGCCGTGAAGCATAAGCAATAACCTTCCCATTCTGCATGAGTACACATCCGAGACCCTGTCCGGACGCATCACTATAAACAACAAATCCCTCCGTCCCTTGCGGCAAGGAAAGTACAGGTGCTGACATTAACCGGCTCTTGAGTTCCTCAAAACTCCGCTGACACGCGTCGGACCACGTGTATTTCTTATCCTTTCGCAAAAGGTTCGTCAGGGGTTGAGCGATTCTAGAAAATCCCTCCACAAATCGCCGATAATAACCCGCTAATCCGAGAAAACTTCGGATTTCCTTAACATTCTTCGGAGGTAACCAATCTCGGATAGCCTTCGTCTTCTGAGGGTTGAGACGAACTCCGTCTGATGAAATTACATGTCCGAGAAAAGTCACTTCGGACATCCAGAACTCACATTTGGAAAACTTTCCATAAAGTTGCTCTCGTCTCAACACGTCGAGAACCTGATGAAGATGAACCTCGTGTTCCTCTCGGTCACGAGAATAAATCAAAATGTCATCGATGAAGACAACAACAAACTGATCTAAAAAGTCGATGAAAACCCGATTCATTAACTCCATGAATACCGCAGGTGCATTAGTTAGCCCGAACGGCATAACTACGAACTCATAATGACCATAGCGTGTTCGAAACGCCGTCCTCACGATATCCGACTCTCGAATCCGCAACTGATGATATCCAGATCTTAAGTCGATCTTGGAAAATACTGAAGCTCCCTGAAGTTGATCTAAGAGATCATCAATACGGGGTAAGGGATACTTATTCTTGATTGTCACCCTGTTCAACTCCCGATAATCGATACACAAGCGAAAAGAACCATCCTTCTTCTTGACAAATAACACTGGTGCTCCCCAAGGGGACGCACTCGGTCGAATATAACCCTTCTCGAACAACTCCTCAAGTTGGTTCTTTAATTCCTGCATTTCGGTCGGGGCCATCCGGTACGGTGCCTTCGATATCGGAGACGTACCAGGCTCCAACTCAATCGTGAATTCCACATCTCTCTGTGGAGGCAAACCAGGTAACTCGTCTGGAAAAACGTCGGCATACTCCCTCACTACTGGAATATCCGTCAACATTACTGATGATTTCTTGGTTTTGGTCATGTAGCACCAATAACCAACACATCCCTGACTGAGTAATTGCACTGCTTTCATCAAATTAATGACCTTACCAGAACAGCCGGGATTACCTCCCTGAAACACACATTCAACCCCATCGTCTGAAATGATAGTGATCATACGCTTACGGACACTAATGATGGCATCATGACGATCCATCCAATCCATACCCAAGATGACGTCGTCCCTCGGAAAATCTACTACGATTAGGTCTGCTGGCCATACACGACCATGAAACTGAATCGGACAATTCTGAATCTCACGATTACCGATAATTCGTCTACCATCAGGTAGGCCAATGACATAAGGCTCACAATTAGTAGCACTACCCAGATGTAGTCTACTCAAACATGACTCGGAAATGAATGAATGCGATGCACCAGTATCAAAAAGGGTACACACAGGTTGAGATAGAATATCGAGTGTACCTGAGATCATTCGGGCCTCTGGATCATCGGTCTTCTTCATCTCATAAATCCGGGGCTTGCTAGTCCCGGCACCGGACGCTCCCGTCTGCTGGCTATAGGCTCCACCTTTAGTCGCTCCTGTCGTTTTAAACGACGCTGATTGAGTGGCCTGATTCTGAACGGCTAACTGCTTAGGGGCTTGAGATGACGTCTGAGTAGGTTTGGAGTCCCTACGGAAAAAACGGGCCTTATGCCCAGCAATCCCACAATTATGACACGTGATAGTCTGTCTCGGACACTTGGTACTGAGATGACCAAGATCCCCACAGTTAAAACAAGTGATGGCCGAATTGGCCGCTCGAGACTGAGATTCCGCGGGTTTAGACGACACAGGAGGTCGCTCAGAAAAAGCAGAGCCCGCACGGGGTTTCTTGAAGGTTGTCTGACCGCCTTCAGACTGATTACGATTCTTCGATTTCTTGCTAGCAGACGAAGGTTGCTGCTTCGCAATCTCTTTAGCAGTAAGCTCATAGGTAAGAGCTTTCTCAATGAATTCAGCCAACGTGGTGCAATTATGATTAAGCAACTGTAGTCTCATACGGGGTTTCAGCCTCTTGCTGAAATACTTAATCTTATCTGCCTCGGAATGAATGATAGATGAGGCGAACGGAAGAAGTTCCTGAAATTTCTCGGTAATGGCGAAAACATCCTCATCTGCTGAGGGGTCGGGAGTGAGTAATTCTGACAGTTTGGCCTCTCTGAGCGGGGCCGGATAATACCTCTCCATCATGAGAGTTTTGAACTGATCCCAAGTACATGATCCTTCGGTGGGCTTCAACGACAACCACCAAGAATGTGCGCTCTTACCCAGGTAGTAAGCCGCAACAGAAACTTTGTGTCCTTCGGGACACTCTACCATAGCAAACAACTTCTCGAAATGCTCGAGCCAATGAATGATATCCGCCGGATCAGACGAGCCCTCAAATGTAGGTGGCCTCTGGCGAGAGATGTCGCCGATGATATTGCTCACATTCCTCTCTTGCTTATGAGGTGGCGGCGGAGGAGCCTGTTGATTTTGATTGACGGAGTTATGCATCGTCTCCATCAGCTGTGCCATCTGGGTCATTTGGGCCATCATGCCCTACATAAAAGCGAGTGGGTCAACCCGGACACCTTCTGACTGAGCCGTGTCCCGGGTACGACTCCCCGTTAGTGAATGATCGCGTCCAGGTGAATGAGTGGCAGCGTCGCTGCTCGATGAGTTAGCATTATTTCTCGCATTTGCACGTGTATTCACACGAGCTCTCGGGATTCGGCCCGCTCCACGGCCTCGTCCTCCACGTCCTCTTCTTGCTCTCTCCATACTGAAGTAGGAAAGTCACATGATGATTATATTTCCCGCATGAATATCACGTTATGATTATGACATGAGATGATTAAAATGAGCATACGCGCTCTAACACAGTGATTACATGAATGATTAACTGACGTGACATGATTATCTGATGAAATTACTGAAATGATTATCTTGAACATGTTAACATGATTAATGATTCGATCTTCCTGATCAACAACTGAACAATGAAATGAATTGAGTTATTAACGAGTTAACATGACCGTCCTGGTCAAATGAAAATGATGGTTGAGGATTGTTAACTGGTGAATTATGAATGAATGATTCTTGCCATAAATTATACCATGGCGTTAGAAATCTTACAGTTCTTGGTCTGATTGGCTCGGCATTTGCACAGGTCACACGTGACGCGAAAGTCCAATGATACTAGTCCGATGACGATGATTTCAAATGAGACATGACTTGGAGGGTAGTATTCAAAACCACGCTCCGATACCAACTCTGTAACACCCCAAACTAGGCGGATAATACAGTGCCGTGAATCCCCGACTGGGACCCACCAGGCAAATGAAAACGATGAATTAAATAATATAATTGTAGTACCGAACCACATTATATTACCGAGTACTCTGATGAGGATTTTAAGTACAACACACCAGGACTAAACCGAATACTAGTATATTTTATATGGAGATAAAATACACCACCCTGAACAATTAAACATGACGGAATAACTGAAATGACTGAAATGACTGAAACAAACGAAATGACTGGGGGCCCCTACTAGTATCACTGGAACTCCTCGCCGTCAGCATGCTCTTCCCGTGCCTTTGCCTTGCCGTGACCTGAAAACAAAATCCCAACGAAATCGATTACACAAAACAACAATCCTCAAGGGTTGAAATTACACAATCATGAATTAACTGAAGTTATGAAATATCCTTAGTTATGAATTACGCTGAAGAGGAGTATCATAGTACGCCCGTAATGTTCTGTGCAAGTCTACAAGACGAATGACCGGACACACCCGTCCTTGTACCTAATTAGTCTCACGGAGGTAAGCGTTACCGTGTGCACGGTCCAATGTATCGGCGAACCCAAAACATGACCATCGTGTGCCCGACTAAAAATTCCACACAGCCACACCCGGCCACGCAATATGAACCCAGAAGGCCATGTGAACGACAATGACCACAATGAATGCCAATGAATAATAATTCAACAAGGCCAAGATGACTCACCGAGATGAAAATAATAGTGACTTGATTGATAACCCAATGAAATGATTTGGAACCGTCGTTCCTCATGAATGAAATGATTATTCGATAATTACAAGTCTCAATATGATTAATACCATGATGAATGAGTTATGATTATGAGCAATCAACAACAAAAGGAATGAGTATCCTTTTAACCGAGTAAGAGTTAACTTACACAATACCGATGACAATGTCCTTCCACGAACAACGTCCTAATCGAGATACCGGTCGCTCGAACAACCTTGAATAACAATAAGTACCAACAACCGTTCAATACACGTATCAAGCGACAAAACACGACTAACCCAAAGGTCGATACAACGATAATCAAACTCATAGGGGCATTCTAACGAATACGTAACCAACCACACAACTTCGAAAATATCCAATCCCTAATATATCGAAACAAACACCAAAATGAGTATTTCGAACTAACAAAACACTTCAATTATATCATTAATCTAATAGGAATCCACAATTCAAGATTACAACCACATCAATCGGAAAATCCCCAATTAACCGAAGTCAACCCCAAGGGTTCTTGAAATAATTCCGAAAATAGCCATAAAATCCATAGGAATATATTTATCCAAGGTAGATAATCCATATCTAACATATTCCAATGATAATCCAAGCTTACACGAAGAAATCGGAAGTAAAAACCCAAAAATCCGAAATTCTAGATCCAAGAGATTAATACCTTAGATTCGATGTGATGAGGATGTTGAAATGATGATTAATCCAAAATATAACCTTGAAGATGATGCTTGATGATTACTCCTCG
The DNA here is from genome assembly GCA_033398695.1 of Orobanche coerulescens. Classification (NCBI taxonomy): domain Eukaryota; kingdom Viridiplantae; phylum Streptophyta; class Magnoliopsida; order Lamiales; family Orobanchaceae; genus Orobanche; species Orobanche coerulescens. Next base: position 105,842,338 of record CM065815.1, read on the forward strand.
AAGAAAACTCTCCAAATCTCCCGGAATCGCCCGAAACTGCCGAAGACAGGAAGAGAAATGATAAATGACGGATTAAGGACTGAACTGTCCTATTTATAGCAATCCCACTTTAGCGCGCGCTAGCCCCAGCTCTTAGCGTGCGCTAACGGGTGTTTTGGGTAGTCCAGTACCCACTGTCCGAACACGGTAGCGTGCGCTACGTACCTTTTGTAGCGTGCGCTACAACCATACCATTAGCGTGCGTTAATACCCATGGTTAGCGTGCGCTAACGAATTATTAGATGCCCAGTACTGGAATCCAGAAACCGTATGTCCTCTGATCTGACCTCGGTAGCGTGCGCTACAACCAATATTTAGCGTGCGCTACTACACCGTTTGCGTACGCTAAATATCACTCATAGCGTGCGTTATGAATTAATCGGTGCGAAAGGTAGCCACCGGACTCAACCTCGATCCGTCCTTAGCGCGCTTACAAAGAATTATTAGCGTGCGCTACTACAACCCACTAGCGCGCTACTTACCACTCGTAGCGTGCGCTACTTATAACTCACTGCGGTCAGGTACCTTCTGGACTGCAGCCAGGGTAACATTAGCGTGCGCTAATGCTGAGTGGTAGCGTGCGCTACTTGTACTCAATTAGCGTGCGCTAGAAAGAGTACGTAGCGTGCGCTACTCATCACGCACAGCCCACAATAAAAAAATGACAAAAATGATAAACACGGCACGGAACTCCAATTATAATAGTGATGAACGACGATTGATACACGATACAATTACTCTGAACGATGAATACCATGATTGAATATGAGTGACAAATGATCAATAATGAGTGAAATTACTGAATGATACATACTGAATGATAATTACTGAATTACAACCGGGTATTACATATATATATATATATATAAATAGGATCAGGAGTGAATTTTGTCCTATTGTGAGAACTAAGAACCACTATTATCTATTATGTTGGGAAAAATCCTCCTAGTGTTTTGATAATTGCCTCATACAACATGAATCATCAAAGTCAGAATATTAGTCAAGTATGGAAGCTGTTAGGAGAACGTCACACGGCTCGTCCTTAAAGCACAAGATCTTTGAGCAAGCCAATATTCTTTATTTGTAAAGTATTCACGGTTAAAGTAGCATTTAATGTTAATAGGACAATATTTAATGTGGCGGAAGAGACTACAGTCTGTAGAGCATTTAATGTTGGTCAAAAGGAATGTATGAAGTATTAAATGCGAATCGCCTTTAATTCGAAATATTCTGAAGCCACCAATCAGAGAAGTCTCACTCTCACCAACTGACCAACGACTATATTTATAACGGATCTATTCCGAAGGTTATAATAGCCTCAAGCAAAAAAGACTCTCTCACCTGATGTTTCAAAGAACTTTGACGATCTCATTATCAATCTTACAAGAGCACTATATTTCTTCAAGCATAAAACTTCATAAAAAAAGAAGAAATATACAAGTCCTCAATGCGAACAACACACTTACAATGAAAGACCATCTAGCATTCAGCTGCTGATCGATCTTGTCATACCAATCTTATCGCTGAGTTTACTTAGCCCTGTGTGGACTAAGCTTCACTATCTATGGCCTGTGGGACTAATAGCTCTAAAGACAAAGCTTCAATATGTGTGATAAGAAGTGAATCGAAGAAGCCAAAGCCAATATATGTGAACGGCCCAAGCTGTTGTCGGCTGTATCAATCTGTGTGAACAATACAGTGACGTGTTTAGTTAGAATATAGTTGTGTACGCCATGATTTTAATAAACAATTTACTCCTGTGTGAAGGACCAATGGACGTAGAGGGGTTTAACTCGAACGACTTTAATCAGTGTGTCTTTACTTTCTGCCCTGACTGTTTTCTATCTGTCTGTGTGAGTTTAGGAGTATATCATAAAAACCCTGTACGTATCTAGCTAACAGGAGATCATTTAGTTGCTGTGTTTAGATCAACTTAACCTTAGACTTCCGCTATGCAAACAAACTTCGAAAAATATACAGCTTATTCACCCTTCCCCCATTCTAAGCTGTTTATAGTGTATACTCTGGCCAACAAGTGGTATCAGAGCGGTTGACTCTACAAAGAATCAGTAGATTTTTATCCTGAATCAGATCCACAAAATCAATAGCTTTCGAAAACTTTATTTTCGTATCTTTATCATTCATCTTACTTCTATCATGGACACATCTGTAATCAATAAAGTCTTTATGTTTTCCATTAATAAATTCGATTATTATAAAATTAGGATGGAAGTCCATTTTGTTGCGATGCACGAAGAGATGATCTTTGTTATCCAAGAAGGACCGATCAAGATAATGAAGGTCAAAGCAGCCGCAAGAATCAATGGACAACCTTATGCATAAATACTCGAGAAGGAACACGAGCAATGGACAATGGATGATGGCAAGTGTGCGAATCTCGACAATGTAGCTCAAAATGAACTATTTATCACTCTTCACAAAGACACATTCTCCAAGGTAAAAAGATGTATAACAGCCAAAGAAATCAGGGAGAAACACAAGCTAATTTGCGAGGGAACTGGGCTCTCGAAACAAAATGAAATTTCAAACTAACTCAGCAATTTGAATCATTTGAAATGAAATCTTCCAAAACACTTGAGGAGCTTGATGTAATATCCGACGGAAATTCTTACTTACTGTTGTATCATTCGGATAATTCAAATACTGTTGTAGTCTTGTTGCATTTGTGTATTGTTATTGATGTTGGAATATATCATGAATAGACATAATAATAACGATCACTCGCACTATAATTGGATTCTCAACGTCGCATAGATTAATACATTTTTTGAGCTACTAAACCTGAGTCTAACGTACGCTAATCCTCAAGCATAACGTACGTTATTTTAAGTCCTTTACGTACGTAAAGGGGTACTTGTTACGTACGTACCCAGTGTAATCGTATCTGATCTCAACTTTCAGCGTGTGGGGCCGGACAGGATTCGAATATCTGATCTTTTGGAGGCAATCTAGTTGACCTACATTACGTACGTAATGCTTTGATAGGTAACGTACATAACGATGTTCGTATTTCAGTCCAGTAGCCTCTGGACTTAGCTTACGTACGTAACACTTTCCGTGTAGCGTACGTAATGCTGTTAACGTACGTTATCCTCTTGTGATAACGTACGTAAACTAATCTTTATTATAAAAAGACAACTTGTGTCTTTCATTTTGCGACCAAACTCGAGTTTTCACCAATATAATCATCCCCTTCATCCCTAGATCAAAATTACCTTCTTCCAACTTGTGTTTGAGCTTTACATTTGGATTTTGGAGCTTGTTGATTGGGAGGAGTCATTCTTGAAGCATAGATTGTGTTCTGTGGTTTTGGTGTATTGTTCTTCAATTCGAAGGTATGTCATACGTTTTAACCCTATAATCTCATAGTTATAATGATAGTGATTAAGTATACTCCACCTAGTGATGAATTAATCAAGCTAAACATGTTTATAGTTAAGCTTCCAACAAACTTAATGATGAATATGATGATTAAGGGTTTTTGTAATGATGTGTTCTTAGTGTTTTAAATGGTGATGATCATGTTTAGTTTAACCAAACTCTTATTCTGGACTAATAACACCAATGGAATACTAATAGTCTTTGTTTCATTATAATGTAAATAACTTATTGGAATAATTACCATAAAATGTTTTAAGAAACCCTTGTTGATCATTAGAAGAATGGAATCACCTTCTTGAACCTAAGCTAAATGAATCCAGAGGAGTAATGTTTGAACCTCCAAGTTAACTAGAAGATTATAAGGAAGGTGTTGAACTTGAAGTAGTCTTCTTGATCATAATATGGAATTATAACTACTTAACTCAACATAAGTAATTGATTGAAGTGCAGATTTTACTTTTAATCAATTGAGATGTTCTTGATAAGTTTAAAGAGTAGGAGATTATTTTTTAACACATCTTAATCCAGCAAACATTTGGTAAACATCTTGTAATCAATTGTAAGATTAGAATGGTATTGAATAAGGTTCTTGGAGTAACCCTCAACATCTTAAAGTTGAACTACTCAAATGAGAATTAGGATGTTGTCTCGTTGAAGTTTGGTATAGATGATCATATGAACGTATTATTGAGCAAAATATACTTCATTCAAGGTTGATTGTCCGAGTAACCGATTTTGAATCGAGGGCCGTCTGTTCGTTCGACAAAGAAGGACTTTACTCGCCTCCGTATTGAGGCAAGTTATCTTGCTTGGTTATAATGATGTGTGGATTCTTATGATGATTATGCATTTCGTGTATATGAAACACTTATAAACTTGTGTCTTGTGTCTTGAGGTTGTTCTTAATGATGTCCCGTTTTCATCATGGGATTGTATTCCCAAGTTCGTTACTTTTGGACCCTTGATATTGTTGATCTTGTTGTCATTTCGGTGAGTCCTCGGTCCTTAATCGGATTTGTGAATTATTGAATTCGTTGTCATGTTGCATCGTGACATATCCGGAGTCATATCTACGTTTCGATTGGATATTGTGTAGGATTTTTAGCCGGGCACATATATAGTCATGCGTGAATATTTTCCGTGAAGGGCTGTGCACACGAGACGTAGTTCGTTGAGGCTAATTAGGTACATTGTCCCACGTATATCCTGGATTCCATATACGGGGTGGACATGTGCACTGACACATATTCGGATCGGGCGTACTGTGATATCCCTCTTGAGCCGTACTATCTTAGTCGTTCACAGTCCATTTTTATACTTGGATGTGTTCGATGTTTTGTGACTGAGCGTTCATACGCCCGAGGGGTATGTTCGTTAGTCGGGGCGTTATTCTTGAAATCTTATATACGTGAATTGTATAATATCTTGAGAATCATTTATCATGTATATCTGACCCTGTGTTGGGCGAAATACTTGTGTTGTATTTTAGGTCGAGGAAAAGGCAAGGCACGGGAAGATCAAGGTGATGACGAAGGGTTCGAAGGATACTAGTTCGGGGGCCCCAAGTCTTTCGTGTCCGGTCATGTTCGTACCGTGTAATGTTATCTTTCCGCTTTATTTTAAGTTTGAACAAATGTATTGTTATTTAAGGTATATTTCATCTCCATATGGATTATACTTATGTTTTTGGATCCTGTGTGTAATAAGGCCGTAGGCCATACTGCTGTAAACTCCAGATCGGAGTAAGTACTATGTTTTGTGGTTCGGTATCACATGTATTGTGTATTTAATCTGTACTTTGGGTATCGCCTGGTGGATCCCAGTGTGGGGTCCACGGCACTGTAATGGCCGCCTTATCGGGGTGTTACACTTGACCTTAGATTTACCGACATTGTCGGTGACCTCGAATCATTAGGTAAAGTGCATATCTAAAAGGAGTAAAATCTAAAAATATTAAGATCACTCCCTGCCCGATGGGACATTAAGGCCGCACCTATGTGTGTCTTGTAATTTAAATGACATATATAATTTTGATCTCTTCTCTATCCTCGAGTATGACATTGAAAGGAGAGAGAAGGCCGAAGATTCACCTGCCAAGACTACATCATTGGCTACTGTATCTAACAGGAGACACAGCTCTGCACCCAGCACATCCAAATCCGCATGCAACGCAGCTGACATCGACGATAATATCCTGTCACAAGACGAGATGGCTCTTCTCATGCATAAATTCCGGAAGTTCATCAAGAAATCTGGAATGGCACCATACATGTCCAAGCCATTCAACAAGGTGAATTCTGAATCACCTTAGTCCGTAGATTCTAACCTATGCTATAATTGCAGGAAATCGGGACACTATGCAAATAGATGTCCTCATCCCCAAAGTACAGAAGTTTCCCGAAGCCGAGCCACAAGAAAAGGATGAGAAAAGGCGCATCTGGAGAAACAAGCTCAAGGCCCTGATTGGAGAATCAGAAGCCTCGTCTGCATCAACCAAGACCGAGGAGTGCCTTCAGGCAATCACTGACAATGACTCCTATGATGATGAAATTGAAGATAAAGCATATATGTGCTTTATGGCCAAGGAAGAATATGACGATGAAGACAGTGAGGATGAGATAAGCTCAACCTAAGCTACTCCTATTAATGCATCACATACTTTTGAAAATATAATGAATGAGTTTAGAACCATTTAGAAAGCCCATGGGATGCTTAAACAAGAAAACCTATAGCTCTCCCTTTCAAATTTAGAGCTGAAGGACGAAAACAATCTGTTGAAAAATAACTATGAAAAAATGTCTCTGGATTGTGAAAATATCAAGATCATTCATGAACAACTCATGGAAAGCAGTCATCAACTTGCAAATGAACTAAATGATGTAAAAACTCATAGTAATTGCAGGACAAATGATTATGCTTTGTTAGAAGCTATACAGCTTCTCGAGAAAAGAGAAGGAGAACTCTGTAATACCCGGTTGTAATTCAGTAATTATCATTCAGTACTTATCATTCAGTAATTGATACTCAGTAATTTCACTCATTATTGATCATTTGTCACTCATATACAATCATGGTATTCATCATTCAGAGTAATTGTATCGTGTATCAGTCGTCATTCCTCACTAATCTAATTGGAGTTTCGTGCCGTGTTTATCATCGTTGACTTTTTCGTTGTGGGCTGTGCGTGAGGAGTAGCGCACGCTACGTACTCTTTTTAGCGTACGCTAATTGAGTACAGGTAGCGCACGCTACCACTCAGCATTAGCGCACGCTAATGTTACCCTGGTTGCAGTCCAGAAGGTACTGGACTGCATGTGAGTTATATATAGCGTACGCTACGAGTGGTAAGTAGCGCGCGCTAGTGGGTTGTAGTAGCACACGCTAAATATGTGGAGTAGCGCGAGCTAGGGATGGATCAGGTTGAGTCCAGTGGCTACTGGACTGCACTGGATTAATTCATAGCGCACGCTATGAGTGATATTTAGCGTACGCAATTGATATTTTAGCGCACGCTAAATATTGGGTGTAGCGCACGCTACCGAAGTCAGATCAGAGGACAGACAGTTTATGGATTCTAGTACTGGGCATCACATAATTCATTAGTGCACGCTAACAATGGGTATTAACGCACGCTAATGGCATGGCCGTAGCGCACGCTACAAAAAGGTACGTAGCGCGCGCTACCGTGTTCGGGCAGTGGGTACTGGACTACCCAAATTACCCGTTAGCGCACGCTACGCACAAGGGCTAGCGCACGCTAAACTGGAGTGGCTATATATTGGACAGTTAGCCTGAGTTCGTCATTTTATCATCCTTTCTCATTCCCTCATCGGTTTCGGGCGATTTCGGGCATTTTGGAGAGTTCTCTTCGAGCTTCTATCATCCATCATCATCTTCAAGTCTTTGAGTTGGATTATCATCACTTCATCATCTCCTTAACATCGAATCAAAGGTATTAATCTCTTGGATCTAGAATTTCGGATTTTTGGGTTTTTCCTTCCGATTTCTTCGTGTAAGCTTGGATGTGGAATATGTTAGATATGGATTATCTACCTTAGATAAGTATATTCTTACGGATTTAATGGTTATTTTCGGAATTATTTCAAGAACCCTTTGGGTTGACTTCGGTTAATTGGGGATTTTCCGATTGATGTAGTTGTAATCTCGAATTGTGGATTCCTAATGGATTATTGATATCATTGAAGTGTTTTGTTAGTTCGATATACTCATTTTGGTGTTGGTTTCGATATATTCGGGATTGGATATTTTCGAAGTCGTGTGGTTGGTTACGTATTCGTTAGAATGCCCTATGAGTTTGATTATCGTTGTTTCGACCTTTGGGTTAGTCGTGTTTTGTTGCTTGATACGTGTATTGAACGGTTGTTGGTAATTATTGTTATTCAAGGTTGTTCGAGCGACCGGTATTTCACTTAGGACGTTGTTCGTGGAAGGATTTTGTCATCGGTATTGTGTAAGTTGATTCTTACTCGGTTAAAAGGATATTCATTCCTTTTGTTGTTGATCATTCATAATCATAACTCATTCATCATTGTATTAATCATTTTGAGACTTGTAATTGTCGGATAATCATTTCATTAGCGAGGAACGGCGGTTCCAATCATTTCATTGAAAACTATCAATCACTTCATTATCACTTTCATATTGGTGAGTCATTCTTGACTTTGTCGGATTATTATTATTCATTGATATTCATTATGGTCATTCTTGTTCATATGACCTTCTGGGTTCATATTGCGTGGCCGGGTGTGGCTATGTGGAATTTTTAGTCGGGCACACGATGGTCATGTATTGGGTTCACCGATACATTGGACCGTGCACACGGTAACGCTTACCTCCGTGAGACTAATTAGGTACAAGGACGGGTGTGTCCGGTCATTCGTCTTGTACACTTGCACTGAATACTACGGGCGTACTATGATGCTCCTCTTCAGCGTAATTCATAACTAAGGATATTTCATAACTTCAGTTAAATCATGTTTGTGTATTTCCAACCCTTGAGGATTGTTGTTACGTATGGCGGCCCGTTGGGGATTTTGTTTCAGTCACGGCAAGGCAAAGGCACGGGAAGAGCATCTTGTGAGAGGAGTCAGTGATACTAGTAGGGGGCCCAGTCATTCCGTTTGTTTGATCATTTGATCATTTGATTATTACGTCATTTGTATTTTCCATTGCAAATTCCGTTTGAGATGTTTAATCGCTCAGGGTGGTGTATTTTATCTCCATATAAAGTATACTAGTATTGATTTTGTCTGGTGTGTTGTACTTAAACTCCTCATCGGAGTACTTGGTAATATAATGTGGTTCGGTACTACAATTATATTATTTAATTCATCATTTTCATTTGCACGGTGGGTCCCAGTCGGGGATTCCAACCTTGTAATATCCGCCTAGTTTGGGGTGTTACAGAGTTGGTATCGGAGCGTGGTTTTGAATACTACCCTCCAAGTCATGTCTCATTTGAAATCATCATCATCGGACTAGTATCATTGGACTTTCGCGTCACGTGTGACCTGTGCAAATGCCGAGCCAATCAGACCAAGAACTGTAAGATTTCTAATGCCATGGTATAATTTCTGGCAATAATCATTCATTCATAATTCATCAGTTAACAATCCTCAATCATCATTGTAATTTTGACCAGGACGGTCAGGTTAACTCATTAATCACTCAATTCATTTCATTGTTCAGTTTTTGATCAGGAAGATCGAATCATTAAGCATGTTAACTTGTTCAAGATAATCATTTCAGTAATTTCATCAGATAATCATATCACGTCAGTTAATCATTCATGTAATCACTGTGTTAGAGCGCGTATGCTCATTTTCATCACCTCATGACATAATCATGACGTGATATTCATGCGGGAAATATAATCATCATGTGACTTTCCTACTTCAGTATGGAGAGGGCAAGAAGAGGACGCGGAGGACGAGGCCGTGGAGTGGGCCGAATCCCGAGAACTCGTGTGAATACACGTGCAAACGCGAGAAACAATGCTAATTCATCGAGCAGCGACGCGATCATTCATTATCGGGGAGTCGTACCCGGGATACGGCTCAGTCAGAAGGTGTCCGGGTTGACCCACTCGCCTTTATGCAGGGCATGATGGCCCAAATGACCCAGATGGCACAGCTGATGGAGACGATGCATAACTCCGTCAATCAAAATCAACAGGCTCCTCCGCCGCCACCTCAGAGGCAAGAGAGGAATGTGAGCAATATCATCGGCGACATCTCTCGCCAGAGGCCACCTACCTTTGAGGGCTCATCTGAGCCGGCGGATATTATTCATTGGCTCGAGCATTTCGAGAAGTTGTTTGCTATGGTAGAGTGTCCCGAAGGACACAAAGTTTCTGTTGCGGCTTACTACCTGGGTAAGAGCGCACAATCTTGGTGGTTGTCGTTGAAGCCCACCGAAGGATCATGTACTTGGGATCAGTTCAAAACTCTCATGATGGAGAGGTATTATCCGGCCCCGCTCAGAGAGGCCAAGCTGTCAGAATTACTCACCCCCGACCCCTCAACAGACGAGGATGTTCTCGCCATTGCCGAGAAATTTCAGAAACTTCTTCCTTTCGCCTCATCCATCATTCATTCAGAGGCGGATAAAATCAAGTATTTCAGCAAGAGGCTGAAACCCCGTATGAGACTTGATTGCTTAATCATAATTGCACCACGTTGGCGAATTCATTGAGAAAGCTCTCACCTATGAGCTTCTTGCTAAGGAAATTGCTAAGCGGCAACCTTAAATGCGCTAGCAAGAAATCGAAGAATCGTAATCGACCGAAGGCGGTCGAGACAACCTTCAAGAAACCCCGTGCGGGCTCTGCTTTCGAGCGACCTCTGTGTCGTCTAAACCCGCGGAATCTCGGTCTCGGCGGCCGGTTCGGCCATCACTGTTTTAGCGTGGGGATCTTGGTCATCTCAGTACCAAGTGTCCGAGACAGACTATCACGTGTCATAATTGTGGGATTGCTGGGCATAAGGCCCGTTTTTGCCGTAGGGACTCCAAACCTACTCAGACGTCATCTCAGGCCCCTAAGCAGTCAGCCGTTCAGAATCAGGCCACTCAATCAGCGTCGTTTAAAACGACAGGAGCGACTAAAGGTGGAGCCTATAGCCAGCAAACGGGAGCGTCCGGTGCCGGGACTAGCAAGCCCCGGATTTATGAGATAAAGAAGACCGATGATCCCGAGGCCCGAATGATCTCAGGTACACTCGATATTCTATCTCAACCTGTGTGTACCCTTTTTGACACTCGTGCATCGCATTCATTCATTTCCGAGTCATGTTTGAGTAGACTACGTCTGGGTAGTGCTACTAGTTGTGAGCCTTATGTCATTGGTCTACCTGATGGTAAACGAATTATCGGTAATCGGGAGATTCAGAATTGTCCGATTCAGGTTCATGGTCGTGTATGGCCAGCGGACCTAATCGTGGTAGATTCTTAGAGAGGCAGCGTCATCTTGGGTATTGATTGGATGGATCGTCATGATGCCATCATTAGTGTCCGTAAGCGTATAATCACTATCATTTGAACGATGGGGTTGAATGTGTGTTTCAGGAGGTAATCCTACATTGCAGTAAGGTCATTAATTTGATGAAAGCAGTGAGATTACTCAATCAGGGGTGTGTTGGTTATTGGTGCTATATGACCAAAACCGAGAAATCATCAGTAATGTTGACGGATATTGCGGTAGTGAGGGAATATGCCGATGTTTTTCCAGACGAGTTACCTGCTTTGCCTCCACAGAGGGATGTGGAATTCACGATTGAGTTGGAGCCTGGTACGTCCCCGATATCGAAGGCACCGTACCGGATGGCTCCGACCGAAATGCAGGAATTAAAGAACCAACTAGAGGAGTTGTTCGAGAAGGGTTATATTCGACCGAGTGCGTCCCCGTGGGGGGCACCAGTGTTATTTGTCAAGAAGAGGGATGGTTCATTTCGCTTATGTATTGATTATCGGGAGTTGAACAGGGTGACGATCAAGAATAAGTATCCTTTACCCCATATTGATGATATTTTAGATCAACTTCAGGGAGCTTCAGTATTTTCCAAGATCGACTTAAGATCTGGATATCATCAGTTGCGGATCCGAGAGTCGGACATCGCGAGGACGGCGTTTCGAACACGCTATGGTCATTATGAGTTTGTGGTTATGCCATTTGGATTGACTAATGCACCTGCGGTATTCATGGAGCTAATGAATCGGGTTTTCATCGACTTTTTGGATCAATTTGTTGTTGTCTTCATCGATGACATTTTGATTTATTCTCGTGACCGAGAGGAACACGAGTTTCACCTTCATCAAGTACTCGACGTGTTGAGACGAGAACAACTTTATGGGAAGTTTTCTAAATGTGAGTTCTGGATGTCCGAAGTGACGTTTCTCGGACACGTAATTTCATCAGACGGAGTTCGTGTCGATCCTCAGAAGACGGAGGCTATTCGTGATTGGCTACCTCCAAAGAATGTTAAGGAAATCCGAAGCTTTCTCGGATTAGCGGGTTATTATCGGCGATTTGTGGAAGGATTTTCTAAAATCGCTCAACCTTTGACGAACCTTTTACGGAAGGATAAGAAATACACGTGGTCTGATGCGTGTCAACGGAGTTTTGAGGAACTCAAGAGCCGGTTAATGTCAGCACCTATACTTTCCTTGCCACAGGGGATGGAAGGATTTGTGGTCTATAGTGATGCGTCCGGACAGGGTCTCGGATGTGTGCTCATGCAGAACGGGAAGGTTATTGCCTATGCTTCACGGCAATTGAGACCTTACGAGGTTAATTATCCAACCCACGACCTAGAGCTAGCAGCCGTGGTGTTCGCTTTAAAGATTTAGCGTCATTATCTTTATGGCGTTACCTGTCAGGTATTCACCGATCATAAGAGTTTAAAGTATATATTTACTCAGAAGGAGTTAAATATGCGACAGAGACGATGGTTGGAATTAATCAAAGATTTTGATATTGAGATCCTTTACCACCCGGGCAAAGCGAACGTTGTCGCCGACGCCTTGAGTCGTAAGTCCATTCAGTAGCATATGCTTGCTCGTTTAACGGTTCAGAAGGAACTTCAACAGGAATTCCTTAGGCCTGAGATCGAGGTCTGGCTTCAGCGAGTTCAGGGACAGCTTTGTATGTTAGAGATCTCATCGTCGCTTGAGAAGGTAATCAGAGAGAATCAGGGTTCGGACCCATCATTGTTACGCATCCGTGAGGATGTGGTTCAGGGGAAAGCCCCTGGATTTGTGGTCCACGAGGATGGGCTTTTGCGGTTTAAGAATCGGTTGTGCGTACCGGCGAATGACGAGTTGAAAAACTCGATTTTGAAAGAAGCTCATGCTACCGCTTATTCTGTCCATCCGGGGTCTAGCAAGATGTACAAGGACTTGAGACAAAATTACACGTGGAGTAATATGAAGCGAGAAGTCGCAGAATTTGTTTCGAGATGCTTAACCTGTCAACAAGTTAAGATTGAACATCAGCGGCCGGCGGGTATGCTGAAACCTCTTCCTATTCCCGAATGGAAGTGGGAAGACATTTCTATAGATTTCATCACGAGTTTGCCGACGAGTCGTCGTGGCATGAATACGATCTGGGTGATCGTGGACCGCTTAACCAAATCAGCTCATTTCCTTGAGATCAAGGATACGTGGGGTCCCGAGAGACTTGCCCAGCTTTTCATCAAAGAGATAGTAAGACTTCACGGTACTCCTAAAAGTATCGTTTCCGATCGTGACGGACGGTTTGTGTCTCATTTTTGGAAATCAGTTCATCACGCTATGGGAACTCGGCTTAATCTCAGTACCGCTTTTCATCCTCAATTCGACGGGCAATCAGAGAGGACTATTCAGACATTAGAGGACATGTTGAGGGCATGCGTCCTCGATTGGAAAGACGATTGGGAAGCCCAACTACCATTGATCGAGTTCACGTATAATAATAGTTGGCATGCTTCGATTAAGATGGCACCTTATGAGGCCTTGTATGGTCGTCATTGTCGATCTCCGTTGTGTTGGGACGACCTATCAGAATCAATCGGCACCGAGCCCGATATGCTTATAGCCGCCCGTGAGAAGGTAGCTTTGATCAGAAGTCGTTTGTTGACCGCTCAGAGTCGACAGAAATCTTATGCAGATAACCGTCGTCGACCATTAGAGTTCGAGGCTGGTGACCATGTGTTGGTCAAGGTATCCCCGAGTCGTGGTATCTTCCGTTTTGGGAAGAGGGGAAAGTTGAGTCCGAGATTCATTGGACCGTTTGAGATTTTGGATCGAGTAGGCGAGTTAGCTTATCGACTAGCTTTACCTCCGGCGTTGATCCGAATTCATAATGTGTTTCATGTCTCTCAGTTGCGGAAGTATGTTGCCGACCCGAGTCACATACTTCAGTTCGATGAAATCGAGATCGCCGACGATCATTCATATGAGGAGCGCCCTATACGAGTTTTAGAGCGGCGAATCAAGCAGTTGAGGAATAAGACGATTCCTTTGGTTAAAATTCAGTGGTCTAGACACGGAGTCGAAGAGGCTACGTGGGAAACCGAGGTTAGTATGCGGGAGAGTTGTCCCGAGTTGTTTGACCCTTAGTTTCGGGGACGAGACTCTTTTAAGGGGGGGTGTATGTAATACCCGGTTGTAATTCAGTAATTATCATTCAGTACTTATCATTCAGTAATTGATACTCAGTAATTTCACTCATTATTGATCAGTTGTCACTCATATTCAATCATGGTATTCATCATTCAGAGTAATTGTATCGTGTATCAGTCGTCATTCGTCACTAATCTAATTGGAGTTTCGTGCCATGTTTATCATCGTTGTCTTTTTCGTTGTGGGCTGTGCGTGAGGAGTAGCGCACGCTACGTACTCTTTTTAGCGTACGCTAATTGAGTACAGGTAGCGCACGCTACCACTCAGCATTAGCGCCGATGTTACCACAGTTGCGATCCGAGAAGGTCTTGGAGTGCGGTGAGTTTTATGTAGTGCATGCTACGAGTGGTAAGTAGCGCGCGCTAGTGGGTTGTAGTAGTGCACGCTAAATATGTGGAGTAGCGCGCGCTAGGGACGGATCAGGTTGAGTCCAGTGGCTACTGGACTGCACTGGATTAATTCATAGCGCACGCTATGAGTGATATTTAGCGTACGCAATCGATATTTTAGCGCACGCTAAAGATTGAGTGTAGCGCACGCTACCGAAGTCAGATCAGAGGACAGACAGTTTCTGGTTTCCAGTACTGGGCATCACATAATTCGTTAGCGCACGCTAACAATGGGTATTAACGCACGCTAATGGCATGGCCGTAGCGCACGCTACAAAAAGGTACGTAGCGCGCGCTACCGTGTTCGGGCAGTGGGTACTGGACTACCCAAATTACCCGTTAGCGCACGCTACGCACAAGGGCTAGCGCACGCTAACCTGGAGTGGCTATATATTGGACAGTTAGCCTGAGTTCGTCATTTTATCATCCTTTCTCATTCCCTCATCGGTTTCGGGCGATTTCGGGCATTTTGGAGAGTTCTCTTCGAGCTTCTATCATCCATCATCATCTTCAAGTCTTTGAGTTGGATTATCATCACTTCATCATCTCCTTAACATCGAATCAAAGGTATTAATCTCTTGGATCTAGAATTTCGGATTTTTGGGTTTTTCCTTCCGATTTCTTCGTGTAAGCTTGGATTATCATTGGAATATGTTAGATATGGATTATCTACCTTGGATAAGTATATTCTTACGGATTTTCGGAATTATTTCAAGAACCCTTGGGGTTGACTTCGGTTAATTGGGGATTTTCCGATTGATGTAGTTGTAATCTCGAATTGTGGATTCCTAATGGATTATTGATATCATTGAAGTGTTTTGTTAGTTCGATATACTCATTTTGGTGTTGGTTTCGATATATTCGGGATTGGATATTTTCGAAGTCATGTGGTTGGTTACGTATTCGTTAGAATGCCCTATGAGTTTGATTATCGTTGTTTCGACCTTTGGGTTAGTCGTGTTTTGTTGCTTGATACGTGTATTGAACGGTTGTTGGTAATTATTGTTATTCAAGGTTGTTCGAGTGACCGGTATTTCACTTAGGACGTTGTTCGTGGAAGGATTTTGTCATCGGTATTGTGTAAGTTGATTCTTACTCGGTTAAAAGGATATTCATTCCTTTTGTTGTTGATCATTCATAATCATAACTCATTCATCATTGTATTAATCATTTTGAGACTTGTAATTGTCGGATAATCATTTCATTAGCGAGGAACGGCGGTTCCAATCATTTCATTGAAAACTATCAATCACTTCATTATCACTTTCATATTGGTGAGTCATTCTTGACTTTGTCGGATTATTATTATTCATTGATATTCATTATGGTCATTCTTGTTCATATGACCTTCTGGGTTCATATTGCGTGGCCGGGTGTGGCTGTGTGGAATTTTTAGTCGGGCACACGATGGTCATGTATTGGGTTCACCGATACATTGGACCGTGCACACGGTAACGCTTACCTCCGTGAGACTAATTAGGTACAAGGATGGGTGTGTCCGGTCATTCGTCTTGTACACTTGAACAGAACACTACGGACATACTATGATGCTCCTCTTCAACGTAATTCATAACTAAGGATATTTCATAACTTCAGTTAAATCATGTTTGTGTATTTTCAACCCTTGAGGATTGTTGTTCTGTGTAACTGACCCCGTTGGGGGATTTTGTTTTCAGGTCACGGCAAGGCAAAGGCACGGGAAGAGCATGCTGAAGGCGAGGAGTCCCAGTGATACTAGTAGGGGGCCCCAGTCATTCCGTTTGTTTCAGTCATTTCAGTCATTTCAGTTATTCTGTCATTTGTATTTTCCGCTGCAAATTCCGTTTGAGATGTTTAACTGCTCAGGGTGGTGTATTTTATCTCCATATAAAGTATACTAGTATTCGGTTTTGTCCTGGTGTGTTGTACTTAAACTCCTCATCGGAGTACTTGGTAATATAATGTGGTTCGGTACTACAATTATATTATTTAATTCATCATTTTCATTTGCCTGGTGGGTCCCAGTCGGGGATTCACGGCACTGTAATATCCGCCTAGTATGGGGTGTTACAAACTCGAGACCATCCTTAAATCCTTTGAAAATGATAAGGAGGATGGAAGATATTCTAAGCACTGGGAAGCAGACGCACGACAAATGTGGCTTAGGATACGACTCGTTCTCCCACAAAGGCAAAACTAGTACGGTGTTTGTCAAGGGAGTGGAACCCATTCTGGAACCCGAAGAAGCCCTGAGTCCTGTAAAAGTCACAGTTGCCCCTTCCCGGATAGCAAAGGCTGCGATTCTGCCATCCAGCTCATATCATAAGCATCGGAAACCCTGTTAGGGTTGTATACTGCAAAGAATACTTTATGCTTGTGTTATCTTATTTTCCTATAACTACCTATGGGAATATAAATTACATTTAATCACATCTTTTGCATATTTATTCACATTATGATTATGCAAATGAAATGTTTAATTATTTTATATTGTAGATAATGTGGTGTGTTGGTGTCACACGAAAGATCACATTATCGGTGCCTTATAAAATAATATAATAGTTCACAACCTATATAATTATTAGACAAGTTATATGAAAAGTTATAGTGTATGCTTGAGATTAGTTGGTCTTGACTTTTAGCATGCATTAGCATATTTGCATATGTTGAACTGGATCGAAGTGAGATAGTTCTAAGTATATAATATTTAATTGTGTATTATAATATTTATTGCTTTGATTTACCATGGGTGAGAGTCAAAATAGCTGACTCAATAAGCTTCGTATCTTGGAGCAATAATATTATTTATATGACAATTATTATTATTACTAGAAATCGTGTCCCGACTCACGCGGGTTGATGATGTCCCCTTGAGGAGCTCGATAATGATTATTATATTAAACCCTGTAGGTGGATTTAATTCCGATATAATAATAAGGTTCAAGTTGTACTACTCTTGGATAAGATATTAATTAAATTAAGCATTCAGTAGCTTAAATTAATTAATGGACATTCAATATCTTAAACATGGGAAATAATATATTTAAATAAGGAGCCCGATTTTATAAATTGTGATTTGGGTAGGAAGTGCAATATTAACTATCTAGTGGACTGAGTTGATATTAATAGACTCAATATATTAGGAAAGGTCCTAATATGGAAATTTGAGGTCTATTAGGAGTTCTTCCCTAATCCTCCTTAAGATCCCTAGAGTAGTCCATAACACCTATAAATAAGACTAATTAGTTCGGCCGAAATACATCCCTTCACAGTCCGAGAAATTTCGATTGTTCTGCTTTGTGTTTGATTGTGGATCTTGACTTGTGTCTTCGGTTCCATAATTGGAAAAACACAATATTTTTCTAAAATACCAATATATTCATGAAAAATAGAGAGAAAAATCGTAAGGTAATTTTCTTGGGAGTGGTTCGGCCGATTCAGTTTGCTGTTCAAGGAAGTCCGGTAGATTGTTGCCTACACGACATCTCGATAGCAGCGGGATTATACTCTAGAAGATCTAAAGGTAGAAATATAAGGAGATCTAGTAAAAATTCGAAGACTTTGCTTCAAAGGTGATGTATTCTTAGATCTCTTATATCTAGATAAGAATACTACAAATTATCATGGTTAGATGTGTAGATTAATATTGTTCGTTTAAATTGCTTATTAATCTGTTTAATTAATTATTTGACAAACCTAAATAGATCCGATTCTTGAGGGCAGATTTTAGTAAATCCAAACCCGACGTTTCCACTGATTTTTATTTCCAACAATTGGTATCGGAGATGATCTTTAAGTTCCGTTCAATTTAATTAATTTTGTGATTAATTGCTAGCAAAAAAATTTCATATATTATCATCTTTGTAATATTTTTTGCTAAAATTGTCTTGCAGGTGAATATGGTCCAATTATCATGGCTATATAATTTTATTTTATTTTTAGGCGTTTTTGGCAATTTGGCCCATTTTTTGAGGCATGTATAATTTTTTCTCGTGGGAAAATCCACGGGTAGAACAGGATATTATTTTTCTTGTAATTTTGTTGTAAATTCGATGTACTTTACTTCGTGTAAAATTGTAATCGAGTTGGAGTACACAAAGTACGAAGGAAAAAGGAGTTCCGTGCGAAAAAAAGTCCCAATCGGATGAACCGACCGACACTAGAAAACTATCGTTCAGTCCGGCCGCGGGATCGCAGTCCAGACCGCGGTCCAGGCTGCTGTCCAGGCCGGGTCGAGTCGGGTCGTCCGGTGTATGTTTCTTTTTTTCGTCGTTCGTTGTGTCCGTTGGTGCACAATATTTAAATTTAGAATTTTCTTGTGCAATTAATTTTGCATGGAAAAGAAAGTTTCTAAATTTGGAAATTTTGTAGACCAACCAGGAAGAGGTGACGAGATGCTTGAAGCAGTGGGAGATTTCGAGCCGAAGATTTTCTCGTTATTCAAAATGGGGAATAAAATCTATGATAATTGTATTTAATTATCCAATTTTTTTATTGTTGGTCTTTATTGTTTTAGATGTATGGCATGTATGTATGTGTGCGTGATATGTTTCTTGAATGTTAGGACGAGAAAATTAAAAACCTTATGTGACACCCCCAACAAATTCAGGGCATATTAAAGCGCCGTGGACCCCTCGCTGTGGAATCCACCAGGCTAACGTACCAAAGACATTCGACAACGAAAACAATCATCAATAAAACGACAATTCCAATAAAAGACTATAACCCGACACATAAAATCTGACTTCAAATCCATTTCTCAAAACGGGAACACAACATTAACAATTTCAGACAGGAAGTACTCGAGTACTTAAACCAATTTTATAATACAGAAATCCCAAAACAAGATATCAATAATAACCGACAGACAGAACACCAATAATCAACTACGGGAAAGTATCATGCTTGCCCATCATCCTCATACGGCTCGAGTGCTCGCTTGTACCCACGATCGACAATTGAAATACAAAAAGTATTTCCCCCATTTAAGGGGTTAGCGACAACTGCTATTGCAAGTACAATCCATTTGAACTACATTCTAATCAGATGAATATATGCGCCAAAAATCATTTTAGAAAACATTTTATATTCCGGAATATTTACAATGTACAGTCACAAAACACATTATCTCCAACAATCATAATTCAAAGTTAACCTTCGTACGAGACTCACGGCCACCGTACCCCACAGAGCCCCGTCGGATATCCCTGGGTGGTTAACCACAGTTCGTGATACGCATACACATGGAAATACGTATCCCTAGAGGACCCGTCGGACCGTCCCTAGGTGAACATACACATATCGATCCACAACTGTAATACACGTAATTTTGATTTCCGGTAATTTCTTTTTTTCGGCGGAAGTCCATTTTGATGACTCGCTCATGACTGTTTCATCATTCTGAGAATGATTAATTCTACACTTTTTGACATCCGAGTTCGTTTCGGTGTCGTTTTGTTGAGTTCCATGCTTTCTAGCGACTTTTCCGCACTTGAGTCCGATTCTTGCGAATCTCGGTCGAAACAGCTGTTTCGAGTTTCCCGCAAGTTCTTTTAACTTTGTTATATGTGTTGTGAACTTCGGTTTGGTTATTCGATCACGTATCGTGATTTTCGGGCGTTTTGGGCTACTTTGTAATTTACCCAAAGTTATGGGTATCCGTATCTGTATTTGCTGTCTCGACTCTTTTCTTGGTCGCGTATGATTAACTATTGCATTATGTTTTCATTTCGGGTCGTTGATGTTGTCCGCGAACTTCTCGTCGTGTTCGTTCCGTAAGTTTTCGGAAATCGAGTCGTCGGGTCATGGCGGCTGAACAGCTGGCCAGACGGTGGCGGGTCCTGGCCGGATGATTTCGGGCACTTGCCGGTCTGACGCGGCAGGAATCGGCGTAGCGCACGCTACTGCCGGAAGACTGCGTGCACGAACTGGCAGGAGTAGCGCACGTTATGCGGCCGGCCGACGCACGCTAGCGGGCCGAGGCAGTAAGGCAGTGAGGTACTGGACTCGGGTGGATCGGCAGGTAGCGCACGCTACTGCCGGACACTACGTATGCTACGATCGGCATGTAGCGCACGCTACGGCCGAAAGGCTACGCGCGCTACCTGGCCGAGCAGTGTCTCTGGACTGCGGCCTGGGCCGATAGCGTACGCTAGCTCGGCAGCCTAGCGCACGCTAGGCTGCACCTGTATAAATGTGACAGAGCAGTCACATTTCCTCTCGTTTTTCATTTCCTCTCTTTCTCTTCCGCCGCTGGAGACTTGGAGATCTTCGAGCCATGATGTTTGTCATCGATTAATCATCCGTTATCATCCTTTGATCCAGCGAATCAAGGTAATCTCTTCTTAGAACCCTAAATTCTTGAATTTGGAAGTTTTTGCGTTTTTGTCCGATTCGTTTCATATTGTTGATTAATTCATGATGGGTATGATTAATCTTGGTAGTATTTTCGTGTTTAACATCATTTAATCCATTGTTCGTCGTCGAATCGAAGTATATTTCTTGATTTCCTTCGAATCGACTTTTTGGGGGATTTGTTCTCGATCTCGTTTTTCATCCATTTTTGATGGACCGATTGTGGTTAAATGATGTTTTTAAACACATTCTATGGATTGTATATCCATATTTCAACTTGGAATTCCGTTTTCGTGTTTTGTCGGGACAAATCGTGTTCTTGGCCGTTTTGGGGGAAACACTTGAACTTTCGTCATTCGTTCTTTGAATTCAACGGCTGTAGGTCGTGCTATAGAATTCATTTTCATTGTTGTTATTGTCCTTCGTAGTTTATTATCGTGAGTTGGCGATCGGTGGAGTCGGCGGGTTCGTAGTCGGTTCGTGTCAACCTACTTCGGTTGATTCTCCGCGTTGTTCTTATTCGAGGTAAGTACCTTGTCCATACATTTCTTGTTTTGTGGATATGATGATTGGTGATCGTCTTGGTATGTTTGTTTGTTTGTTTGAAATGAGTTTTCAAAATATTTGGCTAGACTCGTTAAAGGCTCACTTTCAAAACGCATGTGTTTTGTAAATTGTGTGGGTTGTAAGTGACTACGTGAATCCTTTGGATATGTTTGGTGTTGATGTTGCGCTTGATAATGAGTGTGTACGTATATTATCTCTTTTCGGGGCGTTATGGTTTGACGTGGTGTTTTGCTAAGTGTTTGATGCCTCTGGGTAAATTGTTTGGATATCCTTGGTGTGATATGTTATTTGTGCATGATTGTTTCGCTAGCCAGCTCGGGAGGGTCCTTCGAGGCCTCGGGTGGGATTTTGTGGCTTCGTCCCGGTCCTAGGCGATGCCTGTGTGCGTATGTTTAGTGAATGTATTTTACTCACTCCGGGAGGGTCCGACGGGGCCTCGGGGGAATCTATGACTTCACTCTGGGTTCACGAGTAAAAACTTCACAGGTTGATGTGTATGTTTAGTGAATATATTTTACTCACTCCGGGAGGGTCCGACGGGGCCTCGGGGAAATCTATGACTTCACTCTGGGTTCACGAGTAAAAACTTCACAGGTTGATGTGTATGTTTAGTGAATGTATTTTACTCACTTTGGGAGGGTACGACGGGGCCTCGGGGGAATCTATGACTTCACTCTGGGTTCACGAGTAAAAACTTCACAGGTTGATGTGTATATTTTGTGAATATGTTTTCTCACCTCGGGAGGGTTCGACGGGGCCACGGAGGGAGTCCAATGGTTTCGCCCTGGATTCACGAGTGAAACTTCACGGGTGCGTGTGTATTTTATGTCCGTCGAGAACACGTGACGTGGGTTTTAACACTGTGTGTTGTTGTTGGTTCCATTTGTGAAAACAAAACCTTTGGGATGTGACCCCTATTGATTTTCGGAAGAGAAGGATTAGTAATCCTAAATTGTTTTCTATTAAAACTCTCGATAGCATTTTAAACCATTTTATAAATTGTTTCCCTTGATTTGTGCTCTTTCGGTTTTGGAATGTTTTACCCAAACTCATGCCTCGGGAAGTACTTTTCGTTATGTTTGCATCTTTGAGGATTCCTGGTTATTGTTATTCGTGGAATGTGAATTGTATGACTCGTGTTTTTGCACTTGTACTTGCACTAGCAAAACAGTGGAGTTTTGCTAACCCCCGAGTATTCGGGGGGTGGGTGTCTGTTTTTGCATTCAGGTTTGGGAGCATAACATAGGATCGGCACGAAGGATGATGAAAGATGAACGATACTAATCACACGAGGATCCGTATGAGGTCATTGGTTTAGTTATAGTTTATTTTCTGCTGCGGTATTCTTTCCTGTTGTGCGGGAGTGTTTGTATTCGACCCCTGCGTGGGCATGTAATCAGTTTGAGTTGTATGTATTTATTGAAAGACCAAATCGGTCTACTGAGTCATTTTAGCCTTAAAGGAATTGTCGAGATGTTTCATGTTGTTACTAGCCTGGTAGATACTTGAGGAAAGGTTCTACGGTATGTAATATCCCTGAGCGGATTGTGGGTGTTACATAAATGGTATCGGAGCTTAGGTTGAGGAAACCTAGGCTGTCGGGTCAAGTCGTGTTGTTTGAGTCTTGTTTCGTCGGATTTTATCTAACTGAGTCGTGTCGCGACGCATCGTCTGAGTTTGTTGGTCGTGATTAGTATCGTGGGACGATCATCATCTTCGTGCGACCTGTGGATGTAAGTCTCCCTTCTTTGTGTTGTGCCTCATGTGACACGAGCTATTTTGATGATTTATTTGTTAGGCGACGGAATCCTCTTATGGATTTTGATTTCTTGATATGTGGTTATTTGACCCTCATATTTCGTTCATATGAGGAGTAGTGTTGCTGGATTGTGCATGTTTGACTTTATTTCTTTTATCTGATGTGTGAGTTCTTTCGTAATGGCTTTCGGTATTTTACCGACTGAGTTTTATTTCGAAAACCGGTTCCCTAAACTAAGTTTTTGGCATTTTGGCCTTGATCGTTTTGGCGACATTTTTATGATGGTATTTAGTATTTTGTAAATGGCTTTTGTAAGTTTTTGAAATATTACCGTCATCGGCCTTTTTGACGTTGTAAATGAGTTCTGGCGCGGGACCCACGGCGCTATAATGTTTCGTGTAATTACCTGAAATTTTTCGGCATTCTAGCCCATTGAATTATCTTTGAAAACCTTGAGTATCTTAGAAAATAAATTTCGAGACGTACTTTTAAAATGAATTATTTTCTCGGGGTACATCCAAGGTGCCACAAAATATTTCCAAATTCTTCTACCTCGAGGACCAAAATGTTTTGAGATATTTTCAATGTTTTAGAAACACTTTTATTTAGACCCGAGGGTCGAATATTCTGAAAGTTTTCACTAAGAGAAAGTGTCCTCATTTTTATCAAATGCGAAATGGTTCTCCAAAGTCTCGATAACGATGTTTCACGTTTGTACTTTTTTTTGAAATATGATACTCAAGATCAACAGGTGTTTCCAAACTGTTTTCAAAAGGTGGTTTTGGTTTTTAAAACCCATCATTTCCTGCTTGTGGTCGGACAAAGTGTGTATGATGTTGGTATTGAATATTGTCGCCTCGTAGTGATTTCTGCGTTGTCGCGCATGTGTGAGCTGTTAGAGCATGGTATGGTATGACCGTGTGCATCGGTGATGGTTCCGTTATGTGTCGGTTGTTTAATGTCTTGTTACCTTGCTCCCGTTTTTGTGAATTTCGCGGACGAGGTCGGAGGTAATACCCGTACTATTTTGACTTCTGTATTTTCTCTTTCTCCAGTCTATCGATTCGCTCGTGTTCATTGATACTTTCTGAACTTGTTTTGTACTATGGTTTCATCGTCCGAACGAACTGTGATCTTGTTGTGGGTCGATCTGGTTATCGCTGTGACTTTTTCGAGTTCGGTTCGATTCTTGTGAACCTTGTTCGGAAGTGACATCATTTGGTTCTATTAGTTCCTTTATTCGAAGTGGATCGGATTTGGAACTCCTGTGTTTTCAACTCTGTCGACTCGTTTATGCTCGTTAACATTTTCTGAACTTTCCCTATCCCTTGCTTTTGTTGATCGAACGAGGGTGGTATTGTTTCGGAATAACTCGTTTGTCGTTGTGACTTTTCAATCGTTATTCCCTTTCCGGTGGATCTTATGGGAATGCATGTCTTGTTGTTCTCACCAGATCATCCTGGGAGTTGTTGTTTGAATTTTATTATCCTTCGTGTTTCGGACATGATTGTTCGATTTTTGTTGTCTCGATCGTTTGTTTGTTCGGTTTTTGTTCTCGTTTCGTGATTGTTGAGCGTTCAGGCTCCTTCGTAATTCCCTTAAGTTCGGGAAATTAGTCTCGTTTTCGATCTTCCAACCCTTAGGCGGTGGAATTCAGTATTTGTTCAGCGTTTGGCTCGCGTTTTGATTGATGAACCGTTGGGTTGGTCAATCGTATTGATTTTCATTCGTGTGTCTTGTGACTGTTCGGATAATCGACTTGATTGTACTATCTGTTTGATGACGCTTGTCATTTGTTGGTTTTATTATGTTTCTACCGGTGACGTTGTGTTGGTCGTCGTGGAGCGTGTTTTCAAGCTGTATGTCTCTTTGCATTTCTTGCAGCATTTCGCTGTCGGGTCCGAGTTTTCGATTTTTGCGTATCTCGTCGAGTTTTCCTGGCAGGAGATATTTCTTCTCCCTACTTGTTTTAAGTTTCGGGATGAAACTTCTTTTAAGGAGGGTAGAATGTAATACCCGTAATTTTGATTTCCGGTAATTTCTTTCTTTTCGGCGGAAGTCCGTTTTGATGACTCACTCATGACCGTTTCATCATTCTGATAATGATTAATTCTACACTTTTTGACATCCGAGTTCGTTTCGGTGTCGTTTTGTTGAGTTCCGTGCTTTTTAGCGACTTTTCTGCACTTGAGTTCGATTCTTGCGAATCTCGGTCGAAACTGCTGTTTCGAGTTTCCCGCAAGTTTGTTTAACTTTGTTATACGTGTTGTGAACTTCGGTTTGGTTATTCGATCACGTATCGTGATATTCGGGTGTTTGGGTCATTTTGTAATTTAACCAAAGTTATGGGTATCCGTATCTGTATTTGCTGTCTCGACTCTTTTCTTGGTCGCGTATGATTAAATTTTGCATTATGTTTTCATTTTGGGTCAGTGATGTTTTCCGCGAACTTCTCGTCGTGTTCGTTCCGTACATTTTCAGAAATCGAGTCGTCGGGTCATGGCGGCTGAACAGCTGGCCGTACGGTGGCGGGTCCTGGCCGGACGATTTCGGGCACTGGCCGGTCTGACGCGGCAGGAACCGGCGTAGCGCACGCTACTGCCGGAAGACTGCGTGCGCTAACTGGCAGGAGTAGCGCACGTTATGCGTCCGACCGACGCACGCTAGCGGGCCGAGGCAGTAAGGCAGTGGGGTACTGGACTCGGGTGGATCGGTAGGTAGCGCACGCTACTGCCGGACACTACGTACGCTACGACCGGCAGGTAGCACACGCTACGGCCGAAAGGCTGCGCGCGCTACACGGCGGCGGTGTCTCGGATCGCGGCCTGGGCCGATAGCGTACGCTAGCTCGGCAGCCTAGCGCACACTAGGCTGCACCTGTATAAATGTGACAGAGCAGTCACATTTCCTCTCGTTTTTCATTTCCTCTCTTTCTCTTCCGCGGATGGAGACTTGGAGATCTTCTAGCCATGATGTTTTCCAACAAATACATGAAGTTCTTGAGTTCATATCATCGATTAATCATCCGTTATCATCCTTTGATCAAGCGAATCAAGGTAATCTCTTCTTAGAACCCTAAATTCTTGAATTTGGGGGTTTTTGCGTTTTTGTCCGATTCGTTCCATATTGTTGATTAATTCATGATGGGTATGATTAATCTTGGTATTATTCTCGTGTTTAACATCATTTAATCCATTGTTCCTTCGAATCGACTTTTTGGGGGATTTGTTCTCGATCTCGTTTTTCATCCGTTTTTGATGGATCGATTGTGGTTAAATGATGTTGTTAAACACATTCTATGGATTGTATATCCATATTTCCACTTAGAATTCCGTTTTCGTGTTTTGTCGGGACAAATTGTGTTCTTGGCCATTTTGGGGGAAACACTTGAACTTTCGTCATTCGTTCTTTGAATTCAACGGCTTTAAGTCGTGCTATGGAATTCATTTTCATTGTTGTTATTGTCCTTCGTAGTTTATTATCGCGAGTTGGCGATCGGTGGAGTCGGCGGGTTCGTAGTCGGTTCGTGTCAACCTACTTCGGTCGATTCTCCGCGTTGTTCTTATTCGAGGCAAGTACCTTGTCCATACATTTCTTGTTTTGTGGATATGATGATTGGTGATCGTCTTGGTATGTTTGTTTGTTTGTTTGAAATGAGTTTTCAAAAGATTTGGCTAGACTCGTTAAAGGCTCACTTTCAAAACGCGTGTGTTTTGTAAATTGTGTGGGTTGTAAGTGACTATGTGAATCCTTTGGATATGTTTGGTGTTGATGTTGTGCTTGATAATGCGTGTGAACGTATATTATCTCTTTTCGGGGCGTTATGGTTTGACGTGGTGTTTTGCTAAGTGTTTGATGCCTCTGGGTAAATTGTTTGGATATCCTTGGTGTGATATGTTATTTGTGCATGATTGTTTCGCTAGCCATCTCGGGAGTGTCCTTCGAGGACTCGGGTGGGATTTGTGGCTTCGTCCCGGTCCTAGGCGATGCCTGTGTGTGTATGTTTAGTGAATGTATTTTACTCACTCCGGGAGGGTCCGATGGGGCCTCGGGGGAATCTATGACTTCACTCTGGGTTCACGAGTAAAAACTTCACAGGTTGATGTGTGTGTTTAGTTAATGTATTTTACTCACTCCGGGAGGGTCCGACAGGGCCTCGTGGGAATCTATGACTTCACTCTGGGTTCACGAGTAAAAACTTCACAGGTTGATGTGTATGTTTAGTGAATGTATTTTACTCACTCCGGGAGGGTCCGACGGGGCCTCGGGGGAATCTATGACTTCACTCTGGGTTCACGAGTAAAAACTTCACAGGTTGATGTGTATGTTTTGTGAATGTGTTTGCTCACCTCGGGAGGGTTCAACGGGGCCACGGAGGGAGTCCATTGGTTTCGCCCTGGATTCACGAGTGAAACTTCACGGGTGCGTGTGTATTTTATGTCCGTCGAGAACACGTGACGTGGGTTTTAACACTGTGTTGTTGTTGGTTCCATTTGTGAAAACAAAACCTTTGGGCTGTGACCCCTATTGATTTTCGGAAGAGAAGGATTAGTAATCCTAAATTGTTTTCTATTAAAACTCTCGATTGCATTTTAAACCGTTTTATAAATTGTTTCCCTTGATTTGTGATCTATCGGTTTTGGAATGTTTTACCTAAACTCATGCCTCGGGAAGTACTTTTCGTTATGTTTGCATCTTTGAGGATTCCTGGTTATTGTTATTCGTGGAATGTGAATTGTATGACTCATATTTTTGCACTTGTACTTGCACTAGCAAAACAGTGGAGTTTTGCTAACCCCCGAGTATTCGGGGGGTAGATGTCTGTTTTTGCATTGAGGTTTGGGAGCATAACATAGGGTCGGCACGAAGGATGATGAAAGATGAACGATACTAATCACACGAGGATCCGTATGAGGTCATTGGTTTAGTTATAGTTTATTTTCCGCTCCAGTACTCTTTCCCGTTGTACGAGTGTGTTTGTATTCGACCCCTGCGTGGGCATGTAATGAGTTTGAGTTGTATGTATTTATTGAAAGACCAAATCGGTCTACTGAGTCATTTTAGCCTTAAATGCATTGTCGAGATGTTTCATGTTGTTACTAGCCTGGTAGATCCTTGAGGAAAGGTTCTACGGCGTGTAATATCTCTGAGCGGATTGGGGGTGTTACAACAACAACCACGATACAGCCATAATTCAAATACTAGAACATGTAAACAAATATAAAGTACTTGCCTTTGTGACATCTTCGAAGAATCGTAAGTGAAAAACGACTACGGATGATCCGAGTGGAAGACGATGGTTCCTAACGAAGAATTAACATAACTCAGTCCCAACGGACATCAAAAATCGAAAGGAATACTCCCATAACCCCGATTACATTCTACGACAATGAATGACCAATTGATACGGGCGAGGGTTTACGCAAAATCTCCCGGTATTGATAATTCACGGATTAACATCAAGGAAAATAGATTTGGAATCACCCAATAACCACAATCGGTAAGGAATATCGTAACATAATTGAACAATTCGGAACTAATCCCTAGAATCCCGAAAAACCCCCAAATTCGTCAAAGTTAGGGTTCCTGAGGAAATACCTTAGATTCGACTGATGGAAGATGATAATGTTGATGGTAATATGCTAACATGATTCTCCGGTGATGGAATACGAAGAATTCTCCGATCAAAGCTGAAGGGAATCGCCCTCTGGAGTCGCCCCTTTAAGAAAACGGAAGAAAAGAGTGAAAGTGCTATTTCTGAACTGCCCGCAGATAAATATAAAATGTGTAGTTAGCGCACGCTAACTATCATAGATAGCGCGCGCTAACGGGGCTGTAACCGGTCCAGTAGCTACTGCTACCACTCGCTAGCGCACGCTAACAATAGCGAGTTAGCGTACGCTAACTGCACATCGGTAGCGCACGCAAGGTAACAGGAGTAGCGTGCGCTACCTACGCAGCAGTTCAGTACTGCTCACATCAGCAGTACGCTGCTGCCGAAGGTACAATTCTCGAAACGCACGACAAGGCCAGAATCCAGAAACATAAACACGAAGCATACAAGACGACGGAGCTAAGCGCTGAAAGAAAATATAATTCCGACCACCGGAGGGTCCGTAATGCGACAACGAAAATGAGATTCCCTAAACTATTAGGAAATTACAAAAATGGCCCAAGTGTCCGAAAATCACGAAACAATGTCATATTTACAAACCGAAAGTCTCAACACGACCAACTCAATCATACGAACTTGCACAAACCAAGAAACAACGATCATACGGCAAAACATATCATAAAATGAAATCACGTGAAAACATCACCAAAACTCGTCCAAATGGAAAAGCTCCAAGAATAAAGTAGATTCACAATGTCGAAATGGTTATAAGCGAGTCGATAAAAATAGACATACACCAAAAATGGAAACTGCTAAAAATGGAAAGTTACGGATATTACGCCTTAGGTCTAAAATAACTAAGTGATTAAATTGATTTATTTTAAATAAAATCAAATTGACCTCCATAATTAATTTAAATTGTGAAGTAATTAACATGCACGCTGACATTAAGGTCTTCCTCCATATCGGATGTGGTAGTTATAGGTTCACTAGTTTTAAATTTCATATGATAATAAAAGGTAAATATCATTTTTTTATGATAGGACCTCTCCATCTGTAGGACTATTATTTGAAAGATAATATTTTAAGGTTGTTAATTATGGTGTTCACTTAGGTGTATTAATTAATAAGCTCCCCATCGGAATCTATATTAATTAATACATGGCCAAGAGGAACCAACTATTAATTTTACTTATCATAACATAAATTGACCAGATAGTAAATTTAAGACGTAAAACTCTACTTGAAAAATGTGTGTGTAAACGTCCACACGATCTTGGCTTTGCATATGCGGGTTTTCGAAGTGTTGGTTGCTAGCATATAAATTATGTTTTGAGGTTTTTCAATATATTTTGCTATGCATTATGTGATGAATGTTTTAATTTTATCTCAGATGTCTTTCAATCCACTTGCTGTAATTCTCAAAGAAAATAAACTAGGTGGCACTAACTTTACCGATTTGAAATGTAATCTTAATATTGTCCTGACTGCTGAAGAATACAAGTTTGTTCTAACTGAGGAATGCCCATTAGAGCCAGATGCAGATTCGACACCCGATGAGGTGAAAGAATTTGGCAGATGGAAAAAATCTGATGAGATGGATCGTTGTTACATCTTGGCGTCTCTAGAAAATATATTGCAGCATCAGCACTAGAGTATGGGCATGGACGCGGAAATGATGAAAAATCTCGGCGAGATGTTTGGTCATCAGAACCGGGCGACTAGGCAAAATGCTATGAGGGGTCTTGATGATGACCCAAATGCCTGAAGGAACCCCGGTAAGGGATCATGTTCTAAAGATGATTTCTCATCTAAATGAAATTGATATCTTAGGGGCAACTATTGATGCAGAAATGCAGGTTGATATCATCCTAGGCAGCTTACATAGGAGCTTTGAGCAGTTCTGCCTAAACAACAATTTGAATCGTAAGGAGTATACCTTGGAGGAATTGCTGACAGAGCTTCAAGCTGCAGAAGGTCTCTTCAGGCAAGGGTATGAAGTTCTTGCGGCTACTAGTGTTTCGACTTTTAAACTCCAGTGGGGGAAAAAGAAGAAACAAGTGGGCCTGAAGCAAGTGGCAACTCTCAAGGTGAAAAGCAAGGCTCCTCAGCCTGATGTTAGGCGTATTTTTATGCGCTTATTTATTATTATTTTATATCCATTTTGAGCCTAAATCTGCATAAATGAGCTTTTAATGCACTATCTTTATATGTTTTGTAGAAAATTAGAGTCCGGAAGCCTAAATGACGAAAAACGGGCGAAAATGATGATTTTTGGCCTGGGGCCGCGGCACAAGGAAAGCGAGCCGCGGAACACGCACGGCACACAGAGGCGCTGAACCAACTATACCGGGGACCGCGGCACAAGGAGAACGAGACGCGGCCCATGAAGAAAAATGTGCCCAGGTGTGGGGGCGCTGAGCAGTATGGGACGCGGCATAGATTAAGTGAGTCGCAGCCCACGGGGCGGATTTCCTGAAGTCTTCCGCGTTCCTGGGCCGTTTTTTGGAGCCTGTTCTCAACCTAATTCCCGGACGCGTTTTGAAGGCTAAGGACAGCTATAAATAAGCATTGAAGGTCAGAAAAAGAGGGGGATGAATGATCGAGAGGAAGATCGAAGACATCGTAGGAGGGAGAAGAACCCAAGAATAGGAGATTTGTGGGCGACGACAAGACCACGGATCCCTTACGGTTTTTTCTTAATTTTTCCGCATCTTATTTTCTAGATCTGTTCGAGTAGGATTGTGATTGTAGCCGATTACATGACGGTTTGAGTTAATTTATTTTTATTTCAATTCACTCGTTATTCGTATTGAGTTGGATTTTTCTCACTGTTCTCAATGCTTTCAATTGTCTGGCCAATAGTTGAATTGATTTGAATGTCTTTATGGATTCGGGAGATGAAATTTAGGCATAGTTCTTGTGATAAGAATCATGATTTTCGTGAGATAGGGATATACTCATGGGAATTGTGAAGCCTGTTTATTGTGGAAATTCATGAACAGTTTCAGCTATTAATTATCTAATTCGAATAGGGATATATCGAGTTAATAATTCTTAGTATTTTCTATCGATCTTGGGAAAGACTTTAGAATAATTTAGGAATTCCTGGCTTACAATCAATTAAATAAAAGTGAATTGAATTAAATAAAAATCATTCCTGATTGTTGGAGGTGAAAATCATAATCCTACGCCCTTATTATTATTATTTTTATTATTACTATTATTATTTTCTATTTATTTTTCTGCAATTAGTTTAGAAATAAATTCTATATAATTGTTCTTCAAATAAAAGTACGAGTTGACTATATTTTGGTAATTAGTGAAATCACTCCTCGAGGGAACGATATCTTACTTATCACTTTATTACTTGTTGACACTGTGCACTTGCGGCATAGTGTGAGGGATTTCCTCACAACAAGTTTTTGGTGCCGTTGCCGGTGACTGATTTTTCGCTAATATCATTACCAAGCGACTCTAATTTTAATTTGAAGTTTTTTTTTCTTTAGTTTCTATATTTTTATTTTTTTTTCATTATGTTTTCCTTTGATTATCGTGACCCTTGGTATTTTATAAATTTCGATGATCTGAATAATTTGCCTAATAGGGTCAGTCAGCCCCCTCCCCCGAAACAAAAGACCATGCTTGAACATTGTGTAGACACTCTCAAAAATCCTAATAGTACCCCTCTTGAGCAAGAATGTGCAAGTCGTGTTCTTGAGATTCACTATGGTTATTTTCCAGCTCATCGATTTAGTAGTGAAGTTGAGGGGAAGGTTGAAAAGAAAGACATGCTGAGTTTTAGGGTCGATCCCCCAGCACCTGATAATTACATAAAGTGTGATGAGCCTGTAGAAGAAGTTACCATTGATGATGTTTCCAAAGAATCATTAAATTGTCATCAAACTTCGAATAATAAGGTGAACACTTTTGTGCCTAAAATTTTATTAACGGTGCCATGCATAATTTTTCCTAAATCCATATTGGGAGAGATTGGCCCATTACTTTTGATTTTGTTGAGGCTGATTCTTTGAGTTCTAACGAGGTTGTTCATGATATGTCTTTATTATCTGCCCATTCGAACTCGACTTATTTTTTCATACCTTATAATTATTATATTCTTCCATTATTTGTTGGTTGTCCGCATAATTATTCTTACTCATTATTTTTGGCAACCAGGCATGAACTAAAGCCTCCCTTGTGGAATAAGAGGCTTATAGATTTCAAGAAGGGGGTATTCGGCAATCTCCCTAGAAAGAAGCCACGTTAAATTTTTTGCCACGTCGTGCTCAAGACATAAAATAGAGCGCTTGATGGGAGGCAACCCATCATATTTACTTGCTTTCTAGTTAGTTGTTTTTATTTGATTTTTCGTTAATAATTTTCTTTTCTTTGTTTTGTTATTTCGTTTGGATTCGTGTATTCTTGTGGCCCTGATTTCTCTAATATTTTGTTTTACCCCAATGAGTATTATATCCTTCATATTCTAGTCTTTCTTGACTTAATGTCTAAAGTTATTTCATGACTAGAGACTAAGTTTGGGGGTCCCTGGTGATGTTGGGCATTATTTGAAGTATGGATTGACAGTCGATTCCACTCTGACATGTGCTGGCGTTCAAGAAGACATTTGGAATAAGATTCACTTTTCCTTATCTCCTTTATTTTCACATGAGTTTTATTGTTGATGATTTTATGTGTAGTGGAATAAATTGAAGCATGCAATATTTTCTTAATTTTTCTTGGTTATAAATTGCGATTTCATCATTGCTTTATTTTACTGCATGCTGTTGTTGGTTTTTGCCAAAAACCTGAATTTTTCGTGAACTTTTCGTGCTTCCGTGTGTAAAACTGATGTTACGATACTAATTTCTTTTTAAAGAAACGGTTGACTTTTGGTCGAGTTGCAGTCAGTGATATCTGTTTCCGTTAAGTAGTCATTTAGGTCCGAAATTTTTTCATTTTTGTAGAAATCTTAGCAGATAAGAAAGGAGACATACGTGTTTTCAAATCGCCGTCTATACGTTTGGTTACACTTTTCGCGTAGCTAGTAGTCCAGTAACTTGAGTCTTGTTGGCACTTAAATTGAGTTTAGAGTCGGACAGTTTTTCCCAAAAAGTCGAGAATTTATACATGTTCTATGATGGGAAGTCTAGTAACCGGGGGTATTCACGTGACCCGTTGTTTACTCTCGCGTAAAACGACAACCCTGAATAGACTAATGATTTAGAAATATCGTATTACCGATGATGGGAAGCCTAGTAACCGGGGGTATTCACGTGACCCGTTGTTTACTCTCGCGTAAAACAGCAACCTTGACATGCGGGAATTGCTATTCGAGTTTTTTCTCCGCTGTAGAGGGGGACTTAGTAACTAGAAGCATCCATGTGCCCCATGAGTGTCTTTTACGTCAAACGGTTCCCCAATACATGAGAATGGAAATCCACCCTAGGATTATCCCGATGAAACATCCCGAGATCCGAACCTAGTGGTTAACTCGAATCTTTATTATGATCATACAAAAGGGAATGTTGTCCGAGGAGTAATTTTGATGATGAAACTCTTGAATTTTGCCACTAGACTATGGAGCTGGGCGAGTTAGCTTGTTTACTCTAACCATTCATATTGGCGGTCAGTTAAATTCACGCTTGTTAATCTTTGAGCTTGATTTTCTTCATGAACGATTGGTTACGACTGAAAATGACTACTGTTTAGAATCAGTGTCCTTGATGTGACTCACTATTACGATACTCGTATTATTCTTTGATATTTTCAGGGTAGTATTGATTAGGTTGAGCACTATGGATTTGCACAATCATTCACGATACTTTTTATTTGAAAATTGATTCTTTTTGCTTGAGGACAAGCAAAGGCTCAAGTTTGGGGGTATTTGTTAGGCGTATTTTTATGCGCTTATTTATTATTATTTTATATCCATTTTGAGCTTAAATCTGCATAATTGAGCTTTTAATGCACTATCTTTATATGTTTTGTAGAAAATTGGAGTCCGGAAGCCTCAACGACGAAAAACGGGCGAAAACGACGATTTTTGGCCTAGGGCCGCGGCACAAGGAAAGCGAGCCGCGGCACACGCACGGCACACAGAGGCGCTGAACCAACTATACCGGGGGCTGCGGCATAAGGAGACTGAGACGCGGCACAGATTAAGTGAGTCGCGGCCCACGGGGCGGTTTTGCTGAAGTCTTCCGCGTTCCTGGGCCGTTTTTTGGAGCCTGTTCTCAACCTAATTCCTGGACGCGTTTTGAAGGCTAAGGACAGCTATAAATAAGCATTGAAGGTCAGAAAAAGAGGGGGATGAATGATCGAGAGGAAGATCGAAGACATCGTAGGAGGGAGAAGAACACAAGAATAGGAGATTTGTGGGCGACGACAAGACCACGGATCCCTTATGGTTTTTTCTTAATTTTTCCGCATCTTATTTTCTAGATCAGTTCGAGTAGGATTGTGATTGTAGCCGATTACATGATGGTTTGAGTTATTTATTTTTATTTCAATTCACTCGTTATTCGTATTGAGTTAGATTTTTCTCACTGTTCTCAATGCTTTCAATTGTCTGGCCAATAGTTGAATTGATTTGAATATCTTTATGGATTCGGGAGATGAAATTTAGGCATAGTTCTTGTGATAAGAATCATGATTTTCGTGAGATAGGGATGTACTCATGGGAATTGTGAAGCCTGTTTATTGTGGGAATTCATGAACAGTTTCAGCTATTAATTATCTAATTTGAATAGGGATATATCGAGTTAATAATTCTTAGTATTTTCTATCAATCTTGGGAAAGACTTTAGAATAATTTAGGAATTCCTGGCTTACAATCAATTGAATAAAAGTGAATTGAATTAAATAAAAATCATTCCTGATTGTTTGAGGTGAAAATCTTAATCCTACGCCCTTGTTATTATTATTTTTATTATTACTATTATTATTTTCTATTTATTTTTCTGCAAATAATTGTTCTTCAAATAAAAGTACGAGTTGACTATATTTTGGTAATTAGTGAAATCAGTCCTCGAGGGAACGATATCTTACTTATCACTTTATTACTTGTTGACACCGTGCAATTGCGGCATAGTGTGAGGGATTTCCTCACAACACCTGAGGCGAACAAAAAGACAAAGGGAAGTTCCACAAGTGCGGTCAGATAGGACATTTTAAAGCGGACTGTCCTGCTCTTAAGAAAGGTATGTCTCGTGCACTAGTAGTCAAAACATATTTGACAGCTTGTTCTTCCACTTCGTGGATAGTTGATTCAGGCTCCACTGATCATGTTTGCTTTGACTCGCATTGTTTCAGGTAACCAAGCAACATAGTGCGGGCGAGATCACCATCAACTGGGGTGATTATTCCAGGCATATGGCTGTTTCAGTGGGAGTCGTGCAGTTGAAGATTAATGATAAAATACTAGTCCTTAATAATATATTATTAGTACCAGATTTTATAATCAATTTAATTTTGGTTTTTAAATTAAAGTGTGATGGTTATTCAGTTTCTTTTGATGATGATGCTATTATTAGAAGAAGAAACGGTGAATATATTTGCAAAGGTATTTTGGCTGATGGATTGTGTGTCATTAATACTGCACAAACTCCCATGCATAAGCATAAATTGCTTAACTCTTTGTATAAACCTAAAAAGAGAAAAGAACCATCGAGCATACCAAACATATATGTGGAATTTGCGGTTAGGTCATGTAAACCTTAGGAGGATTCAAAGATTGGTAGATAATGGCACATTGGATGACCTCCAAGTTGAGTCATTTCCAATTTGTGAATCCTGTCTAGAAGATAAAATGACCAAGAGGGTTTTTAAGACCAAGGGAAATCGTGCTCAAAATGTGTTAGAATTGGTTCATACGTATGTATGTGGTCCAATGAACGTCCAGGCTAGGGGTGGTTTCTGTAACACCCCCCAAAAATTCACCGGGAATATTACACGATGTAGACCCCTTTTCAGAGGGATCTACATGCTAATTACCACGAGACTACCACGAGACGACAAAAGTTTGACCAATCTGGGTCAAAATACATACCGACACTGACCGATAAGGTCAAACATTAAGATACACCGAACGATGGGGTCACACAACAAAAATCAATCCAAATATAAACTCATTACTGTATTTACCCACACATGGGTCAAGATACAACATAGCGGAAGACTGAAGATAACACAATAATACAACAACATCAAACTGAACACTAACTCTTGATTAGTATCACGTCTCGCCTTCTTCCATGCCATCCCTGTGATTTCTCTAAAGCACTAAGTGTAATATTCGCATTTTCTTTTCCCGATATTTTCATTTTTAGTGTATTTTTCATTTTTAGCGACTCGCTTGTAATCGTATTGATATTTCGAGAATATTTAATACTGAACTTTTTGTCATCCGATCTTGTTTCGGACTTGTTTTACTCAATTCCGTGTTTATTGTCTATTCCGTCGCTATTTCGTTCGATTCTCGTGATTGTTGTTCGGAACCGCCATCTCGGGGTTGCCACAGATCCATCTCATGTTATTATGCATTTTGTGAGCTTTTGTATGTTCTTTCGATCATGTATCGTGTGTTTCGGATGTTTTGGGCTCTTTTGTAAATTCCCAAAGTTATGGGGCGATTACTAACATTATCGTTTTCTGAACCTTTGGGTAGTTAGAATCGTGTTTTCTTTTTGCGCTTTAGTTCTGACTCGAACTTGTCATTCGCGTATCTTCTTTGGTCTGTCGTTTGGTGTTGGATGCGCGTTGTTTTCATCGGAGATGGAATTCGCTGTTTTCCATCCTCGAGTGTTGTCTTTGCTGTTGTCTTCCCACGTTAGCGCACGCTACTGTTGTTGTGTAGCGCATGCTATTTTTGTTTTGTAGCGCACGCTACGTTCATTTAGTAACGGCGCTAACAACTCGAGTACAGCAGTGGCAGTAAGTTGTTTTTGCTTTCTGCTCTCTGGACGAGCAGCTTAGCGCACGCTAAGATTATATTTTAGCGCACGCTATGGTTTAAGCTTAGCGCGCGCTAGGTGTCCGGTAGCGTGCGCTAATCCGGCAGTCCAGAACTGGGCAGAATGTTTCTGGACTCGGTCTGGTGTCCAGGTAGCGCACGCTATGGTCCGATAGCGCACGCTATGGTCCGATAGCGCACGCTATCGAGGGGATGTTAGCGCACGCTAACGGGCCAGACCGTAAGTTCTGGACTGGTTTTTGGCTGGGTAGCGCACGTTAACTTTTATTGATAGTGCACGCTAAATCTCTCTAGTTATAAAAACCAGAGAGTTGACCCAGATCCGCCTCATTTCTCATTCTTCTCCTACTCCGCGGCCGAGTGACCCTTTAGGCAATTCAGAGGCGATTTCTTCTTCCAATCACTTCAGAGATCATTTTCCTTGATTTTTTGGTGTAGATGAACAACATCTACTTGGGTTCTTCATCCTAAATCCAAGTTAATCTCCTAGAACCCTATTATCGGGAAATTGGGGGTTTTTGAGTTTTTGTCTGATTCCCTCCGTATTGTTTTTCTACTTGAGTTTAGTGATATTTGTGAATTCGAGAGGGTTCAGTTGCGATCCATCCTCGTCGTTGTTTTGTACGAACTTACATGAATCGTAGGTGGGGTTCCGGGTGTTTTCCGTTATTGTTATTCTTGTCGAATTGGTTGTAATGTTGTTTGACAAATCGTCTAGGTTCGGTCTGTCCAGTTTCTCGCAACCGCAATTGTTTCATTTCGCCTTTTCGTCGTGATAATCGAGGCAAGTACCCTTAATGAACTTACATGCTTAACATAGTAGTATTGCACGAGTAACGTGTGTGTGTATGCTCACTACGGACTAGATCCAACGGGGTCTCGGTTGGGGTGCACAGAGCTGTGGATCGACGAGCTTGGCTTTTAACCACGACGGGTGAGATCCGACGGGGTCTCGACAGGGGTCGACAGAGGCGAGGATCAACGGTTAATTGTGGTGCATTTTATAAATGTGTTTTGGGTCATGTTGTTTCCGGAAATGGGTGTTTCCACCGATGTTTTCTCATTTGCATGCTTTGACTATATATGTAAGGTGTAAGTTGTTCATTTGGTTACTTGTACTAGCATAATTTCTAACCCCTTTGGGGACCCGTTTTGGGGAATTCTTGTTATGAATTTTAGGTTATGTTCAGCCGGACGATCGGGCACTGGGGCAGTACGAGGATGCTGGCCAGGGTTGATGACGTGTGCAAATGAGTCTCTTTATTTCCATTGTCCTTCTTGATGCGGTTGTTTTTAAACTTGTGAACTTATAGAAAGTACTCGCGAGTACTTAGGCATTTCTACTGGGATTATGGTTTGTATTATTATATGTTATTTATGATTGTCAGTGATGTCTGTTTTGCCGGTTATACCGGGTGTTTTATTTATTTTCGTCCTGGTGATGTGTGTTTTCCCGCTAACTATGATAGTTAGACGAGTGGTGTTTCTTAATTAGCCTGGTGGGTCCCATGTAGGGGTCCACGGCGCTGTAATATACCCTGAATATCTTGGGGGTGTTACAAAAAATGGTATAAGAGCACTAGGTTTATGGATACCTAGGCTTGTCGGTTATTTGGGTCTAGTTGTGTTTTATTTCTGCACATTGTCATCACACTGCCATCATCTTGGTACGTCCCGTGCTCGTAATTTTTTCTTACTCGATTCCTTATTCCTTGTATCATACTTCCGATTCTTAAACTGTGACTGTTTTTTCTCTCGTACTTATCATCGAATTGAATTTGCTACCTCTTATCTTCAGTATGGATGCTGGGAGAGGCCGAGGTAGGGGTCGCGGCTGTGGTCGTGGATGAGGTCGGGGACGTGGGGCAGCCAGTGAGGCGGCCACATCACACAATTCTGGGTCCAGTGGTACTGATGGTCATCAGAGCCATAATGCTACTCAAGAGGGCGCAACCGGTGGTGGCGCCGATCTTGGTGTTGCAGCTGTGATGCAACAAATGGTGAACCAAATGGCTGCGATAGCTCAGGTGGTTCAGAACCCGACTCCGGCCGATGCTACTCGGGGCGGAGCAGATCGTTGGCTTCAGGATGTCATCAAGATGCATCCTCCTCAGTTTTCGGGGACCTCAGACCCGATTGGTTGGGAGGGGTGGAGCAAGGAGATATCCAAGGTCTTTGTTGCCACCAACTGTCCCGAGGATCGCAAGGTCCCTATTGCCCAGTACTTTCTCACTGGGGATGCTACTGACTGGTGGAAGACTGTTGAGCATAAGGACCATGTTGCTTCATGGGTCGAGTTCAAAGACTTGATGGAGACCGAATATTGCCCGTGGCCAGTTAAACAGGCTCGTGTCCATAATTTTTATGATGCTCAGCCTCGGGATATTCCTATTTGTTGGGAAAAATAATGTTGTTTTGATAATTACCAAACACCTAAAGCCTGATACAGCAAGCCCTATATCGAAAGCCGGTTGAAGTTGCAATCCTGTATCGAAGACCTTATCATAGCGCCAGTATACAGCAAGCTCTCGCGCCACCAAGATACAGCAACAAAGTCCAAGAAAGCCAAGTATGGAAGCTGTCTCGAAACCTTAATACATCACCCTTCCATACAGCGCCTGACTATTCCAATATGGATACAGCACTAGTGGATACAGCATTCACATCGGATCAGAACTGAAGACCGTTTGAAAAGGAATCTTTAGTATTCACTAAAGTCAAGTACCGTTTGATAAGAATAAAGTATTTAAATACTAAGGGTGTCAGAGATCTTCAAATCCCGCAATATCCGGATCCTGGTCTATTCAAATCAACTATCGAATCTTGCCCAATGGATCTATCTCAACGGATATATCCAAGAAAGCTATATATATCCCCAGAGTTTGAAGATCAAGTAGAAGAAATCAATATACGGAAATAAGTCACCAAGTGAAGAAGCTATTATTATATACATCAGAGCAAAACATATCTCCAGAAGCTTTCTGCAAATTAAGATCCAAAGAGATATACAGTGCTCAACATCAAGAACAGTCATCATCAGCTCAAGAACTTCATATTCAAAGCTGCTGTTCTTACCCGGTTACCTACCTTTTTACCTTGCGTAAAAACTGAGCTCTGTGTGAACTCAACAAGTTATTCTGACTTGTGTGGGACGAATAAGAGGACGATGCTTTGGAACTGTGTGTGAAGAAGCAAGTAAAGAAGGAAGCTTTAACCAATCTGTGTGAACGGTTGAAAGCGACAGTCTTTGTATCTATCTGTGTGAACGATACAAGGATAGGTTTGATTATAAATACATAGTTGTGTACGCAGTATTTATAATAAACGTTTCACTCCTGTGTGGAGGACCAGTGGACGTAGAGGGGTTTACCTCGAACCTCTTAAATACTGTGTTATTTACCTTTCGCCGTTACTGTTTTCATAACTGTGATTTATACAAGTATACACTGCAAAACCCTGTACGCACCAAGCTAACAGGAGATTAGACCGAGTTGCTGTATCGACGGCAACTTACTGTATTAAAGACTTCCGCTACGCACTCAAAAAGGAGAAAACCATACAGCCTGTTGCTTATACATTTCCCAAGCTGCTTGAAAAAGGGACCAACAATTGGTATCGGAGCGGTTGATTCTAAAAAGAATCAGTCGCATTTTTAACTGAATCAGATCCTTAAAAATACTTATTTTCGAAAACAGTCTTTGTAATTCCCATCTTCTAATATGGATACCTTTATGTCAAATAAGATATCTATGTTTCACATTAACGAGTTTGATGACTGGAGAAACAGGATGAAAAACAAACTCAAAGCCTTCATTGGAGAATCAAAAGCTCCGCCCGCATCAACAAAGACCGAAGAATGTCTTCAAGTAGTCACTGATAGTGACTCGTCAGATGATGAGCTAGAGGATAGAGCCTATGTGTGCTCTATGGCCGAAGTTAAAGAAGAAAATGAAGACGGCGATGATGAGGTAAGCTCCACCTCAACTATTCCCATAAATGCATCTCATACCTTTGAAAATATGCTGAATGAATTTAATAACATTCAAACGGCCCATGAGATATTGAAAGGAGAAAACATACAGCTTGAAATTGCTAACTTAGAGCTGAAAGAAGAAAATGACTTGCTGAAGAATAATTACGAAAATATATCAGTTGATTGCGAAAACAGCAAAGTCAATTTAGAAAAACTCATGGAGAGCAATCATCAACTTGCTCATAATATAAATGAGACTAAGTCTCATCTTGAAAGAAAGACAAATAATTTGGCTCTACTCGAAGCCAAAGTAAAATCTCTCGAGAAACGTGAAGGAGAATTAGAGACAATCTTGAAATCTTTCGAGAAATCCTCTAAAAGAATGGAAGAGATCCTAAGCACTGGGCAACATGCTCATGATAAACGTGGCTTAGGGTACAACTTGTTCTCCAACAAAGAAAAATCTAGTACGCTATTCGTCAAGAGTGAGGAATCCATTCCTGTATCAAAAGAAGTTCCGAATTCAACCTAGTATCATGATTCATCTCATATAAATCGACCAATATAATTACCAAGATTCAGAAATCCCTCTTAGTTCGGGTTAAATGAATCAACATCCTTACAGTATGAAGAATCTTAACTAACATCCGAAACTCTTATCAAAATTCCATTGAATCTCATATAACATCATCATATGATTATCCAACATGCTCCTTACATGAAATCATCCAAGAAAAACGAACCATTAACAAAGGAATACGAAGATTACCTAGTTTAGACGAACCAAAAATAAGAACACTAGAACTCCATCCAAAGAATCATGAACAACTTGAAGAACAAGGCTTGAATCCAAGCTCTCAATCTAATGTTGTTAAAGATTACCATTATACAGTGTTTGGGAACCTCAAATATATCCCAACTCTGTCTCTCTCTCTCTCTCTCTCGACTGAAAGAAGAAAAAAAATGACGAAACGCTTCTCAACACCCTTCTGTCCCCTTTTATAATATTCATTATTAGCGTGCGCTAACATCTCATGTTTAGCGTGCGCTGCCGTCTTAGCGTGCGCTAACTGACTTTGTTAGCGTGCGCTATCGGCCTGCAGGCTACCGCCTCGCCAGAATTAGCTTACGTACGTAATGCCCATGCATTAACGTACGTAAAACATCCTGCCTAGCGTGCGCAAGTCATTTACCTTAGCGTGCGCTATCCGAAGTTGACTTGCTACAGTACACACCTACCACTCGTGCCCCCACATGCCGAAAGCATCCGCGATTATCGGGATTCCTTTGACCGATATGGAATTAGTGTGCGCTAACCATACGGTTTAGCGTGCGCTCGCTCTACACGATAAACACTCCCTGACCTTATCTGGACACGCGTCGAACATGGCCGGGTCCACCCGCCGAAAGCTAAGATTCCATTATTGGTGATCTGATGTTAGCGTGCGCTAACCAACATACGTTAGCGTGCGCTAACTGAATATAAAAATCAACCTGGGCCTACCTGTCGGCCACCATCCGGAACTAACCCATCAAGTCGTACGTTAGGGGTCCTCCTTAGCGTACGCTATCAATACTTCGTAGCGTGCACTACCTGTACCCAGTAGCGTGCGCTAATGAACACTTAGCCATTTTCCGCAATTTCTGTCCAACATCTTGACGTACCAAAAACGAACATGAGACACACTGAACACAAACACTGAATCCAAAAATATTCTTATACGATATACTCTATATCGAAAGTACAATAACCTGATACACGATATCCTCAAATGTAACTGTCGACCAGATACAACAATTATACCGATACTGACAAATCAGTCCTTTATTTATTTTATCCCTACTGTACAGATTCCACGCTGTAAAATATAACTCGGATAAAATAATATCAAACAACAGTAGTAGAAATTCCGGATATTACATTCTACACCACTTAAAATAAGTTTCGTCCTCGAAACTTGCAATCCGTCATAAAACAAACAAACATACCTTTCAACCCAAAATATCCCAAAACCATCACGACAACGATCAATTATCGTCATCACCGAATAACCAAACGAGCATACTTACAAATACGCAGGTCGACGATCTCCTGAGATACTAGCAAGCGATCTCACTGTACAGTCTCAATATGCTTACGATCACAATTCCCTGAGTCTCAACAAAATATATCATCTTCGGATGAAACAATCTGCCCGAATGAAATCCTGTCTGCCTGATTCCATAATCAAGTCCCAATTCCGATAAGACGAATAATACACAATACATCTGCAAAACAACTGCCCAAAACAACGACACGAATCCCGAAACATCAAAACAAAATCCGAACGCTCAGATGATCACCAACAATGATCAACAATCA
Organism: Orobanche coerulescens; assembly: GCA_033398695.1. Lineage (NCBI taxonomy): Eukaryota > Viridiplantae > Streptophyta > Magnoliopsida > Lamiales > Orobanchaceae > Orobanche > Orobanche coerulescens. Next base: position 105,886,427 of record CM065815.1, read on the forward strand.
ACCGAATTTATCATCGACATGATAAATTCCAATATGACCAACCAGAGGTCAAAACACAATCGAGAATATCATCAACGTGATAAACTCCAATATTACCAACGAACGATCAACGAAAATCGAGAATACCTTCACACGATAAACTCCAACACGATCAACACAGAACCACAGAAACAGATATAAGAAAGAATAACATTCTCAAAACAACAAATCAATCACATACAATAGATCTCAATAAACATACCCAACTGGCGAACATTTCCCTCGGCATACGAATAATGAATCGCAAATCGACGAACATACCAATTCATACAAGGAATGGGAACGACCACTCAATATCCAAAACAACCAGCATGGCTCACCATCCCCAAATTTACATTTACAAAGAAATCATTCAAAGATCACTATGGTAAGATTGCGCTACTTCCGCACCAATGGACTCACATAGCACATATGTCCCGGTTTTACAAAGTCCAAAGTTCCAAAATTACATCTTGCACATGAATCTACAACACGCAGTATATTTCTCTTATCTGATCAATCAACCGATCATCCTTGCATAACCAATCTACCATACTAAGCTTCGAATCTCTTTTCCTTGTACCATCGATATGATATGCCCGATGCACTAAATGCGTATGTACATCAATCACAATTTCAAAACCAGTTTGAAATCATATATTCTTGTCACGAAGACAATTTTCGAAAGTTCTTTCAAGAGTTTGAAAACTCAAAACATAAATTTTCGTAAGACCACGAAATCAATTTTAAAAATTAAATCGGCTCGCTGGTGCCAAGTTCTCGATAAAAATTCTTTTCGAATAGACACGATTAAATAAAATGGAATTTATGCAAATGCTTGTGCATATCCATACTCCTGTATACCACTTCGGCTCGTCACCAATATCCACTGATATTCCATCAGAAAACCACATGATAGAGTTCCAAAATCTCAAATATATAGACTCTGATAAAAACTCCTCTCGACATACTACTCGCAACGTAAATCCTTAATCCATCCTGGATCACCTCAAATATGATATGACAAAACATTGAAACAAATCAACAAATCAAACACAACGAAAGACTTCCCGAGAAGTTACATTTGAACAAGTAAACCAAAAACCTCAAAAGGTAGGAACAAAATAGATAAACGATTGATAAAGAGTTTTACAAATCTCGAGAGTTCTAGAAAACAGAAAAGCTTTCTTTTGAAGCATTAGGGTCTCAGCCCGTATCTTGTTCCGCATTACAAGAAGTTTAAAAAGTAGAAAACTCTTTTCGGACTCCAAGTCCTGAGTTACAAAACTATTTCAAAATCGATTGGGTCTCGGCCCAAAAATCATTTTCCGTAAAACATCCGTAAAACATATATTTTGAAAGGTATCATTTTCAAATGATCAAAAGCCGTTCATATATCCCAAAATGAATTAACATGCTACATGTTCTTCTCAACCATGCACAATATTTCTCCCCAAATGCACAATTCCGTTCCAAAATCTAACCAACATACTGATTTCCAATATCATAGTTTCTCAAGATCATCAATCCTGTCCCACTCTGACATCTCATACTGTAACGCATGATATCTGCTGAATCTCAAAACATATCAACTTAGAACGGCAATAAATCTCAATGAAATTCAAAAATCCAAATACTTACAGATCGTGAAGCCGACGATTCCCCGTGATACTGGCACATGTCTCGACTCTAGAAAATACTCGACATGGATATTTTCAAAACACACGTTTGCCAAATCAGTTCGACTCAAGAACACAATACATCTCATTCCAAAGAATCTCGTTAACACCATTTGGAAAAGTTATAACAAGCCCAGTACGATACTAGCAAATTTGATAACGCACAAGCCTGAGTGAACAACAAAGACTCACGGCTCTAATATTTGTCAATCGACAACTCGAGTGACGCAACAAAAACACGACCCAACTCGACCCAAATGCCTAGGTTTTCACAACCTAAGCTCTGATACCATATTCTGTAACACCCCCAGATTTAACCGGAAATATTACAGTGCCGTGGGCCCCGAGATAGAACCCACAAGGCTAAAAGAATTTTTTTTTTGCAAACATCTATAAATGCCCATGAGGCCAACAATGGTACTATCTTTAAAAATGCACAAAGGTTTTTAAATCCATTTAACAAAAACCGTCGTAAAAACTCATTTGAAATCGCAAGGCCAAACAGCCGACACACAAAGGTTTAGAAAGCGATTTCCAAAGTAATCTCAGTTACCAGATACCAAAAGAGCATTTCAAAATACTCACGCAGCGGAAAAAGACCAACCATAATGATACTCTAGCAGCGGAATACAAGAACCAAACAAGAAACTCAATGCACAAAACATGTCCTAGCCAGTATCCTCCGGGAAGCTCATCTCTTCACGACCGCTACAAGCTCGATACTCCAAGAACCTAAAAAGAAATCCCACGACGGGGTCAGCCATAATATCCAACAATGATAACCGTCACATCACATTAATAATTACATACTAATGAGAATACAACATAAGAATACGACCAACATAATCTTACCGCCATAACTTTACTTACTCAAGTAATTCTCATCAGAATAACCATTATCACATTTCACATCTCGTACTCGATTAACCAATAAACTCGAACATAATAACTGTATTGTACCTCAAAACAATACTCAAGATCCTCAAACTATCATAACCAACTCACGATACGGAAATCTACCATTTCTGACCAATACGATCCATCGAATAATATCAACAAATCCCAAGACGATAACCAATTGTCCACCAAAGACAAGACCAAAGAAAATATGGAACATACCTCCAGATATGATGTGCCACGATAATCATATCAGTCTAATCCGAGATCAGAAAAATGCAATACGGACAAGGTCCTAACACAAGACCTACAAATGCATACTCATATGACAACGTCAATATGCTCAAAAACAATAACAACTATGTATACTCAATGGAAATCCCATGATCCAAAGGTTCTCAAGATAGATCCCAAGATGATCCTACAAGATCAACACGAGGTGGATAACCAACAATATACATATGCACAACAATAACACAATACTGGGTAATCCAATGATCCAGAGCCCTCAGCATAGATCCCCATGATGATCCCGTCGGACCAACGTATGGGGGAAAACACATCGGCCGATCCGGCGCTTCAAAGATAGATCCCATGATGATCCCGTCGAACCAACGCATGGTGGACATTCGATCCAGCGCCCTCAGCATAGATCCTCATAATCCCATCGGATTATTTACACAACATGAACAACACAATATGCATACACATATGCAAATCAACACGTTCATCAACATGAACAACATAACATGCACGACAACATGACAATTTACTAGGACGACTCCATGTTCAACAACATGAAAGAAAATGTAAGAGACCAAAATAAATAACATTAAACCATAATCAATATGGAATAATGGCCCCGAGTCCTTCGGGAGCAACCTCGATGTCCAATCATCACCGACGATTATCCTCAATGCTCGGCGATCCAAACGTACAATGAACTATAGATACTCATATCCTCGTCTTTACCATAATGTAACCTTGATACTTGAACATACCAATAACTCAGATAAAGCATATACATTATGATTTATCTCCTAGAATTAAAAGAACGATGTGCGATCCGAATACCCAGAGTTCACAATAATAATCATCGTTATATGCATTATAAACAAAATGAAACTGAAACCATTCATTAAGTATTATAACTGAGCAAGTAATAACTTGCCTTGATACCGATACCATGAAGCTGCTGCCGAACACATTGCCTTTGTCTACGAGCTCCTCAACCCCGATCAAAAGCAATACAATGGACATACTCGAACACGACCGCAATATCCGGTTATAATCACCGATCAATAATCTCAACCTATCGAAGAAATCAAATAACACATATCCGATAACAATCAACAACCGACAAAACTAACCAATCGAACTCAACGGTTCAACACAACCTCGAATAAACACAGTCAGAACCATCCAAGTCAAACCATCACGAATTCATAATCAAAACACAAAAATACTGCACTGTCTACCTACTTAGCGCACGTTAAACGCATAACGTAGCGTGCGCTAAGTCGTCCCGTTAACGTGCGCTAGCCAGTAAGCTTAGCGTGCGCTAATGCTGTACAGTGGCATGCATTCCAAACATCGACTCAGATCTTGCGACTACGAGTCCGAATGAAGGAAGACATAAATCTCCATATCTCTTGAAGATAAACGACCCCATGATTATCACCATGATCATGCCATTGTCCATATATCAATAACAACATCAACAGTCAAACCGACTCGATAACAAGGATCGTATCATGCTAAATCTGGAATTCAACCTAGTATCATGATTCATCTCATCTAAATCGACCAATATAATTACTAAGATTCAGAAATCCCTCTTAGTTCGGGTTAAATGAATCAACATCCTTACAGTATGAAGAATCTTAACTAACATCTGAAACTCTTATCAAAATTCCATTGAATCTCATATAACATCATCATATGATTATCCAACATGCTCCTTACATGAAATCATCCAATAAAAACGAACCATTAACAAAGGAATACGAAGATTACCTGGTTTAGACGAACCAAAAAGAAGAACACTGGAACTCCATCCAAAGAATCATGAACAACTTGAAGAACAAGGCTTGAATCCAGCTCTCAATCTAATGTTGTTAAAGATTACCATTATACAGTGTTTGGGAACCTCAAATATATCCCAACTCTCTCTCTCTCTCTCTCTCTCTCTCTCTCGACTGAAAGAAGAAAAAAAATGACGAAATGCTTCTCAGCACCCTTCTGTCCCCTTTTATAATATTCATTATTAGCGTGCGCTAACATCTCATGTTCAGCGTGCGCTACCGTCTTAGCGTGCGCTAACTGACTTTGTTAGCGTGCGCTATCAAGCCTGCAGGCTACCGCCCGCTTCAGAATTAGCTTACGTACGTAATGCCCATGCATTAACGTACGTAAAACATCCTGCCTAGCGTGCGCAAGTCATTTACCTTAGCGTGCGCTATCCGAAGTTGACTTGCTACATTACACACCTACCACTCGTGCCCCCACATGCCGAAAGCATCCGCGATTATCGGGATTCCTTTGACCGATCTGGAATTAGTGTGCGCTAACCATACGGTTTAGCGTGCGCTAGCTCTACACGACAAACACTCGCTGACCTTATCTGGACACACGACGAACATGGCCGGGTCAACCCGCCGAAAGCTAATATTCCATTATTGGAGATCTGATGTTAGCGTGCGCTAACCAACATACGTTAGCGTGCGCTAACTGAATATAAAAATCAACCTGGGCCTACCTGTCGGCCACCTTCCGGAACTAACCCAGCAAGTCGTACGTTAGGGGTCCTCCTTAGCGTACGCTATCAAATACTTCGTAGCGTGCGCTACCTGTACCCAGTAGCGTGCGCTAATGAACACTTAGCCATTTTCCGCAATTTCTGTCCAACATCTTGACGTACCAAAAACGAACATGAGACACACTGAACACAAACACTGAATCCAATAATATTCTTATACGATATACTCTATATCGAAAGTACAATAACCTGATACACGATATCCTCAAATGTAACTGTCGACCAGATACAACAATTATACCGATACTGACATCTCAGTCCTTTATTTATTTTATCCCTACTGTACAGATTCCACGCTGTACAATATAACTCGGATAAAATAATATCAAACAACAGTAGTAGAAATTCCGGATATTACAGAAACCAGAAGTTCGTAATTAACGTCTTGAAGGTGATGAGACTCCTGCGGAAAGGGTGTACTGGTTATTGGTGCTATGCCTTGAAGGCGGGGGATAGTGGAGTCGAGTTTTCATCGATTCCAGTCGTTAGTGAGTTCCATGATGTCTTTCCTGATGAGTTACCGTGGTTGCCACCAGACCGTGAGGTTGAGTTCGCTATCGAGTATTTGGATAAGTGTGTCATTGTCTTCATTGATGATATCCTTATCTATTCGAAGAATGAGGAAGAGCATATGCATCATCTGCGTGCGGTGTTAGACATTTTGTGAGCCAAGCGACTTTATGCGATGTTCTCAAAATGTGAGTTCTGGATGAAAGAGATGATGTTTCTGGGTCACGCGATTTCAGCCGAGGGGGTCTGTGTGGATCCACAGAAGATCGAGGCAGTGTTAGATTGGGCGCCGCCTAAGAATGTGAAGGAGGTCCGTAGTTTCTTGGGTTTGGCTGGCTACTATCGTAGGTTCGTCGAGGGGTTCTCGAAACTGTCTCGGCCACTTACACAGTTGCTTCAGAAATTTGAGAAGTTCGTCTAGAATGACGAAAGACAGTCAAGTTTTGAGGAGCTGAAGAGGCGTTTGACTTTAGCCCCGATTCTAGCGTTGCCGTGTGGCTACAAGGGTTTTGCCGTTTACAGCAATGCTTCGGGCTAGGGTCTTGGGTGCGTGTTGATGCAGCACGACAAGACTATTACGTATGCGTCGAGACAGTTGAGGTCGTATGAGCTTAACTACCCCACTCACGATCTAGAGTTAACACCAGTTGTTTTCGCTCTAAAGATTTGGCGCCACTATCTTTTTGGCTTTGCGTGTCAGATTTTTACCGATCATAAAAGTCTGAAGTACATATTCACTCAGCGGGAGTTGAATATGAGGAAGATGAGGTGGTTGGAGTTGATTAAGGATTATGACCTCGAGATCCTTTATCATCCGGGCAAGGTGATCGTCGTGGCGGATGCCTTGAGTCGGAAACCGGTTGCGTTGCAGACGCTTGAGATACTTACGTCTCAATCTGAGCTTCAGCGGGATTTGATCGAGTTGAGTGTTGAGATTTTGTTTCCAGGAGCTGTCAGGAAACTTTGTGCCTTGGAGATTTCGTCGTCGCTGATCGATGAAAGTAAACTGAAGCAGTTGTAGGATCTAATGATTACTCAAATCCGAGAGAATGTTCTTAAGGGAAAGTCTCCTGTATTTGTGATTGACGAGGATGGTGTGTTGACATTCCAGAGTCGGCTTTGTGTACCGAACAACTTGGAATTGAGGCAGAGTATTTTGCGTGAGGCCCGTGCTACGCCTTACTCAGTTCATCCTGGTTCGAGTAAGATTTACAAGGACCTAAGGAGGAACTTTTGGTGGAACAACATAAAAGAGGAGGTCGCACGGTTTTTAGCGAGATGTTTGACTTGTCAGCAGGTCAAAATCGAGCATCAGCGACCATCCAGATTGTTGCAGTCGCTTCCAGTTCCGGAATGGAAATGGGAAGATTGTCGCGACCATCTGGTATGAATATGGTTTGGGTGATTGTGGATCATCTGACCAAGTCGGCACACTTTCTGGGCATCAAGGATACTTGGGGTCCAGAAAAGTTGGCTCGTGTTTTCATTGCGCAGATTGTGAGGCTTCGGGGTACTCTGAAGTCTATTGTTTCGGATCGTGATGGCCGTTTTGTATCGCACTTTTGGTAGGCGGTACATAACGCGTTGGGTACTCGTTTGCGTCTGAGCACTTATTTTCATCCCCAGACGGATGGGCAGTCGGAGTGCACTATCCATACATTTGACGATATGTTGCGCACTTGTGCTCTCGATTGGATGAGTGATTGGGATGAGTATTTGCCAATGATCGAGTTCACATACAACAATAGTTGGCACGCGTCGATTCAAATGGCACCGTATGAGGCACTTTATGGGTGCGATGTCGATTGCCGATTTGCTGGAACGAGGCATCCAATTTGGTCGGGACCGATCCGGATATCACTATGGAGGGAGAGGATGTTGACTGCTTAGAGTCGACAGAAGTCATATGCTGAAGTCCGTTGTCGACCTTTGGAATTCGAGGTGGAAGACCACGTTTTGCTAAAGGTGTCACCGATGAGCGGAGTTTTCCGCTTCAGGAATAAGGGAAAGTTGAGTCCGAGATGTATTGGGGCCTTTGAGATTCTCGAGAGAGTGGGCGAGTTGGCATACCGTTTAGCATTGCCTCTGTCCTTGAGTCACGTTCATAGCATTTTCCATGTTTCCCAGGTGAGGAAATATGTTCCGGATCCAAGTCACGTTATCGACTATGGTGAGATCGATGTCGCCGAGGATATTACCTTCGAGGAGCGTCGCTTGAAGATTTTGGAGCACCGTGAGAAGCGACTGAGGCATAAGACCATTCCTTTAGTCAAGGTGCAGTGGTCGAGGCATGGTGTCGAGGAGGCAACTTGGGAAACCGAGGATAGCATGCGTGCTAGGTACCCCGAGTTGTTTGTTTCTAAAGTTTCGGGACGAAACTTATTTTTAGAGGGGTAGAATGTAATATCCGCATTTTTCTTTTCCCTGTATTTTTATTTTTGGTGTAATTTTTATTTTTAGAGACTCGCTTGTAATCGTATTGATATTTCGAGAATATTTAATACTGAACTTTTTGTCATCCGAGCTTGTTTCGGACTTGTTTTACTCAATTCCGTGTTTATTGTCTTTTCCGTCGCTATTTCGTTCGATTCTCATGATCGTTGTTCGGAACCGCCGTCTCGGGATTTCCGCAGATCTATCTCATGTTATTATGCATGTTGTGAGCTTTCGTATGCTGTTTCGATCATGTATCGTGTGTTTCAGATTTTTTGGGCTGTTTTGTAAATTTCCAAAGTTATAGGGCGATTACTAACGTTGTCATTTTCTGAACCTTTGAGTAGTCATAATCGTGTTTTATTCTAGTGCTTTAGTTCTGACTGGAACTTGTCGTTCGTGTGTCATCTTTGGTCCGTCGTTTGGTGTCAAATGCGCTTTGTTTTCATCCGAGATGCAATTTACTATTTTTCATCCTTGAGTGTTGTTTGTTCTGCTGCCTGCCCTCGTTAGTGCACGCTATTGTTGTTGTGTAGCCCTCGTCAGAGATCATTTTCCTTGAGTTCTTGGTGTAGATGAACAACATCTACTTGGGTTCTTCATTCTAAATCCGAGGTAATCTCCTAGAACTCCATTTTTGGGAAATTTGGGAATTTTTGAGTTTTTGTCCGATTCGTTCCGTGTTGTTGATTAATCTGTGATGTATATGATTAATCTTGGTGGTATTCCCGTTTTCCCTATGAGTCCATGGTAAGTTTAGTGATATTTGTGCAATCGAGAGGGTTCGGTTGCGATCCGTCCTCGTCGTTGTTTTGTACGAACTTACATGAATCATAGGTGGGGTTCCGGGTGTTTTCCTTTATTGTTATTCTTGTCGAATTGGTTGTAATGGTGTTTGAAGAATCGTCTACGTTCGCTGTGTCCAGTTTCTCGCAACCGCGATTGTTTCATTTCGCCTTTTCATCGTGATAATCGAGGCAAGTACCCTTAATGAACTTACATGCTTAACATAGCAGTATTGCATGAGTAACGTGTGTGCAAGCTCACTACGGGTTAGATTCGACGGGGTCTCTATAGGGGTCCACAGAGGCGTGGATTGACGAGTTTGGCTTTTAACCACTACAGATTAGATCTAATGGGGTCTCGGTAGGGGTGCACAGAGGCGTGGATCAACGGTTAATTGTGGTGCATTTTATAAATGTGTTTTGGGTTATGGCATTTCCGAAAATGTGTGTTTCAACCGATGTTTTCTCATTTGCATGCTTTGACTGTATATGTAAGGTGTAAGTTGTTCATTTGGTTACTTGTACTAGCGTAATTGCTAACCCCTTTAGGGACCCGTTTGGGAAAATTCTTGTTATGAATTTCAGGTTATGTTCAGCCGGACGATCGAGCACTGGGGCAGTACGAGGATGCTGGCCAGGGTTGATGACATGTGCAAATGAGTCTCTTCATTTCCGTTGTCCTTCTTGATGCGGTTGTTTTTAAACTTGTGAACTTATAGAAAGTACTCGCGAGTACTTATGCATTTCTACTGGGATTATGGTTTGTATTGTTATATGTTATTTATGATTTTCAGTGATGTCTGTTTTGCTGGTTATACCGGGTGTTTTATTTATTTTCGTCCTGGTGATGTGTGTTTTCTCGCTAACTGAGATAGTTAGACGAGTGGTGTTTCTTAATTAGCCTGGTGGGTCCCATATAGGGGTCCACGGCACTGTAATATACCCTGAATATCTTAGGGGTGTTACACTAAGCATACCTGAAATGCATGAAAGACATTTCCTCCATTTAAGGGGTAAGTATTTTAATGGCTAGTACAAGTAGTCCAATCATACAAAAAATACCACGCAAATATTCGTTATAATAATAACGACAAACCATGAAAGAAGTTCCCGAGAGGTTTTCATTGTTTAAAGTATGACTTAAGTCCTTAAAAGTAATTCATCAACTCGGGAGTTTTTAGAAAATGACAGAAAGTCTTTTTGGACTTCAAGTCCAAGATTATAAAACCTATTCCAAAAACATTAGGGTCTCAGCCAAAATCTCGTTTTATGTAACAAATATTTTCATAAATAGGAAATCCTTCTGGACCTCACGTCCTTAGTTATAAAACCATTTCAAGACAATTGGGTCTCGCCCCAAGTCATTTTCCGCAAATCAACCTTTACACAATCGTTAGGGTCTCAACCCAAATTTTCTTTAACCCAGAATTCTTGGAAGCCGTAACAAAGTCCGCATTCCGACACCAAAACATTACAACCAAGGAATAGAACATATGCGAGACTTATTCGAGTGCCATTCTAGCCAAGTACCAATCATAAATAATGTATCTCAACATAGAGAACAAAAACGTTGTGATATTCCGGACATAATACAGTTATCGAAAACATCAACATCATCCTCATGATCAGAACCACACATGGTAACCCGCGACCTTACCCATTAGTATCATCCCTTAGAGGCCCCGTCGGACCCTCCCCAGGTGGAAAACTACTTTCGCGGCCGTACCCATTAGTATCGGCCCCTAGAGGTCCCGTCGGACCCTTTCCATGTGGAAGAACAACAACACACACACATTTTCAAAGTTGCATGTCTCGATTGTTAGTCACAATACATACAGTCAAGGCACTTGCTAGATATGGTCATTTATCCGACACATAACTATGACCGACACAACTTAGCCCCAACCTAACAATTCTAGACGCATCGCTACACATCAGCAAGTACAACAACCGATCAAACCATTACAACCAAACCAACTCTATAACACCCAACTCTATCCACACAACCCAGTGATCACTGAAACATCACAACACACGTCTAAGTGTACTATCTAACCGACACCACTTCTCTATTGACATGCCTTTACGACAACCAACAAGGCGATGCTTGTAATACCCGGTTGTAATTCAGTCATTATCATTCAGTAATTTCATTCGGTGATTGTCACTCAGTGGATTTTCACTCATTTATAATCATTCATCAATCATGTTCATTCAACCATGTTCACCGTTCGGAAAAACTTCGAGTTGTGTATCGTTATTGTCCATTGTTTCAACTTTCCGCATATGAGTTCGACTTTGTTAGATCACCATTAATTTTTGGTAACTCCAAAAATTCTGAATCTTTGCAATATATTATAACATCGAGTTAGCTTTCCAATGGTTCAAACGGTGAGTCAATCGGAGTCCGAACGAGAGAGTTATGGTCGTTTTACCTCACCCGCTCATTGTTCAGTTATTGGCCGATCACTGCCGACCGAACTCGGCCGTGTCGTCCGACACGGCCGTGCTGTACTCGTCCGGAAATGCCGAAGTCTCTGCCACAGGACTCGACTGTGTCGTCTGGCACGGCCGAGTCTAACTCTTCCGGATAAGCCGTAATCGATCGCAGACGCCCACCGTGTTCCAGACACGGCCGAGTCAATGCCGAAGCCGCCGTCGGACAGTCACTATCGAAGGCCCCTTGGCGCCGCGACCGTGTCAAGCAGACACGGCCGAGTCCTCGCTGGCTTGCACGCGCGGCCGTGCCGATCGGGCACGGCCGTGTCCGACAGGATCAACCCCTATAATTTCGTTTTTTGAGCATTTCAGCTCATTCCTTCCATTTCTTCCACCTTCATACGAGAGAGAGAGGCTTGAGGGAGAGAATTCTCTTCACCTATCACTTGAGTGTGGTTTTTAATCATTTTCATTCGGTTGTGAAGCTTGGATCATCGATCTATCGCGTGTTCTTCGAATCATAGTGCTTGAATCTTCAAAGGTAATCTTCATCAAACCTCTTGGATTTTCGAATTGTGTTGAGATATGATGTTTTGGATGTTAAGATCATGTTGTATGAAGTGATATACGTATGATTGTGGATATGTTCGATTATTCATTGGATTATTGAAGGTTTATTCAAGAACACTTTGAATGTTGTGTTGGATTTAGGGGTTTTCGATTAATTGTTGTTGAAATCACGAATTTGGATATTCGTAATGGATTATTGATCGTATTGGAGATGTTTTGTTGGTTTGAAACACTTCTTGAGGATTTAGTGTTGGTATTTTGAAGTTTGGTTATTAACAATCGAAGTTGACCACAAAGTGTTCGATATAATGCCCCAATGAACTTGGTCTTATCGTACCGACATTTTGAGTTCGTTATATTCGTGTTTGATGCGTATATTGAACGAATTGTTGGTAATTGTATTTATTCAAGGTTGTTTGAGCGACCGATATCTCAATTAGGACGTTGTTCGTGGAAGGATAATTGTCACCGGTATTGTGTAAGTTAATTCTTACTCGGTTAAAAGGATATTCATCCCTTTTGTTGTTGTTCATTCATAATCATAATTCATTCATCATTGTACTAACTGTATCAAAACTTGTTATTGTCAATTAATTACTTGATCTGAGAGCAGCAGTTCCAATCTTTTCGTTGAGCTATCATTCATTTCACTATCATTTTATCTCGGTGAGTCATTATTCATTTCCGATGTCACTTTTGTTATATCGTGGCATTCTGGGTCATACTGGCGTGCCGGTTGGTATGTGTAGGATTTTCATGTCAGGCACATTTATGTCGTGTGTTGGTTGTTGGCCTCACATTGGACTGTGCACACGAGTCGATTGCTTCGTGAGACTGATTAGGCACAAGACCACGCGTGTATTCGATTGATACTCGTTGGTGGCTTGTGTACGGACACATTTCCATCCCGAGCGTAGTGTGGTGCCATTCCTTTGAGCCATACTGGTAGTTGATTCATATAGCATGTTTGATTGCGTATGTTTCGACAGAATATTTCATAACTTCAGATATAATCATGATTATGTATTTTCAACCCTTAAGGATTGTTTTTCTTTGTAACTGACCCCGTTTGGGGATTTTGTTTTTCAGGTCTTGGCAAGGTAAAAGTACGGGGAGAACACGCTGACGTCGAGGAGTCCCAGTGATACTAGTAGGGGGCCCCGATCTTTCAGTTATTCATATTATTATCATTTATCTTCCGCTGGAGATTTTCATTTGGATACTCCGTTTCATTCAGTGTTGTGTATTTTATCTTCATATAAAATACACTAGTATTCGGTATTGTCCTGGTGTGTTGTAATTAAACTCCTCATCGGAGTAATTACTGTTGTAATGTGGTTCGGTACTACATTTATCCTGTGTAATTCATTCATTTTCATTTGCAGTGGGTCCCGGTCGAGGATCCACGGTGACCGTAATATCCGCCTAGTTTGGGGTGTTACAGAGTTGGTATCGGAGCGTGGTTTTGAATACTACCCTCCAAGTCATGTCTCGTTTGAAATCATCGTCATCGGACTAGTATCATTGGACTTTCGCGTCACGTGTGACCTGTGCAAATGCTGAGCCAATCTGACCGAAAGAACTATAAGATTTCTAACGCCATGGTATAATTTCTGGCAATAGTCATTCATTCATCATTCAGCAATTAACGATCCTTAAACATCATCATTCATTGTGATTAGGACGATCATGTTAACTCATTAATCACTTAATTCATTTCATTACTCAGTTAATGATCAGGACGATCATGTTAACTCATTAATTACTCAATTCTTTTCATTACTCAGTTGTCGATCGGGATGGTCATATTATTAATCTTGTTAAACTGTTCAAGATAATCATTTCAAGAACTTCATCAGGTAATCATGTCACTTCAGTAAATCATTCATATAATCACTAAGTTAGAACATGTATACTCATTTATCATCTCATGACATAATCATAACGGGATATTCATGCGAGAAATATAATCAGTATGCGACCTTCCTACTTCAGTATGGAGAGAGGTATCAGAGGATGCACAGGGAGAGGCCGCGGTGCGGGCCGAAACCCGGGAAATAATCACTCACTGTCGGGAAATCGTGCCCAGGACTCGGCTCGATCAGAAGATGTTCGGGTTGATCCACTCACTTTTATGCAAGCCATGATGACCCATGTGCAATTGCTCAATCATCATTGCGCCACTCTGGCCGGATTAATCGAGAGAACTCTCCCGTATGAACCGGCTGCTAAGGAAATTGCTGAACAACAACCTTCATCTGTCAGCAAGAAATCAACGAAGCGTAATCAATCCGAAGGCGGTCAGTCAACCTTCAAGAAGCCTCGTGTGAGTCCTATCGTTTATGATCGACCTACTACGGTGCATAATCGTGCGGGATCTCAATCTCGAGCGGCCAGTTCGGCCATCATCTGTTTTAATTGTGGAGAACCGGGCCATGTCAGCACCAAGTGCCCGAGGCAGTCTGTCACATGCCATAACTGTGGAATTGCTGGGCATAGGGCCCGTTTTTGCCGAAGGGACTCTAAACTCACTCCGGCGTCATCTCAGGCCCCAGGATATTCTAAGATGCAGAATCAGGCCACTCAGTCAGCGTCGTTTAAGACGACAGGAGCTAGCAAGGGCGGAGCCAAGAGCTATCAGACGGGAGCGTCTGGTTCGGGGGCCGGCAAGTCCCGAATTTACGAGATGAAGAAGACCGATGATCCAGAGGCCCGAATTATCTCAGGTACACTCGATATTTTATCTCAAACTGTGTGTACCTTTTGATACTGGTACACCGCATTCATTCATTTTCGAATCATGTTTGAATAGACTTATTTTGGGATAGTCCTATTGCTTGTGGACCTCATACCATCGGTCTACCTGACGATGGAAGAATTTTCGGAAATCATACCGAAGTAAGCTTAAAGACCGCGATTGGTTGGTGGACCTAATCGTGGTGAATTTATCTGAGGACGATGTAACATTGGGTATTAGTTGGATGGATCGTCATGATACTATCCTTAGTGCTGTAAGCATTTGGTAACTATCATTCCGTCGTTGGTTGTCGAATATGTGCTTCAGGGAAGTAATCCCCGTTGTTCCAGAAGAATTATTATTATTGGCGGAAGCAGAGAAATTCCTCAATCGAGTCATTCAATCATTCATTGTATCATTTCCATCGATTGGCCTTTCTAAGACAATCGAGTCATTCAATCATTCATTGTATCATTTCCATCGATTGGCCTTTCTAAGACAATCGAGTCATTCAATCATTCATTGTATCATTTTCATCGATTGGCCTCTCTAAGGCAATCGAGTTATTCAAACATTCATTGTATCATTTTTATCGATTGGCCTTTCTAAGGCAATCGAGTTATTCAATCATTCATTGTATCACTTTTTATCGATTGACCATTCTAGGACAATCGAAATGTTCAATCATTCGTGGTATCATTGTCATCGATTGACGATGTATTTCCAGGCGAGTTATCTGGTTGCCTTCACATAGAGTAGTGGAATTCAGGAGTGTGTTGGAGCCGGTACGTCCCCGTTATCGAAGGCACCGTATCGGGTGGCCCCGACCAGAATGCAGGAGTTGAAGTTTCAACTTGAGAAATGGTTCGAGAAAGGTTATCTCCGACCGAGTGCGTCCGCGTGAGGAACACCAAGGTGATCTGTCAAGGAGAAGGATGGCTCGTCTCGTGTGTGTATTAGATATCAGGAGTTGAACAGGGTGATGATCAAGATTAGTATCCTCTACCCCGTATTGATGATCTCTTAGATCAACTTCAGGGAACTTCAATATTTTCCCAGATCGACTTAAGATCTGGATATCATCAGTTGCGAATTCAAGAGTCGGGTATCGCAAGGACGGCGTTTCGTACACGCTATGGTCATTATGAGTTCGTAGTTATGCCGTTCGGGCTAACTAATGCACCTGCGGTATTCATGGAGTTAATGAATCGGGTTTTCATCGACCTTTTGGATCAGTTTGTTGTTGTCTTCATCGATGACATTTTGATTTATTCTCGTAGCCGAGAGGAACACGAGGTTCATCTTCATCAGGTTCTCGACGTGTTGAGACGAGAGCAACTTTATGGAAATTTGGCGTCGTTACCTTTATGGCATCACCTATCAGATCTTCACCAATCTCAAGAGTTGAAGTATATATTTACTCACAAGGAGTTAAATATGCGACAGAGGCGGTGGTTGGAACTAATCAAAGATTTTGATATCGAGATCCTTTACCACCCGGGCAAGGCGAACGTTGTCGCCGACGCCTTGAGTCATAAGTCCGTTCAAGAGCAGATGCTTGCTCGTTTAACAGTTCAGAAGGAGCTTCAGTAGGAATTCCTTAGACCGAGATCGAGGTCCGGCTTCAACGAATTCAGGGACAGCTTTGTATGTTAGAGATTTCAACGTCACTTGAGGAGAAATCAGGGAGAATCAGGGTTCAGACCCAGCATTGTTGCGCATCCGTGAGGATGTGGCTCAGGGGAAAGCCCCTGGATTCATGGTCCACTAGGATGGACTTTTGAGATTTAAGAATCGGTTCTGCGTACCGGCGAATGACGAGTTGAAAAACTCGATTTTGAGAGAAGCTCATGCTACCCCTTATTCGGTTCACCCGGGGTCTAGCAAGATGTATAAAGACTTGAAACAAAATTACTGGTGGAGTAATATGAAGCGAGAAGTCGCGGAATTTGTTTCGAGATGCTTAACTTGTCAACAAGTTAAGATTGAACATCGGCCGATCGGGTGAAAACCTCTCCCTATTCCAGAGTGGAAGTGGGAAGACATATCTATGGATTTCATCACGAGTTTGCCGTCGAGTCGTCGTGGCATGAATACGATCTGGGTGATTGTGGACCGCTTAACTAAATCAGCTCATTTTCTTGAGATTAAGGATACTTGGGGTCCCGAGAGACTTGCCCAGTTATTCATCAAAGAGATAGTGAGACTGCACGGTACTCCTAAGAGTATCGTTTCCGATCGTGACGGACGATTTGTGTCTCATTTTTGGAAATCAGTTCATCATGCTATGGGAACTCAGCTCAATCTCAGTACCGCCTTTCATCCTCAGTCCGACGGACAATCAGAGAGGACTATACAGACATTAGAGGACATGTTAAGGGCATGCGTCCTCGATTGGAAGGACGATTGGGAAGCCCAACTACCATTGATCGAGTTCACGTATAATAATAGTTGGCATGCTTCCATTAAGATGGCACCTTACGAGGCCTTGTACGGTCGTCGTTGTCGATCTCCTTTGTGTTGGGATGACTTGTCAGAATCAATCGGCACCGAGCCCGATATGCTTATAGCCGCCCGAGAAAAGGTAGCTTTGATCAAGAGTCGTATGTTGACAGCTCAGAGTCGACAGAAATCATATGCAGATAATCGTCGTCGACCACTAGAGTTCAAGACGGGTGACCACGTTTTGGTCAAGGTATTCCCGAGTCGAGGTATTTTCTGTTTCGGAAAACGGGGGAAGTTGAGTCCGAGATTCATTGGACCGTTTGAAATTTTGGATCGAGTAGGCGAGTTAGCTTATCGGTTGGCTTTACCTCCGGCGTTGAGCCGAATTCATAATGTGTTTCACGTATCTCAGTCGCGGAAGTATGTTGCCGACCCGGGTCACATACTTCAGTTCGATGAAATCGAGATCGCCGATGATCATTCATATGATGAACGTCCTATACGAATTTTAGAGCGGCAAATCAAACGGTTGAGAAATAAGTCGATTCCTTTGGTCAAGATTCAGTGGTCTAGACACGGAGTCGAAGAGGCTACTTGGGAAACCGTGGATAGTATGCGGGAGAGTTATCCCGAGTTGTTTGACCCTTAGTTTCGGGGACGAAACTCTTTTAAGGGGGGGGTGTATGTAATACCCGGTTGTAATTCAGTCATTATCATTCAGTAATTTCATTCGGTGATTGTCACTCAGTGGATTTTCACTCATTTATAATCATTCATCAATCATGTTCATTCACCCATGTTCACCGTTCGGAAAAACTTCGAGTTGTGTATCGTTATTGTCCATTGTTTCAACTTTCCGCATATGAGTTCGACTTTGTTAGATCACCATTAATTTTTGGTAACTCCAAAAATTCTGAATCTTTACAATATATTAGAACATCGAGTTAGCTTTCCAATGGTTCAAACGGTGAGTCAATCGGAGTCCGGACGAAAGAGTTATGGTCGTTTTAGCTCACCCGCTCATTGTTCAGTTATTGGCCGATCACTGCCGACCGAACTCGGCCGTGTCGTCCGACACGGCCGTGCTGTACTCGTCCGGAAATGCCGAAGTCTCTGCCACAGAAATCGACCGTGTCGTCTGGCACGGCCGAGTCGAACTCTTCCGGATAAGCCAGAACCGACTGCCGAGACGCCCGACCGTGTTCCAGGACACGGTCGAGTCAATGCCGAGTCGCTGTCGGACAGCTCACTATCGGAAGGCCCCTTCGCGCCGCAACCGTGTCAAGCAGGACACGGTCGAGTCCCTGCTGGCCAGTTGCACGCCGCGGCCGTGCCGATCGGCACGGGCCGTGTCCGACAGGGCAGTCAACCCCTATAATTTCGTTTTTTTGAGCATTTCAGCTCATTCCTTCCATTTCTTCCACCTTCATACGAGAGAGAGAGAGGCTTGAGGGAGAGAATTCTCTTCACCTATCACTTGAGTGTGGTTTTTAATCATTTTCATTCGGTTGTGAAGCTTGGATCATCGATCTATCGCGTGTTCTTCGAATCATAGTGCTTGAATCTTGAAAGGTAATCTTCATCAAACCTCTTGGATTTTCGAATTGTGTTGAGATATGATGTTTTGGATGTTAAGATCATGTTGTATGAAGTGATATACGTATGATTATAGATATGTTCGATTATTCATTGGATTATTGAAGGTTTATTCAAGAACACTTTGAATGTTGTGTTGGATTTAGGGGTTTTCGATTAATTGTTGTTGAAATCACGAATTTGGATATTCGTAATGGATTATTGATCGTATTGGAGATGTTTTGTTGGTTTGAAACACTTCTTGAGGATTTAGTGTTGGTATTTTGAAGTTTGGTTATTAACAATCGAAGTTGACCACAAAGTGTTCGATATAATGCTCCAATGAACTTGGTCTTATCGTACCGACGTTTTGAGTTCGTTATATTCGTGTTTGATGCGTATATTGAACGAATTGTTGGTAATTGTATTTATTCAAGGTTGTTCGAGTGACCTATATCTCAATTAGGACGTTGTTCGTGGAAGGATAATTGTCACCGGTATTGTGTAAGTTAATTCTTACTCGGTTAAAAGGATATTCATCCCTTTTGTTGTTGTTCATTCATAATCATAATTCATTCATCATTGTACTAACCGTATCAAAACTTGTTATTGTCAATTAATTACTTCAGTCACAAGGAACGACAGTTCCAATCTTTTCGTTGAGCTATCATTCATTTCACTATCATTTTATCTCGGTGAGTCATTATTCGTTTCCGATGTCACTTTTGTTATATCGTGGCATTCCGGGTCATACTGGCGTGCCGGTTGGTATGTGTAGGATTTTCATGTCAGGCACATTTATGTCGTGTGTTGGTTGTTGGCCTCACATTGGACTGTGCACACGAGTCGATTGCTTCGTGAGACTGATTAGGCACAAGACCACGCGTGTATTCGATTGATACTCGTTGGTGGCTTGTGTATGGACACATTTCCATCCCGGGCGTAGTGTGGCGCCATTCCTTTGAGCCGTACTGGTAGTTGATTCATATAGCATGTTTGATTGCGTATGTTTCGACAGAATATTTCATAACTTCAGATATAATCATGATTGTGTATTTTCAACCCTTAAGGATTGTTGTTCTTTGTAACTGACCCCGTTTGGGGATTTTGTTTTTCAGGTCTTGGCAAGGTAAAAGCACGGGGAGAACACGCTGACGTCGAGGAGTCCCAGTGATACTAGTAGGGGGGCCCGATCTTTCAGTTATTCATATTATTGTCATTTATCTTCCGCTGCAGATTTTCATTTGGATACTCCATTTCATTCAGTGTTGTGTATTTTATCTTCATATAAAATACACTAGTATTCGGTATTGTCCTGGTGTGTTGTAATTAAACTCCTCATCGGAGTAATTACTGTTGTAATGTGGTTCGGTACTACATTTATCCTGTGTAATTCATTCATTTTCATTTGCCTGGTGGGTCCCAGTCGGGGATCCACGGCACTGTAATATCCGCCTAGTTTGGGGTGTTACAATGCTAACTTAACATAACATCTATAACGCAACCTCAATTCACACAATATAAATTGTATAGACAATAATACTTGCCTCGAAGATCAACACGTGAACGCCCGACGAACACGGCTCAACCAAACAGCCCCAAAAACCTACAAACTCCGCGAAAAAACAACGACAACATATTTACTACAAGAATACCGGCTAAATAACGATGGAAAATGCGTCTAACATTCGAAGGAAAACTCATTGAAACATTTAATCGAACATTACATGTTCATGATTTCTCAAGAACATTAAAATCATAAATCGAGTTGAACGAATCGAAGATATGGATATACAATCCGTAGAACATGATCAATAACTATGTTTAAGAACGGTCGATTCATAAAAACCAGATTAAAACGAGATCAAGAATAAAATCCCCAAAAATTCAACTATAGGGAAATCCAGAAAAAGTACCTCGACCCGACAAAGAACAACAAATTAGATGGTGTTATAATCACCTATAACTCTTCAAAACACCTTGGATGGAGCGAAAATCGACCAGAGAACCCAACCCTAGGCACTCTCGTCTCACACAACGTGGAGGAGGAAGAAATGTAGGAGAAAATGAGAAGAATATACTGCTATCCAGTTTATATACTGGACAGCTTAGCGCGTGCTAATCATCCATATTAGCGTGCGCTACCGAATCATCAACAAAAGACATTCTGCATAACTGCCCAGTTAGCGCGCGCTAACTGAAAGCATTAGCGTGTGCTAGTCAACACTCCAACCCAGCCCAGTAGCTTCTGGACTACCCCAAAATCACCAGTTAGCGTGCGCTATACTCACCGTAGCGTGCACTACTGCTGCACCTTAGGGCGCGCTATACCACTACATAGCGTGCGCTAATGAACTCCCTAGCCCAATGCAGTAGCTTCTGCATCACTTCTGCATCCTCCCTTAGTGTGCGCTAAAGGAGACTTTACGTGTGCTAGCAACGCATTAGTAGCGTGCATTATTCATTCACGTAGCGTGCGCTATTCCTACTGCACAGCAGTACGATTGCTCTAAAAACTCATCACAACAATGATACCTGCCAACGGAACAACAAATCATGCAACATACGATAAAACACCAACGTCCAATACCAACAACCAAGTTGCAAACAAACACGTGACACGACATGAGACACGATCATATAGGCATGAACAGCATTAAATCCATTAAATAGTAGAAGAAAAATTTCAATGCAACCGGAACAAAAAATCTCGGGTATTACATTCTACCCCACTAAAAATAAGTTTCATCCCAAAACTTAAAACAAGAGTATCACAGTGCCACATAACAAAACCAACACAAATGTTCAAACATCAGATATCAACATACTTGGGACCTCGTGATCTACTGTCACGTGTCTCCGTAAGTTTACCAACCCTCATGGAATTGTTCAAACAAAAATATCAGGCATCAAACACCAAATATCAAATCTCCACAAGATATATAATCCACAATATAAATCATAATATACTATCACTGGGCACCACTGCGCCCTCCAGGAGTAGGAGCAGAACTTTGGTTCCCAAACATCTTCGTAACGGCCTCACAATACACCGCCTGGTGTCCCACTTGACCACATTCGAAATAGTTCACCTGTGGCGAGCGACAATTCTGTCGTACATGGCCTACACGACTGCAGTTGAAGCATGTTTTTACACTGCTCATAATTTTACTCACTACAGGAGTAAGTTTGCTGGACTAATCAGATGAACAGGGGCGATTCGAATCATCAAGTTCATGGTACTTGCTTCGCTGTCCCCGTGAGAAGCTACCCGTAATCTTCTGCCTCTTACTTTCTGGACCCGCCTCCGTCATAAGAATAGCTCTCTCGGTGGTCACATTTGATCTAGATACTTCATCGCAGTAATGCACTTGATGCCCCTCGTGTCCACAATTATAGCAAGCTACCGGCGGCTTCTTACAATTCGCGCATACATGACCCAGAATATTACAGTTAAAGCATCCAGACAAGTTCCCCACAGTCAACGATACCACAACTAATTGATACAGGGCTTGAGGTTTTTGGACCACCCGTTTCATTACTTCCCAATGAATCCCCTAAATTCTTCTGCTCCATTGCCACAGTCATAGGATTCATCAATGATAGAGTCATTATGAACGTTGGATTTCTGCCAACAATGACATTTTCTCCAGCTACTTGCCTTTGATCACGTGTCTCACCATGCTTCTAACTACATCCACAACTACAACCTCGACCTCGTCTTCTCGTCATACTGAACATACAACCGCTCAGCACTATGGAACACAACATCCCATAACAATACCCCCAATGCCGATTCAGCGCAACTTACCAATGTAAGGCAATAATAGCATCACACAAAATATCCACTCTTGAAAGTTACACGAATATAATAATTACAATTGCAATAAATGGAACTTAAGGTCGTTACTGACGAATCACCTGACTGCATAAGCATAAACTTACGACCCTTACCAATATAAACACTACCTTAACAAACCATGCATCATATTAACCCATCATTGGTAACATTCATTTTAAAATTCCACGAGGTACCCATTTAATAGTAACATTTTGAAGTCTAATGTTGAATTTTTTTTCCAAAATAAGATTTGAAATATTTGATACCTCAGTTGTTCTACCAAAATTATAAGGAATAGATCAAAATTGTTTCGTTTTGAAATCTTTTGCAAAACCATGTTCCGGAATATCGAATCCCAACAAAGGTTCATCAACAAGAGAAATCGTGTCGTCACATATCCTTATCATAAATAACAACACATTGCAGCTTAACGCGCACTAGACTCACTAATTAGCTTGCGTTAACAAACTATAATAACCAAATGTTCTTCCCGGGTTCATTAGCGTGCGCCAATGATGAAATTAGTATGCGCTAACTGTCTCCCCACAGAAGTTTTCCAAATTCGAACTTAAATGTTTATGGTTTGAAAGAGTTTTAAAATCGTTACTCGAGTTATTTGAAAATAGAATCAATCGACAAAAATCACTTTCAAAATCCTTTTTGAATTAATGACGGTGAGGTTTTATAAAATATCAAAAGTACTTTAAAACATATCCTTCGTATTCCGTCGCAAGGTTTCTATGAAAGTGTACGATCACTTTGCCAAAGCTCAAACGTTTTAAATTAAAAACAATATATACTCTAAGTCACTACTTATGCATACCGATAAAATATTTTTGAATTCAATTTTTCTCCCAGGCATATCTAAGTTTATAAAATTCTACAGAAAATCATTTGCAAGTACGCCAAAGGGCAAGATTGGTAATATTTTTCAATAATCAAAATACTCTCCAAATATCCACTTTCTAGGCGTCGTCATAAAAATCTCATCTGAAAATGCAGAGCCCGAATTGCAAAAGTCAACAATTTCAAAACATACGTTAAGTCACCGCTTACACGTACCAATAAAATAGTTACGACAATTTTCCCATTTACTCAGATTGCAAGATACTTGTAAGTCGTTTAGAAATACACGTGCAACGGATATAGCTA
The DNA here is from genome assembly GCA_033398695.1 of Orobanche coerulescens. Lineage (NCBI taxonomy): Eukaryota > Viridiplantae > Streptophyta > Magnoliopsida > Lamiales > Orobanchaceae > Orobanche > Orobanche coerulescens. The sequence goes on from CM065815.1 coordinate 105,910,326, forward strand.
ACGATGAGATTACATTGAGGTGGCAAGAAACAATCAATCAACTCTCTTATTTGAAAATATATGTCTGGCTTGTCCAAAATTTCATAAAATTCTCAAAATTCACACTAACCGTCGTTTAACTGTACTAGTAAAATGTTTTAGAAGATCTGATTTTTCACAACATACTCGAGTCTATAAAATTTTCAAAAACATTTTCAAATACCCGCGCAGCTAACACAGTTATCAATAAGAACACGTTTGTAGCAATTAGCAACAATTAGTCAAACATATCAGGTTTCCAAACACGTGCCCATCTAGCATTCAAATCTCAAATTCAAACATATATTGAAACCATCTGATTGTGTTTTCGATAATCTCTACCGTCAATACACCTCTTGGAACACATTAATATCTAGAAACTTCCACAACACATTATACCAGTCAAAACTCAATCTGCCAGTATGTCCCAAGTGCTACACACGTATTATACCATAAGTATCAAATAAAGTTTCTATCATACCTCCTACTTACAAACAAAAGTATGCAACACAAAATATAAAATATAATATAAAAGGGGAGACTTGCATCCACAGGTCGCACAAAGAAGACGGTCGCCCATGATACTAATCTCAACGGACAACACGAACGACATGACATGACAACGCACAAGTCGACTTGTTAACCGACAACTTGGATGACACAACAGAACACGACTTGACAAATCTCGACTCGACTCTACCCGTCAGCCTAGGTTTCCACAGCCTAAGCTCTGATACCATTAATGTAACACCCGATAAATTCAATGGGAATATTACACGCAGTAAACCCCTATTCAGAGGGATCTACCAGGATAATTACCAAGAGACGATAAACGTTTGACCGAATGGGGTCAAACTACATACCGACACTGATCGATAAGGTCAAACATTAAGATACACTGATCGATGGGGTCACACAACAAAAATCAATGTGAATATAAACTCATTACTGTATTTACCCACACAGGGGTCAAGATACAATATAATGGAAGATTGAAGATAACACAACAATACAACATCAAACTGAACTCTAACACTTGATTAGTATCGCGGCTCGCCTTCTTCCATGCCATCTCTGTGATTGCTCCAACGAACTAAGCATACCTAAAATGCATGAAATGCATTTCCCCCATTTAAGGGGCTAGAATTTGAATGGCTAATACAAGTATTCCAATCATACAAAAAATACCATGCAAATATTCGTTATACTAATAATGACGACAAACCATGAAAGAAGTTCCTCATAGGTTTTCATTGTTTAAAGTACGACTTAAGTCCTTGAAAGTAATTCATCAACTCGGGAGTTTTTAGAAAATGACATAAAGTCTTTTTGGACTTGAAGTCCAAGATTATAAAACCTATTCCGAAAACATTAGGGTCTCAGCCCAAATCTCGTTTTATGTAACAAATATTCTCATAAATAGGAAATCCTTCTAGACCTCACGTCCTTCGTTATAAAACCATTTCAAGATAATTGGGTGTCAGCCCCAAGTCATTTTCCGCAAATCAACCTTTACACAATTGTTAGGGTCTCAACCCAGATTTTCTTTAACCCACAATGCTCGGAATCCGTAACAAAGTCCGCATTCCGACACCGAAACATTACAACCAAGGAACAAAATGTATGCGACACATATTCGAGTGCCATTATATCCAAGTACCAAGATCCTATATAATATATTTCAACATCCAGAACAAAAATTTTGTGATATGCCGGACATATCACAGTTATCGAAAACTATTGTGTTTGACTTGAATAAATGCGCAACAGAAATAAATTTATATTGTAAAACCTTTCCGAGGATCCATGTATATTATGAAAGATAGATGGTGGTGATGGTTACCGTGAATTAGATTTGTTTGACCACCTCATGACATTGCGAATTGTGAACGACCTCTATCGGTATCCACACAACAAACAAGCTATGCAGGCTCAGCGTGCTAGCTCCTATCTTCCTTGTGCTTTTCGAAATCTAGAACAGCTATGTGTATTTCGTTTTTGGTATTCTGAAGAAATCATATTTTTCACTTGCTCTCTCACTACACCCCTCTCTCTTATATAATATGTGAAGGAATTTGATCCCATCACAAGTCTTGGTCAATTAGGAGACAAGACATGGGGATTCAATTCCCATGTCTCAAGGCCCATCTAGTCAAACCATGGATGGGACACAAATATTAAGGAATCTGATTCTTTTTGATATTGTGTATATATATAAATATATTTATATATCTTATATATAATTATATATATAAATTCGAAATTGATAATAACAGATAAATACCCGTCGAGTTCGTTTAAGTGCGTGACATTATAGGTTCATTTAAAATGGCAGTGAGCATAAAATAATTTTATCAAACCCACAAATCAAAAGCGGCCTCTAGCAAGACGTTATGATTATCCAGTTTAAATTAATAATTCGATGGTCCGAATAAACCTTGATATAGACTAATATAAAATTGTCTTGCGACACGATATCCCAATTAAGCACAAGACATGGTCAAGTCATCTTTATATAGCTTAATTATATAATTCTTGATTTCTAGTTAAACGGTCCAATCAAATATATATCAATAATTCTTTATTGATAATATCTGAGCATGGCCATGCATTTCCATAATTTAACATATCAAAGGCCCATGGATATCTCTCTCTAGCATGAGAGGGACAAGTCCCCTCTAGACACTCCCATACCTCTGCATAATTCGTATTATATCCAACAAGCATACTTTCACCCGGTCAAAGATGATGTTTGTATGGTGTCAAGACATGATACCAGTTATGTAGGAAACTGTAGTGCATTCGGATTAAAGGACTTTAAATATCACATAGCACAATGATAAATTCTTATCACGCGATCCATGAAGAATTCTCATGATGGGTCATATCCAATATCATGTTCCAAACATATATTTATGATATGATATGATATCCCATATCCATAACTAGTAAAACATAGTCATATATCACTCATCATACTAGTTTCAATAGAACTAGGGATATTGTAGAATAATATTCTTTTTATGCTTCATCGAGTTTTACTATCAAGTCACAAAATTAATGATCGTAAGCAGAATAATTATTCATGAAATATAATCACCAATTATATTATATGTAATAAAAAAGCATAGAGATACTATTATTATTATTATGGACTAGAGCATTATTCCATCAATATCCCACTTGCTCGAGGCCCTTATCACATATTAAACTACAATCCCATTGATCTAGTATGACCTTCATGCTTCGACTGAGAAAGAGGTTTCGTTAATGGATCTGCTATGTTGTCATTCGTGGAAACTTTGCATATTATCACATCACCTCTATCGATGATATCTCGAATAAGGTGAAACTTTCTAAGTACATGTTTATATGCCTATTGTGATCTCACATGTTTAGCTTGTGCGATAGTCCCACTATTATCACAGTACAGATCTACTGGATTAGCAATGCTAGGAATCACTCCTAATTCACCAATGAATTTTCTCATCCAAATAGCTTCTTTGGCTGCTTCGGAAGCAGCTATGTACTCAGCTTCTATTATAGAATCAGCCATGGTAGGTTGTTTTGAACTTTTCCAGCTAACAACACCTCCATTCAAACAAAATATATAACTTGTTTGCGATCTAGAATCATCACTGTCAGTTTCAAAGCTGGCATCAACATAACCTTTAAGAACTAATTCGCTTTCGTGTCCTCCGTATATCAAAAACATATCTTTAGTCCTTCTCATGTACTTGAGTATGTTTTTTATTGCAGTCCAATGAGCCTCACTTGGGTGAGACTGGTATCTGCTTGTTGCACTTAGCATGGCATACATGATAGATCCTATGGCTAAAGCATAAGGTATCTTGCTCATTTTATTTATCTCATCCTTAGTAGAAGGACTCTAAGTTTTACTGAGATTTATGCCATGTGACATTGGTAAGAATCCTCGCTTAGAGTCCTACATACTGAATCTTTTCTGTACATTGTCAATGTAGGTACTTTGACTAAGGGCCAGAAGCCTCCTAGATCTATCTCTATAAATCCTTATGCTTAATATATAGGCTGCTTCACCCAAGTCCTTCATTGTAAAGCACTTTCCTAGCAAAAGCTTGACACTTTGCAGAGTAGGAATTTCATTTCCATTGAGTAGGATGTCATCCACATAGAGTACCAGAAATACTATTGCTCTCCCACTAATTTTCTTGTATACACAAGGTTCGTCTTGATTTCTGATGAAACCAAACTTTTTGGTTTCTTAATCAAAAGGAATATTCCAACTTCGAGATGCTTGCTTCAATCCATAAATGGATCTTTGAAGCTTACATACCTTATCAGGATTATTCGAATCGACAAAACCTTCGGGTTGTGTCATATACACATTTTCTTCTAACTTTCCATTGAGAAAAGCAGTTTTGACATCCATTTGCCATATTTCATAGTCATAATATGCTGCTATGGCTAGTATAATTCTGATAGATTTCATCATCACAACTCGTGAAAATGTTTCATCATAGTCTATACCATAAGTTTGTCTGAAACCTTTTGCAACTAGTTGTGATTTATAGGTTTGTACAATATCATCCATGTCTTTTTTCTTCTTGAAGATCCATTTGCAACTAATTGATTTAGCACCTTCAGGTAGATCAATCAAAGTCCAAACTTGATTTTCGTACATAGATTGCATCTCAGATTGCATCCCTTCATGCCATTTATCACAGTCTTTGCTTGTAACAGCTTGTTGGTAGGTTGCGGCCTCATCTTTATCTATGAGTACCACATCATAATCATCGGTAATTAGAAATCCATATCTCTCTGGTTCCCAATGTTCCCTACCAGATCTGCAAGGGTCTTGTGTTGAAGAAGCAGTCTCAGCATCTATATGTGCGTATGAATGATTTTCATTTAAAGGTTCAACTTCTATTTGTGGCTCTCTAATCTCATTAAGAGTTACATTGCTCCCACTACTTTTGGAAATAAATTCCTTCTCAAGGAATATCCCATTACGAGCAACAAACATTTTGTTCTCTGACGGTAGGTAAAAGTAATATCCTTTAGTTTCTTTCAGATATCCAACAAATAGACACTTATTAGATTTGGGTGCTAGTTTATCAGATACTAAACGTTTCACATAAGCTTCACAACCCCAAATATTAAGGAAAGACAAGTTAGGTTGTTTTCCTGTCTATAGCTCGTATGGTGTGTTTTGAACCACTTTAGATGGTACTCTATTCCGTACGAACGCGGAAGTTTCTAGAGCATAACCCTAAAAGGAGATTGGAAGATCAGTTTGACTCATCATAGATCTAACCATATCTAGTAAGGTTCGATTTCTCTGCTCGGATACTCCATTCCATTGTGATGTTCTAGGTGGAGTTAATTGTGAGACAATCCCACAATTGTAAGATGATCGTTAAACTCTTGGATCAAATATTCTCCACCTCGATCTGATAGAAGTGCTTTGATAGTTTTGCCAAGTTGATTTTGTACTTCATTTTGAAATTCCTTGAATTTCATAAATGATTCAGACTTGTGTCTCATTAAGCAGATGTATCCATATATACTTAAGTCGTCCGTGAATGTTAGTAAGTATTGAAAACCACCTATAGCATTTATGTTCATTGGTCCGCATACATAAGTATGTATTAATCCCAATAAATCAGAAGCACTTTCAGTATGGCCAATGAAAGGAGTTTTTGCCATTTTGCCTATTAAGCAAGATTCGCATGTATCATATGAATCTAAATCAAATGAATTTAACAGTCCATTTTGGTGGAGTTCGGTTATGCGTTTCTCATTTATATGACCCAAACGACAATGCCATAAGTATGTTTCATTTAAATCTTTAGATTAATCATTTTGGTATAAATGTTATAGACAGATTTGGTGTTGTACGTATCAAGATTGAGAGGATATAATCCCTCACTCATTAAGGCATCTCCATAGAAAATGCCATTTCGAAATATAGAGAAAATATGATCTCAATAGTGAATTTATAACCTTCCAAATCCAAGCATGAAATAGAAATAATATTCCTACTCATAGTAGGAACATAACAATAGTTATTTAATTCTAAGACAAGCCCAGTAGGCAATTTTATTTCATATGTTCATATAGCTATAGCATTAACTCTTGCTCTATTGCCCACTCGTAGGTCCATTTCGCCTTTTGCCAATGGTCTACTCCTTCGCAGCCCCTACGCATTTAGACAAATATGAGCTTCACTGTTGGTATCTAATACCCAAGAAGTAGAAGTAGATAGATTGACTTTTATAATAAAAATACCTGAAGCAGCAGTCCCACTGCCCTTATTATTCTTTAACTCTTTCCAAATAGTGTTTGCAGTTCCATTTCCAATGACCCAGTTTATTGCAATGGAAGCAAACTCCTTCCTTGGGTGGCTTCGATGGCTTCTTGAAAGGCTTGGGCTTAGGCTTGGTAAAATATGAACCCTTACCCTTTCCGTTCTTCACCATCGATTTGCCATTTCTTTTACCCTTTCCTTTTTGAACCATCAAAACATTAGGACCAACTCTCTTAATGTTTTGTTTAGTTTGTTTGAGCATGCCATGTAGTTGTGTGACGGACTTCTCCATATTGTGCATGTTGAAGTTTACAACAAACTGGTCGTACTCTGATGGCAAAGACGCCAAGATCATATCTGTAGCAAGCCCCTGACTGATAGGAGCACCAAGACTTTCAAGATGCTCAATATAGTCCTTCACTTAAGTACATGAGCACTGACAGAAGTACCAGAAGTCATTTTACACCCATTTAATGCCTTTATTGTGGCAAACCTTTTTTGACGGGCTTGCTCTTGGAACATTTCCGTGAGCTGGCCCATCATGTTGAATGCTTCCATTTTCTCAAACTGAGTATGCAGCTCTGAATTCATGGTTGCTAGCATGAGGCATGTGAAATCCAATGAGTCATTGATATGCTTACTATGAGCATCCTTTTGAGCTCTTGTGGTGGTGGGTGCAGGTTCATCAGGAATAGGTTGCTCAAGGATATATTGTTTCCTTTCACCTTTGAGAGCAATTCTCAAGTTTCTTGACCAGTCAAGAAAGTTTGTTCCAGCATCTTTATTCTGGAATCGATCGCAAAGAGTTAGATCCGTTTGATGCCATTTTCTACAATATGCGAAGTTAAATGATGTGATTTTTAAATATGACAATCAAATAATTACAAGTATAGCTTTGGCATATCACTTGTAGATAAAAGAAGTTTAGATTTACAATTTTGGGATGATATCTTATGTCCAATCATATTAATCCCAAATATGCCATAGGCCCAGAACTATTTTGATAGCCTATATAAGTCTTGCCATTTTAAAACGTATGGATATCACTTTTATCCATCTTGTCTTATTAAGATAAAATCAATACATTCTGCTTTGGAAGACGTGTATTTAAAATGATCAAAACTTGAATGTTTTATGAATGGATGACATAGAGACTTATGTTGTTTTAAATTTATTTTCACAAACTATTTTTATTTTTGAATAAAACCAAGTTCCCCATATTGTCATGCATCTCATACATGTATATGTTTGTGACATAAATTATCATGTATCCCATACAATCAAATATAAATATGACGCATCTCATACACATATGAAATGATAAAAGTAAATATGATGCATCTCATACACATATAAAATAGTAAAATAAATATGATGCATCTCATACACATATGAAATGGTAAAAATAAATATGATGCATCTCATACACATATAAAAAATCTAAAGTAAATATGATGCATCTCATACACATATAAAATGGTTAAAGTAAATATGATGCATCTTATACACATATGAAATGGTTAAAGTGTCACGCGGTATAGCCATAATCCCAATGATGATATTCACGAGCCATGTGAATATCAATATGTCAATTTTGGGTGGAAAGTCTCCATGGTTGCCTCCTCATTGGATCATCATTCTGGAAATGTTTCTTCATATTACATGCAATAATCCTAATCTATAGAATTACATGTGGTAAGAGAAACCTCGAGTTACATTCAAGGGGAGTAAGATGTGAAGAGAACTTTACAATCAGAGACTATAAGAAAAGGCACGGCATGCAAGCCATATTAAAATTTTACAACCCATAATAAGAATAGTCAAACTATTTGGCAAACATGGCTATACCACGTATAATGCATTAACATTTAAGCATGTAAATAATGTAACACCCCAAACTAGGCGGATATTACAGTGCCATGGACCCGCGACTGGGACCCACCAGGCAAATGAAATTAATAAATTAAATAATATAATTGCAGTACCGAACCACAATATGTCATCAATCACTCCGATGAGGAGTTTCATTACAACACACCCAAGATAATATAGAATACATATATATTTTATATGAAGATAAAATATACAACACTGAATGAAATGAATATCCAAACGGAAGTCTGCAGCGGAAATAAATAAAGAAAACACGTGTGAATGAATAGGACTGGGGCACCCTACTAGTATCACTGGGACTCCTCGTCGTCAACGTTCTCTTCCCGTGTCTTGGCCTTGCCATGACCTGAAAACAACATCCCCCAACAGGGTCAGTTACACAGAACAACAATCCTCAAGAGTTAAATAAACACAATCATGATATATCTTAATTATGAAATGATGCTGAAGAGAGGCATCATAGTACGCCCGTAATGGTATGTGCACGTGCACAAGACGAGTGTCCGGACACACCCGCCTTTGTACCTAATTAGTCTCACGGAGGTACATTCCCGTGTGCATAGTCCAATGTGTCGGTGAACCCAACACATGACCACCACGTGCCCGAGTAAAAATTCCACAAATCCCCACCCGACCGCGAAATATGAACCCAGAAGGTCATATAAACAAGAATGACCATGAAGAATATTAATGAATAATAATCCGACAAAGTCAAGAATGACTCACCGAGATGAAATGATAGTGAAATGAATGATAGCTCAATGAAATGGTTGGAACCGTCGTTCCTCGTGAATGAAGTGATTAATTGACAATTACAAGTCTCAATACGGTTAATACATTATGAATGAATTATGATTATGAATGAACAACAACGAAAGGAATGAATATCCTTTTAACCGAGTAAGAATTAACTTACACAACCGGTGAAGAATGTCCTTCCTCGAACAATGTCCAAAAGGGATGTCGGTCACTCGAACAACCTTGAATGACAATTACCAACAATGCTCAATATGCGCATCAAACACAATTATAACCGACTCAAACGTCGACACAACAATATCCAAACTCATTGAGGCATTCTAGCGAACACTTAGCAAACACACATCCTTTGATAATATCCAATCCCGAATATATCGAAACCAACTCCAAAATGAGTATTTCAAACCAACAAAACAACTTCAATGATATCAATAATCCCATAGGAATCCACAATTCGAGTTAACGACAACATCTAAATCGAAACCCCCAAAAATATCAAAGTCAACCCCAAAGTGTTCTTGAATCATCCCCCAACAATTCATGAAATCCGAAATATATGCTATTAAATCTGTAGGAATACATTTATCCAAGGTAGACAATCCATATCTAACATATTCCAACAACAATCCAAGCTTACACGAAGAAATCGGAAGGAAATGCCCAAAATCCGAAATTCTAGATCCAATAGATTATTACCTTGATCTGATGTGATGGGGATGATGAAATGATGCTTAATCCGAATGATAAGCTTGAAGATGATGATTAATGGATTCGGCTTGAAGAAAACTCTCCAAATCGCCCGAAATCGCCCAAAACCGCCGAAGGAATGAGGTGAGATGATGAAATGACGAAATGGACTGCACTGTCCCATATATACTGTCCTCAGGTTAGCGCGCGCTAGCTCCTGTGCGTAGCGTGCGCTAATGGGTGTAATGGGTAGTCCAGAATCCTCTATTCGCAACGGTAGCATGCGCTACGTACCTCTTGTAGCGTGCGCTACAACCATGTACTTAGCGTGCGTTAACACAAATGGTTAGCGTGCGCTAACGAATTATATGATTCCCAGTACTGGAGTCCAGAACCTCCTATTCTCTGATCTGTTCGTGGTAGCGTGCGCTACACACAAGATTCAGCGTGCGCTACTGACCCCGATTAGGGTATGCTAATAACTACTTGTAGCGTGCGCGAGGAATTAATCCAATTCAGTCCAGTAGCCACTGGACTCTGCCTGATCCGACCTTAGCGCGCGCTGCTTACCATTCATAGCGTGCGCTACTTACAACCCAACTGCAGTCCAGTGCCTTCTGGACTACCTGCTATAACTACACTAGCGTGCGCTAGTGTTGAGAGGTAGCGTGCGCTACCCGTACTCAATTAGCGCACGCTAAAGAGAGTACATAGCGTGCGCTACTCCTCACACACAGCACACTATTGAGATGACAACAGTGATAAACACGGCACGATTCTCCAACTAGATTGATGATGAATGACGATTGATACACGATACAATTACTCTGAATGGTGAATACAATGATTGAATATGAGTGACAAATGATCATTAATGAGTGAAAACTATTGAGTGACAATTACTGAACGATAAATACTGAATGATAATGACTGAATTACAACCGGGTATTACATATACCCCCCTTAAAAGAGTTTCATCCCCGAAACTAAGGGTCAAACAACTCGGGATAACTCTCCCGCATACTATCCTCGGTTTCCCAAGTATCCTTTTCGACTCCATGTCTAGACCACTGAATTTTAACCAAAGGAATCGTCTTGTTCCTCAACTGTTTGATTCGCCACTCTAAGACTCGTATAAGACGCTCCTCATATGAATGATCATCAGCGATCTCCATTTCGTCGAACTGAAGTATGTGACTCGCGTCGGCAACATACTTCTATAACTGAGAGACGCGAAACACATTATGAATTCGGCTCAACGCCGGAGGTAAGGCCAATCGATAAGCTAACTCGCCTACTCGATCCAAAATCTCAAATGGTCCAATGAATCTCGGACTCAACTTTCCCCTCTTCCCAAAACGGAAGATACCTCGACTCGGGGATACCTTGACCAAAACATGGTCTCCTGTCTCGAACTCTAATGGCCGACGACGGTTATCTGCATAAGATTTCCGTCGACTCAGAGTGGTCAACAAACGACTCCTCATCAAAGCTACCTTCTCACGGGCGGCTATAAGCATATCGGGCTCGATGCCGATTGATTCTAATAAGTCATCCTAACACAAAGGAGATCGACAACAACGACCGTACAAGGCCTCGTAAGGTGCCATCTTAATCGAAGTGTGCCAACTATTATTGTACGTGAACTCGATCAACGGTAGTTGGGCTTCCCAATCATCTTTCCAATCGAGAACACATGCCCTCAACATGTCCTCCAAAGTCTGAATAGTCCTCTCTGACTGTCCGTCGGATTGAGGATGAAAAACTGTACTGAGATTAAGCTGAGTTCCCATAGCACGATGAATTGATTTCCAAAAATGAGACACGAATCATCTATCACGATCGGAAACGATACTTTTAGGAGTACCGTGCAGTCTCACTATCTCTTTGATGAACAACTGGGCAAGTCTCTCGGGACCCCACGTATCATTGATCTCAAGGAAATGAGCTGACTTAGTCAGATGATCCACAATTACCCAAATTGTATTCATGCCACGATGACTCGTCGGCAAACTCGTCATGAAGTCCATTGAAATATCTTCCCACTTCCACTCTGGAATAGGGAGAGGTTTCAGCATACCCGCCGGTCGCTGATGTTCTATCTTGACTTGCTGACAGGTTAAGCATCTCGAAACAAATTCCGCGACTTCTCGCTTCATATTACTCCACCAGTAATTTTGTTTCAAGTATTTGTACATCTTGCTAGACCCCGGATGAACGGACTAAGGGGTAGCATGAGCTTCTCTCAAAATCGAGTTTTTCAACTCGTCATTCGCCGGTACGCACAACCGATTCTTAAATCAAAAAAAGTCCATCCTCGTGGACCACAAATAAAGGGGCTTTCCCCTGAGTCACATCATCTCGAATGCGTAACAAGAATGGGTCCGAACCCTGATTCTCCCTGATCGCCTCCTCGAGTGGCGATGAAATCTCTAACGTACAAAGTTGCCCTTGCACTCGCTGTAACCAGACCTCGATCTCGGGTCTCAGAAATTCCTGCTGAAGTTCCTTCTGAACTGTTAATCGAGCAAGCATCTGCTCCTGAACGGACTTACGACTTAAGGCATCGGCGACAACATTCGACTTACCCGGGTGGTAAAGTATCTCAATATCATAGTCTTTGATTAGTTCCAACCACCGTCTCTGTCGCATATTTAACTCCTTCTGAGTAAATATATACTTTAAACTCTTATGATCGGTGAATATCTGACAGGTAACTCCATAAAGATAATGACGCCAAATCTTCAATGCGAATACCACGGCTGCTAGATCCAAGTCGTGGGTCGGATAATTAACCTCGTAAGGTCTCAATTGCCGTGAAGCATAAGCAATAATTTTCCCGTTCTACATTAGTACACATCCGAGACCCTGTCCGGACGCATCACTATAAACCACAAATCCTTCCGTCCCTTGCGGTAAAGAAAGGACAGGTGCTGAAATTAACCGGATCTTGAGTTCCTCAAAACTCTGTTGACACGCGTTGGACCACGTGTATTTCTTATCTTTCCTTAAAAGGTTCGTCATGAGTTGAGCGATTTTAGAAAATCCTTCCAGAAATCGCCGATAATAACCAGCTAATCCAAGGAAACTTCGGATTTCCTTAACATTCTTCGGAGGTAGCCAATCTCGGATAGCCTCCGTCTACTGAGGGTCGACACGAACTCCGTCTGATGAAATTACATGTCCGAGAAACGTCAATTCGGACATCCAGAACTCACATTTGGAAAACTTCCCATAAAGTTGCTCTCGTCTCAACACGTCGAGCACCTGATGAAGGTGAAACTCGTGCTCCTTCCGGCCATGAGAATAAATTAAAATGTCATCAATAAAGACAACCACGAATTGATCTAAATAGTCGATGAAAACCTGATTCATTAACTCCATGAATACCGTAGGTGCATTAGTTAACCCAAACGGCATAACCACACACTCATAATGACCATAGCGTGTTCGGAACGCCGTCCTTGTGATATCCGACTCTCGAATTCGCAGCTGATGATATCTAGATCTTAAGTCAATCTTGGAAAATACTGAAGCTCCCTGAAGTTGATCCAAAAGATCATCGATACGGGGTAGAGGATACTTATTCTTGATCGTCACCCGGTTCAATTCCCGGTAATCAATACACAAGCGGAACGAACCATCCTTCTTCTAGACAAATAACACTGGTGCTCCCCACGGGGGCGCACTCGGTCGAATGTAACCCTTCTAGGTCAAATCCTCTAATTGATTCTTCAACTCCTGCATTTCGGTCGGGGCCATCCGGTACGGTGCCTTCGATATTGGGGATGTACCGGGCTCCAACTCAATCGTGAATTCCACATCTCTCTGTGGAGGCAAACCAGATAACTCATCTGGAAATACATCGGCATATTCTCTCACCACAGGAATATCTGTCAACATTACTGATGGTTTCTCGGTCTTGGTCATATAGCACCAATAACCGACACACCCCCGATTGAGTAATCTCACTGCTTTCATCAAGTTGATGACTCTCCCGGAACAGCTGGGATTACCTCCCTGAAATACACACTTGACCCCATCGTCTGAAATGATAGTGACCATACGCTTACGGACACTAATGACGGCATCGTGGTGATCCATCTAATCAATACCCAGGATGACGTCGTCCCTCGGTAAATCCACCATGATTAGGTCTGCTAACCAATCACATCCATGAAGCTGAATCGGACAATCCTTAATCTCACGATTCTCGATAATTCTTCTACCATCAAGTAGACCAATGACATAAGGCTCACAACTAGTAGCACTACCCAGACGTAGTCTACTCAAACATGACTCGGAAATGAATGAATGCGATGTACCAGTATCAAAAAGGGTACACACGGGTTGAGATAGAATATCGAGTGTACCTGAGATCATCCAGGACTCTAGATCTTCAGTCTTCTTCATCTCATAAATTCGGGGCTTGCCGGCCCCCGAACCGGATGCTCCCGTCTGATAGCTTTTGGCTCCGCCTTTATTTGCTCCTGTCGTCTTGAACGACACGAATTGAGTGGCCTGGTTCTGCACCGCTGAATGTCTCGGGGCCTGAGATGACGCCGGAGTAGGTTTGGAGTCCCTTCGTAAAAAACGAGCCTTATGCCTAGCGATCCCACAGTTATGGCACGTGACAGTCTGCCTCGGACATTTGGTGCTGAAATGACCCTGTTCTTCACAGTTAAAACAGGTGATGGCCGAACTGGCCGCTCATGAGTGAGATTCCGCGGGTCTAGGCGCCATAGGGGGTCGCTCAGAAAAAGTAGAGTCCGCACGTGGTTTCTTGAAAGTGGCCTGACTGCCGTCAGACTGATTACGATTCTTTGACTTCTTGCCAGCAGATGAAGGTTGTTTCTTAGCAATCTCCTTAGCAGTCAGCTCATAAGTAAGAGCTTTCTCAATGAATTCTGCCAGAGTGGTGCAATTGTGATTAAGCAACTGCATCCGCATACGAGGCTTCAACCTATTGCTGAAATATTTGATCTTGTCCGCCTCAGAGTGAATAATAGACGAGGTGAAAGGAAGTAGCTCCTGAAATTTCTCGGTGATGGCGAGAACATCATCATCCGCTGAGAGGTCGGGAGTGAGTAATTCTGATAACTTGGCCTCTCTGGGTGGGGCCGGATAATACCTCTCCATCATAAGGGTCTTGAATTGATCCCAAGTACAAGATCCATCAGTGGGCTTCAACGATAACCACCATGAATGTGCACCCTTACCAAGATAGTAAGCCGCAACTGAAATTTTGTGACCTTCGGGACACTCCACCATAGCAAACAACTTCTCGAAATGTTCAAGCCAGTGAACAATATCCGCCGGCTCAGATGAGCCCTCAAAAGTAGGTGGCCTCTAGCGAGAGATGTCGCCAATGATACTGCTTACACCCCTCTCTTGCCCCTGAGGTGGCGGTGGAGGATCCTGTTGATTCTGAGTAGCTGAGTTCTGCATCGTCTCCATGAGGCGTGCCATTTGAGTCATATGGGCCATCATGCCCTGCATAAAAGCGAGTGGATCAACCCGAACACCTTCTAATTGAGCTGTGTCACGGGTACGACTCCCTGACAGTGAGTGATCATTTCTGGGTGAATGAGTGGCAGCATTGTTGTTCGATGAATTTGCATTATTCCTCGCGTTCGCGCATGTATTCACACGAGCTCTCGGGTTTCGGCCCGCACCACGGCCTCTTCCCCCGCGTCCTCTGCCAGCTCTTTCCATACTGGAGTGGAAAGTCATATGATAATTATGTATGTCGCATGAATATCACATTATGATTACGTTATGGAACAATGAAAATGAGCATACGCGCTCAAACACAATGATTACATGAATGATCAACTGAAGTGACGTGATTATCTGATGAAATTCTTGAAATGATTATCTTGAACAAGTTAACAAAATTAATGATATGATCCTCAAGATCAACAACTGAACAATGAAATGAACTCAGTGATTAATGAATTAACATGATCGACTTGATCAAAAATGAAAATGATGAAAGAGGATTGTTGACTGTTGAATGATGAATGAGTGATTCTATTGCCAGAAATTATACCATGGCATCAGAAATCTTACTGTTCTTTGGTCTGAGGGGCTCGACTCTTGCACAGGTCACACATGACGCGAAACTCCAATGATACTAGTCTGATGAACGATGATTTCAAATGAGACATGACTCGGAAGGTAGTATTCAAAACCACGCTCCGATACCAACTCTGTAACACCCCAAACTAGGCGGATATTACAGTGTCGTGGACCCCCGACTGGGACCCACCAGGTGAATGAAATTAATGAATTAAATAATATAATTGCAGTACCGAACCACAATATATCATCAATCACTCCGATGAGGAGTTTCATTACAACACACCCAAGATAATACAGAATACATGTATATTTTATATGAATATAAAATTTATAACACTGAATGAAATGAATATCCAAACGGAAGTCTGCAGTGGAAATAAAATAAATAAAACACGAGTGAATGAAAAGGACTGGGGCCCCCTACTAGTATCACTGGGACTCCTCGTCATCAACGTTCTCTTCCCGTGCCTTAGCCTTGCCATGACCTGAAAACAACATCCCCCAACGGGCCGCCATACGTAACAACAATCCTCAAGAGTTGAATAAACACAATCATGATATATCTTAATTATGAAATGACGCTGAAGAGAGGCATCATAGTACGTCCGTAATGGTATGTGCACGTGCACAAGACGAGTGTCCGGACTCACCCGCCTTTGTACCTAATTAGTCTCACGGAGGTACATTACCGTGTGCACAGTCCAATGTGTCAGTGAACCCAACACATGACCATCACGTGCCCGACTAAAAATTCCACACATCCCCACCCGGCCGCGCAATATGAACCCAGAAGGTCATATGAACAAGAATGACCATGAAGAATATTAATGAATAACAATCCGAAAAAGTCAAGAATGACTCACCGAGATGAAATGATAGTGAAATGAATGATAGCTCAATGAAATAATTGGAACCGTCGTTCCTCGTGAATGAAGTGATTAATTGACAATTACAAGTCTCAATACGGTTAATACATTATGAATGAATTATGATTATGAATGAACAACAACGAAAGGAATGAATATCCTTTTAACTGAGTAAGAATTAACTTACACAACCGGTGAAGAATGTCCTTCCTCGAACAACATCCAAAAGGGATGTCGGTCGCTCGAACAACCTTGAATGACAATTACCAACAATGCTCAATATACGTATCAAACACGATTTTAACCGACTCGAACGTCGACACAACAATATCCAAACTCATTGAGGCATTCTAGCGAACACTTAGCAAGCACACATCCTTTGATAATATCCAATCCCGAATATATCGAAACCAACTCCAAAATGAGTATTTCAAACCAACAAAATAACTTCAATGATATCAATAATCCCATAGGAATCCACAATTCAAGTTAACGACAACATCTAAATCGAAACCCCCAAAAATATCAAAGTCAACCCCAAAGTGTTCTTGAATCAACCCCCAACAATTCATGAAATCCGAAATATATGCTATTAACTCCGTAGGAATACATTTATCCAAGGTAGATAATCCATATCTAACATATTCCAACAACAACCCAAGCTTACACGAAGAAACCGGAAGGAAATGCCCAAAATCTGAAATTCTAGATCCAAGAGATTATTGCCTTAATTTGATGTGATGGGGATGATGAAATGATGCTTAATCCGAATGATAAGCTTGAAGATGATGATTAATGGATTCAGCTCGAAGAAAACTCTCCAAATCGCCCGAAATCCCCCAAAACCGCTGAAGGAATGAGGTGAGATGATGAAATGACGAAATGGACTGCACTGTCCCATATATACTGCCCTCAGGTTAGCGCGCGCTAGATCCTGTGCATAGCATGCGCTAACGGGTGTAATGGGTAGTCCAGAATCCTATGTTCGCAACGGTAGCGTGCGCTACGTATCTCTTGTAGCGTGCGCTACAAGCATGTACTTAGCGTGCGTTAACACAAATGGTTAGCGTGCTGTAAAGCCCCGATTTTCACGCATGCATTTATAATTTATAGAAAGCGCATGAATAATTTTAAATGTCCAACAAATTATTTACGAATTTCATTTCATTTATTAAATAAGGTCAAATTTTCCTTATTTTCATATCATGATTTTAATTTATACTCCAAACTCAAGTCCAAGCTCTCATATTATTATAGTCGAATAATATCTATTTTTTTTAAATTGTCCAAAAATCTCTTAATGACCCAATTAATAAATATATTTTATTTTAACTCCAATTTAATAAGTTGGCCCAAGTCCTTTTTTCTGGTCCAATTAAAATTCTACCCTGAACCTAATTTTTGAATACAGCATAAATACTATATTTTGTACCTCTCACAAGACAAATTTATTACGATTATTATCCACGGAATATTAATATTATTATAATTAGTATCATTATTAATATTATTATTATTAAAATTATTATAAATTTTATTATTAAATTATTTATATATTTAAATAAACAATACTCAGAATATTTAAAATATTAAAAGTCCAACATTTTTAAGAATCATTAATCAGCCCAAGAAAAAGTAACGTTCTTTCCCTTCATTTCTGTCAGTTTTCTCTCTTTAATACCAAAATAAAGACAAGAATTATATTTGAAGTTAGAAACAATTAAATGATACAAAGCTTCATTCTTCCCAAAACAACAACAAGAACCAATTCAATATAAACACAATTAAAACAAAAATCTGCATCTTCTCGTCCTTCTTCCCAGCAGCCTCAGTTCTTGAAACCTTTTCTTCCCAGCAGGTAAAAATCAAAAAAAAAAATCTTCATACTGTCTACTTTTACTTGTTACATCATCGTTCAAAACCATATGATTTCAAACTGTGCATCCAATTTTCGGACGACAGATTCATCAACTAGTTAAACCCCAAAATTCATCAAAACCAATTTCAGACCTAGAAACCAACCAAACCCACCATCAGTACGGGCTGAGCCCGAAACCTTACCTGAGCGGCTCTGGCCATAGGGGGGCTGTCCGAACTTGGTGCGCCGCCATGACCCAGACTCGAGCTCCGGCGAGAGCAAAGCCGTGGCCAGATCCCAATCGTGATTCTTCGGACCAAAACCACCGCATAATCGGTTGGAGCTTGCCCCGGCCTTTTTTTTTTTTTTAAATCGGAGCAGAAGCCTGTTCATCCAAAAAAAAAATTGAGCCAACGAATTTTCCTTTTTTTTTCATCCGCCGTGGTCTGACTGTGTGTTTGTGTGTGTGCGTCTTCTTCTGGTGTGTGTGTTTGAAGAGATTTAGAAAGAGAGAGAGAGAGATGGGTAAGGTGAGAGAGAGAGAGAGAGAGAGAGAGAGAGAGAGAGAGAGAGAGAGAGAGAGAGAGAGAGAGAGAGAGAGAGAGGGGAGAGTCAGAAGTGAGAATTAATCGGCCGACTTCTTTGTTAAAAGGGTTGTATACCCTATGAGTAACCAGGCCTTTCAATTCTAGCCCCCAGCTTTCAATCCTCTACAAAGTGACCCCAGATTCTTTTTCAGCCTTTTTATTTCAGTCCATTCAGTCTTAATTTCCTCAAATTAAGCCCAGCCTATTTATAATTATTCCCATTTCAGTCCTTGCATTTTCTCAATTCTTTTAATTTGATCCCAGCCAATATTTAATATTTAAAATCAGATCCCTTTTTCTCAATTATAAATTCAATAATTTATATTAATTTATTTTGGGTACTATATTAATATTAAAATTTAATTGTTATTTAGGAGACGAGGACTTGGAGCCTAGGATTTGAACTGCATTTGCATCTCAAATTTTCAAGGATCATCATCGTAATTCGAGGTGGGGATTTTACGCTTGTTTTATTTAATGAATGATGTTACTTGTATATATACGTGTTTCTTGCCAAATATTTATATGCTCAAAGTTGCATATTATTTACGTTGTAGCCTCCAATGTGTAGTAGGCATAATGTGCTCAAAGTTTGCATGTTAATTACGTTGTAGCCTCCAATGAGTAGTAGGCAGTATGCACAAAGTTTGCATATTAATGGCCCTCGGGCAATCACCAGGTTCAGGCATGTCATATCTACTTGACAACATTTATGTATTTAAATTTAACAAAGCGTTCCCTCCTCACTGAGCGAGTTGGAAGCTCACCCCATTATTTAAACCTTTCAGGTTGAGGAGTGCAGCGTGGCGCATAAAGGCGTGGCGTGATAATAATAATTATCAGCTTTTTGTTTATTTCGTTCATTTAAAGTTTTAACTTTGTCTTCAATGTCATGTCGAATATTATGGATGTTTGAAATGTTGAGAATTTATTTTTATTTACTTGCGAAATGGATGACCTCATTTCAGTTTCCGCTTCAATTATTCAATTATATTTTCTTGGGATATTTAATCTCCCTTGAAATTATTTTAAAAACACATTTTGAAAAGTGGTCGCTACACGTGCGCTAACGAATTATCTAATGCCCAGTACTGGAGTCCAGAACCTCATGTTCTCTGATCTGTTCGTGGTAGCGTGCGCTACACACAAGATTCAGCGTGCGCTACTGACCCCGATTAGCGTACGCTAATAACTACTCGTAGCGTGCGCTAGGAATTAATCCAATTCAGTCCAGTAGCCACTGGACTCTGCCTGATCCGACCTTAGCGCGCGCTACACCGACTGCATAGCGTGTGATACTCCGACCTACTAGCGCGTGCTACTTACCATTCGCAGCGTGCGCTACTTACAACCCAACTGCAGTCCAGTGCCTTCTGGACTGCCTGCTTGAACTACACTAGCGTGCGCTAGTGTTGAGAGGTAGCGTGCGCTACCCGTACTCAATTAGCGCACACTAAAGAGTGTACGTAGCGTGCGCTACTCCTCACACACAGCACACTATGAAGATGACAATGATTATAAACACGGCACGATTCTCCAACTAGATTGATGATGAATGACAATTGATACACGATACAATTACTCTGAATGGTGAATACAATGATTGAATATGAGTGACAAATGATCATTAATGAGTTAAAATTACTGAGTGACAATTACTGAACGATAAATACTGAATGATAATGACTGAATTACAACCGGGTATTACAAATAAATAATGACTAAATACCAAAACAAATATATTGGGTTACAACCGGGGGGTTCCAAGGGGCTGGCGAGGTTCCGAGGGGCAGAGCCATTCAAAATAGACATTTTGTTCTCTAGTATTTTTTCCCATATTACTTTACCTGCAATCTGTCTTAACAGAAATCAATTATATCAATATAGTTGACATAACACTTCTGTTCAATGCAGATTATGCTTTAATTTTCACAATTTTATACATAGATCATATCTATGTTCATATGGATCTTGACAGAAACATAATCATAACATTTATATTATATTTAAATGTGAAGGAGAGAAAAAAATTTATCCATCATATATATAACATATCTCCAGATCGCAAACTAATGGATGTAAATATCTACAGATTAAGAATCATATACCATATATAGTTCATAATAACATATGTAGATCATTCTATAGACCGATATATATATATATATATATATATCACACATATAACACATCTATATAGATCAATGTTCATATATCACCATATATTAATTTATCTATATAGATCTAAAACAGCATAATAACATATCACATATATTACTAATCGAATCAACTAAATATACAAGAGGCTTCGATACCAATGTTGGGTTTTACTTGAATAAATACGCAGCGGAAATAAATTTATATTGTAAAACCTTTCCGAGGATCCATGTACATTTTGAAAGATCGATGGTGGAAATGGTTACCTTGAGTTAGAATTTGTTTGACCACCTCAAGACGTTGCGAATTGCGAACGACCTCTACCAGTATCCACATAAAAAACAAGCTACGAACAGGCTCGGCGTGCTAGCTCCTATCTTCCTTGTGATTTCCGAAATCTTGAACTGTTATGTGTATTTCGTTTTTGGTATTCTAAAAACCAAAGGTGAGAGAAACAAGTTTCTTAAGAAATCAGATTTTTCACCTGCCCTCTCACTACACCCCTCTCTCCTATATAATATGTGAAGGAATCTGATTCCTTCACAAGTCTTGGTCAATTAGGAGACAAGACATGGGGAATCAATTCCCATGTCTCAAGGCCCTTTCTAGTCAAAATATGGAGGGGACACAATATCAAGGAATCTGATTCCTTTTGATATTGTGTGTGTATATATATATATAGATGTTTATATATCTTATATATAATTATATATATAAATTCAAAATTGATAATAACAGATAAATGCCCGTCGAGTTCGTTTAAGTGTGTGACCCTATAGTTTCATTTAAAATGGCAGTGAGCTTAAAACAATTTTATCAAACTCACAAATCAAAAGCGGCCTCTAGCAAGACATTATCCAATTTAAATAAATAATTCGATGGTCCTAATAAACCTTGTTATAGATTAATATAAAATTCTCTTGCCACACGATATCCCAAATAAGCATAAGACGTGGTCAAGTCATCCTTATATAGCTTAATTATATAATTCTTGATTTCTAGTTAAACTGACCAATCAAATATATATCAATAACTCTTTATTGATAATATCTGAGCATGGCCATGCATTTCCACAATCAACATATCAAGGGCCCGTGGATATCTCTCTCTAGCATGATAGGGACAAGTCCCCTCTAGACACTCCCATCCCTTTGCATAATTTGTATTATATCCAACAATCATACTTTATAGTCACCCGATCAAAGATGATGTTTGTATGGTGTTAAGACATGATACCAATTATGTAGGAAACTGTAGTGCATTTGGTTTAATGGACTTTAAATATTACATAACATAATGATAAATTCTTATGACGCGATCCATGAAGAATTTTCATGACGGGTCATATCCAATATCATGTTCCAAACATGTATTTTTGATATGATATGATATCCCATATCCCTGACTAGTAAAACATAGTCATCTATCACTCATCATACTAGTTTCAATAGAACTAAGGATATTGTAGAATAATATTCTTTTTATGCTTTATCGAGTTTTACTATCAAGTCAATTGATGATCATAAGAAGAATAATTATTCATGAAATATAATCACCAATTATATTATATGTAATAATAAAAGCATAGAGATACTATTATTATTATGGACTAGAGCATTATTCCATAAAAAACTTCAACATTATCCTCATGATAAAAACCACACATGGTAACCCGCGGCCGTACCCATTAGTATCGGCCCCTAGAGGCCCCGTCGGACCCTCCCCAGGTGGGAAACCACTTCCGAGACTGTACCCATTAGTATCAGCCCCTAGATGTCCCGTCGGACCCATCCAGGTGGAAGAACAACAACACACACACACACATTTTTCCAAAACTGCATGTCTCGATTGCCAGTCATAATACATACAGTCAAGGCACTTGCTAGTTATGGCCATTTATCCGACACATAACTATGACCGACGCAACTTAGCAACAACCTAACAATTCTAGATGCATCGCTAGACATCAACAGGTACAATAACCGATCAAAACCGTTACAACCAACCCAACTCTATAACACCCAACTCTATCCACACATCCCAGTGATCATCAAAACATCACCCAACACACGTCTAAGTGTACTATCTAACCGACATCACTTCTCTATTGACATGCCTCTACGACAAGCAACAAGGCGATGCTAACTTAACATATCGTTTATAACGACCCATATAATGCAGAATCAACAAAAATGAATAACCATCACAAATTCATTATATAACCTCAATTCACATAATATAAATTGTATAGACAATAATACTTGCCTCAGAGATCAACACGCGAACGCCCGATGAACACGGCTTAACCGAATGGCCCCGAAAACCTTCAACCTCCTGGTGGGAAACCACTTCCGCGGCCATACCCATTAGTATCGGCCCCTAGAGGTCCTATCGGACCCTTCCCAGGTGGAAGAACAACACCACACACACACACGTTTACAAAACTACATGTCTCGATTGTTAGTCACAATACATACAGTCAAGGCACTGGCTAGATATGGCCATTTTATCTGACAGATAACTACGACGATGCAACTTAGCAACAACCTAACAATTCTAGACGCATCGCTACACATCAACAGGTACAACAACCGATCAAACCATTACAACGAACCCAACTCTATAATTGTTAGGAGTATGCCCTCGAATGCCACTCAGAGGTTGTTGAGTGAGGGCATTGTACTTGTAATTATGTAAACCATTTATATAAGGCAAATGAATGTTTCTTTATTTACTGGTAGTTACTGGCATTCCTAACTCGTAAATAAACATAAAGAAACTAGTCCGTATATTTAAGAGCAAAATGTTCCACTCCTTATTGGATAAGGGGGTCGACACTGGAAAGGTTATAGCTCAAATACTTAATCATTCGCAAATCGATGAAACTTGACTGGGCGTTAAGTTTATGTGAAGACTTGTATGACGTGTTCTTTGACATGGAGAGTGCCTGTTGAACACTAATGGTTAGTGGGAGCACACGTTATAGGTATGATAATTGGATTAGTATACTCAAACTGACTCACCCTCGATTCGTCACATGGATTTCACTCCGGGACAGTCAATGACGGAATCGAAAGGTTGTGATAGGTATTCGTGAACCTTCGACTTGAGGATTTAGTAGGGATGTGCTTGTGACGTCAAGATTTTCATTAGAGTAGTTCGACCCTGTAAACCGGAAGGCGGGGGTCAACCTCGACGTGCATCTTGACGGGCAAGTAGTAGGTCTTACTGAATACCAAGATAGAATTCTTTCTCCCGTTAGTGAGCGGGTTATATGTCATGTGCGGTTATTGACGGATGAGATCGTAAGTCTTTGGCCAATGCATTGGAGCTAGTTGTATTGGATACACGAGAGCTCGATGATCTCGATTTGCATTAACGCATGCATAGCATCAAGTACAGATAGGGTTTGACTGACTGTGACCCTATAACTTGATCGGGACATTTGAAAGAAGGGTTTATATGTTTACTGGTATTCACGACAGAATGGTTCTTGAATGATCCCATCATTCGTTCTCAGTTGGGGTACAGTGTAGGCCGCCAGGCTAGCTAGGTGGTGCTACTACTCTTTGGTTCCTCCCATTGCTGACTGAGACGAACCTACCAAGTCGCGCAATAGGGTTGATGACAGAATGAATCGAGCTTATTCTCTCATTATTAATATTAGATATTGGATATCTAATTTATTGGAGATTGGATGTCTAATTGATTTTGGGCTATTGGATGTCTAAATTAATTTATTGGATAAACTAATTTACGGCCTAATGAATTAAATAAGTTACTGGGTGATTAATTTGATTCATAAATATAATTATTTCTTGGAGAAATTAATTATGTTATTATGTATTTGATATGATTAATTAATTGGATTAATTAATCGATATAAATACATTGGAACGGAATCGGAGTTTATCTGTTTAGACTCACAGGAGTTCGAAACGGACCGAAGTCGTCCGATACCTTCTAGATGGCTGCCCCCCTTCCACCTACTTTCCACCAAGTCTTCAATTCCATTTTATTAATAGATGATTATGACTTGGTGGGGGAATCTCATGTGATTTGAATTGTCTACATGTGAGTGGAAGTAGAATAAGATGAATAGTTTTTCAATCACTCTTAACCCCAATTCATTGATTGAACCGTGAGTTCAAGTTCAAGAGAGAGAGAGAGAGAAAACCATTTTTCTCTAAAATGTTCATCTTCTTCTTCATATCACTTCTTGGTTGTTCTTGGAGAAAATCAAGAGATTTATTGAGAGTGTGAGTTATACACCTAGAGTGTTATAATCACAATCAAAAGCTTCATCATCCTAGCTCTAGCCGTATCCTCGGAAGATAGCAAGGTGATGTCATTCCGTTCATTTTTCCGGCGCGTGGCAAGTAGAGATGCAGTGATTTCGGCGTTGGATCGTTCAAGGGCTTGGAGCGGATTGGATTCGTAGAGATCAAGCAAAGCTTGGGGAATAGCTCAAGAGAAGGTT
This sequence comes from Orobanche coerulescens, assembly GCA_033398695.1. NCBI lineage: Eukaryota > Viridiplantae > Streptophyta > Magnoliopsida > Lamiales > Orobanchaceae > Orobanche > Orobanche coerulescens. The sequence goes on from CM065815.1 coordinate 105,936,004, forward strand.
ATCCATCTAATCAACGGACTACAAGGGTGAGTTTCTATATCTCTTGTGAATTCGTTTTTGATATTCGTATATACGTAGCTTGATCGATCCTCGTAGGGATTCAGATCGAATTAATTTTTGTATTACCGCTTCCGCTAGGCCTTCGTTTTAGGCACCGAATCCCAACAATAACACCCAACTCTATCCACACAACACACGTCTAAGTGTACTATCTAACCGATAAAACTTCTCTATTGACATATCTCTACGACAAGCAACAAGGCGACGCTAACTTAACATAACATCTATAATGACCCATATAATGCAGAATCAACAAAAATGAATAACCATCACAAATTCATTATACAACCTCAATTCACACAATATAAATTGTATAGACAAGAATACTTGCCTCAAAGATCAACACGCGAAAGCCCGACGAACACGGCTCAACCGAATGTCCCCAAAAACCTACAACCTCCGTGAGAAAACAACGACAACATATTTACTACAAGAATACCGTTATGGCCGTAACTGGCCCCGGGAATGAAACTGGACAACAAAACGAAGCGCACCTACGGCCATAATACACCCCTGGTTACGGCCGTATCATCTCTTATGGCCGTAACTCACAAGTCAGAAAAAACGAAATCTTGTTACGGCCGTACGAAGGCAAGCTTACGGCCATAACTATCAAGTCTTACAGCCATAACATCCCTGGCTTACGGCCGTAGCATGCCTGTGATAACAGGCTAGAAGTGAAATAACTTCTCGACAATGAATAATCGGAGAATACCAAGGTGTACCAACTACCAACGGATACAATCACAAAGAGTTTCGCGACATAAACTAAAACGTTCAAATGAAATGCGATTCCGACTACTCAAGGGTACGGGAAACTACAACGTTAGTAATAACCCCAAAACTTTGGGAAATTACAAAATGGACGAAAACATCCGAAACACCCGATACATGATCGAAAAAACAAACGAAAGCTCACACCATGCATAACAACATGAGACGGACCTGCGGCAACGCCGAAATGGCGGTTCGGAACAACGGTTACGAGAATCAAACGAAATAGCGATAGAAATGACATTAAACAAGGAATTGAGTAAAACAAGTCCGAAACAAGCTCGGATGACAAAAAGTCCATTATTAAATATTCTCAAAATATCAATACCGTTACAAGCGAGTCGCCAAAAATGAAAAATACACTAAAAATGAAAATACCGGGAAAAGAAAAAATGCACATATTACATATAACGTGTGCTCCCACTAACCATTAGCGTTCGACAAGCACTCTCCAAGTCAAAGAACACATCATACAAGTATTTACATAAACTTAACGCCCAATCAAGTCTCATAGACTTGCGAATGATTAAGTATTTGAGCCATAAATCTTTCCATTACCGATCCCCTTATCCAATAAGGAGTGGAACGTTTTGCTCTCAAATACAAGGACTAGTTTCTATCTATATATTTACTAGTCAGGATGCCAGTGACTACCAGTAAATAAAGAAACATACAATTGCCTTCTGGTAATGATTTACATAATAACAAGTCCAATGCCTTCTCTCAAATATCCTCAGAGTGGAATTCGAGGGTATACTCCTAACAATCTCCCACTTGCACTCAATGCCACACAATAGGGTATCTAATACCCATATTCTCCAGATGATGCTCCAAGCTCATCTGAGATAGTGGCTCAGTCAGTGGATCAGCGATGATGTCTACTGAGTCTACTATACGCAGCATAATATATCCTTTGCAAACAAATTCTCTCACGAGAATGTGAAACCTAGGCTCCTAAGCATGTGCTACTGCTCTATTGTTATCGTAGAAAACCAAAAACAAGCAGCGCAGCACATGGTGTCACTTAAAGTTCACCCAGTAACTTCTTAATCCAAAACTCTTCCTTTGGAGGCTCCGAGGCCACTTGATACTCAGCCTAACAGGTGGAATCAGCAGTCGAGCTATGCTTGGCACTATGCCAAGATAGTGCTCCTCCATTATGAGTAAAATGTAGCCATAAGTAGAAATAGAGTCATCTTTCTGTCCTTGGAAGTCTGAATTAGTAAAGCCCGTCACATTCAGTTCTCCACCACCATACATAAGGACCAGATCTCTAGTCCTTCTAAAGTACTTGAGAATGTTATTTACGGTGGTCCAATGTTCCCTACCTGGGTTTGTCTGAAACCTACTTACCATGCTCTCAGCATGCGTAATGTCAGGTCTTGTACACAACAAGGCATACATAAAGCTACCCACAGCTGAAGCATATCGTATGTTGGGAAAACAAGAACCCTGTATCGAAACAGCCGGGATATCCAATCCCTGTATCGAATGGTATTTGATAAGAGGTTTTGACATATATGCCAATCCGCATACAGTAAAGAAATCTGTATCGAAGTATTAAGGCATTATCCTGTATCGAAGACCTGCCTCGAATCAGCATATAGTGAAAGCCCTTTAGTACAGCAAGAAGTCTTATAAAAGACCAAGTATGGAAACTGTCTCGAATCTCCAATACAGTTATTTTCCATACAGCTCACAACAGGACAAAGAAGGAATCTCCATAAGTCAAGTACCGTTGAATAAAAAAGTATTTAAATACTCAAGGATAAAGTATTTAAATACTGTCAGTCAACAGATCTTCAAATCCCGCTAAATCCGGATCGTGTTATAATCCCGTTGGAAGGGAATCTCACTCAAACGAATAGATCTCAACGGATATATATTTCAGAGACTATATATATCACATCAAGATGCTGAAGATCAGTTACCCAAGCTATTCAAACTATTATCAGAGCAAAACATATCTCCAAAGCTTACTGCAACTCAGATCAAAAGAGATATACAGTGCTCATCATCATAAACAACACTTCATCAGCTGAAAGCTCTTAAAGTCAAAGTTGTTGTTCACCATCCGTTCTATACTTTGAACAAACCCAGATCAGCCCTGTGTGGACTGAGTAATCCGTGCTTCTCTGGAACTGTGTGTGAAGGATTTGCATTGAAGAAGACGAAGCTTCAGAACTATGTGTGAAGAAGCAAGTCAAAGCATTAGCTCATAACACTACAAAAAAAACAGTTTTTACCGACGCCATTTACCGACGCCAGCACCGCTGTTGTTAAACTTATAATTTACCGACGCCATTTACCGACGCCCGTACCGCCGTTGTTAAACTTATAATTTACCGACGCCATTTACCGACGCCCGTACCACCGTTGTTAAACTTATAATTTACCGACGTCATTTACCGACGCCCGATTTACCGACGCCATTGCTGACGACCGGTTCGCAGACTTATTTTTTTTACAATTAACGACGCCGTTTACCGACGCCATTTACCAACGCCATTACCGACGCCATTTTAGCGTTGGTAATTTTTTTTTTAATTTACCGACGCCGTTTACGCCATTACCGACGCCATTTCGGCATCGGTAATTTTTTAACACAATCCCACATCGAAAAAACATCAATGTTTTTGGTGGTTTATAAACCAAAATCCTTCTCAACCATTTGAAATTGAATGGAGCCCGAACTTGGTCCGTCCGGACCCGCACCCGACCCGCCCGGACCCCGACCTGGACCTGACCGAACCCTCCCGCCTGAGCCCGGACCTAACCCGCCTGAGCCCCGCCTGAGTCCTGACCTGACTTTTTTAATTTTTTTTTTTAATTTAACGACGCCAAAAATGGCTTCGGTAAATGGCGGCGTCGGTAAAAAATTACCGTCGAGCGTTTTTCCAACGGCGGGTTGTCGTCGGTAATGGCGTCGGTAATTTTTTTACCAAAGCCATTTTCTGTTTTACCAACGCCATTTTGGCGTCGGTAAAAACTGTTTTTTTTGTAGTGTAACCAATCTGTGTGAACGGTTCAAGCTAAGATCTTTATATCAATCTGTGTGAACGATATATTGATTGTGTGTTGTTATAATTACGTAGTTGTGTACGTAGTAATTATAATAAACTTTTTACTCTTGTGTGGAGGACCAGTGGATGTAGAGGGGTTTACCTCGAACCACTTTAATTACTGTGTTATTTACCTTCAGTTTTTACTGTTTTAATTACTGTGATTAATTAAGTATACACTATACATTTAGTTGTTGTATATACAGCGACCTACTGTATCTAAGACTTCCGCTACGCACTCAGATTTAAAATCAGTACAGTTTGTTGCTTAAACTATTTCCCAAACTGTATCCAGTATACTTAGTGGCCAACAAGTGGTATCGGAGAGGTTGATTCTAAAAAGAATCAATCGTATTTTTTTTAACCGAATCAGATCCAAAATCACCTATTTTCAAAACAGTCTCTTTCATTTCTGTATTATCACATGGATACTTCTATGATCAACAAAGTGCCTATGTTCTCTATTAACGAATTTGATGATTGGAGAATTAGGGTGGAGGCTCATCTTGCAGCAATGTACGAAGAGATGATTTTTGTGATACAGGATGGCCCTATCAAGATCATGAAGGTAAACACGGCCGCAAGGATTGAAGGCCAACCCCATGCTGAGATGCTCTAAAAGGATCGCGAGCAATGGACCACAGATGAAAGAAAGCGAGCCAACCTTGACAATGTGGCTAAGAACGCGTTATTTGTCACTCTTGACAAAGGCACGTTCTAAAAGGGAAAGAGCTGCAAAACTGCCAACGAAATCTGGGATAAACTCAAGTTGATTTGTGAGGGAACTGAGCTCTCAAAAGAAAACAAGATTTCAAAACTGACTCACCAATTCGAATCTTTCGAAATGAAACCAACTGAGACACTTGAGGAACTTGACCTCAGATTCACTGGTATTGTTGGTGAACTTGAAGCGTTGGGCAAAATTTATACCCAAAAGGAGAAGAATTTAAAAAATTTCAGATCTCTCCCAGCCCGATGGGACATTAAGACCACAGCTATGCGTGTATCTTGCAATCTTAATGAAATATCTACTTTTGATCTCTTCTCTGACCTCAAAGCTTTTGAGTATGATATTGACAGAAGAGAGAAAGCTGAAGAATCTCCTTCAAAGGTCACAGCACTAGCCGCTGTATCGAACCGTCGACACAGCATGCCCAGCTCGTCGAAGTCTAGTCCCAAGAATGCTGACAGTGATGATGATATCCTGTCTCAAGATGAAATGGCGCTTCTCATGCACAAATTCAAAAAGTTCATCAAACAGTCTGGAAAGACACCCTACAGACCCAAACCTGTCCACAAGGTAAGTACCGAAACATCATCTGGTGATGCTAACCTATGCTATAATTGCAGGAAACCAGGGCATTATGCAAATAAATGTCCTCATCCCAAAGTCCAAAGGTTGCCGGAGGCCGAGCAACAAGAGAGAGATGAAAGAAGACGTGCTTGGAAAGACAAGCTCAAGGCCCTGATTGGAGAATCAGAAGCCTCCCCCACACCATCCAAATCAGCAGAATGTCTTCAGGTGGTCACTGAAAGTGATTCATCTGACGATGAGTTCGATGATAAAGCATATATGTGCTTTATGGCCAAAGACATTCCCGAAGGTGAAGATAGCGATGATGAGGTAAGTTCAACCTCAGCTATTCCATCAAATGCATCTCATACTTTTGAAAACATGATGAATGAATTTAAAAACATTCAAAAGGCCCATCAGACACTGAAAACTGAGAATATACAGCTTCAATTAGCTAATTTAGAGCTGAAAGATGAAAATGACTTGCTGAAAATAAATTATGAAAATATGTCTCTTGACTGTGAAACCAGCAAAGTCGATTTTGAAAAACTCATGGAGAGCAATCATCAACTTGCTCATAAACTAAGTGAGGCTAAAACTCACAACGAGAGCAAAACAAATGATTTGGTTCTACTTCAAGCCAAAATCACAACTCTCGAAAAGCGAGAAATTGAACTTGAGACCACTCTGAAATCGTTCGAGAAATCGTCCAAAAGAATGGAAGAAATACTGAGCACTGGGAAAAATGCTCATGATAAAAGTGGCTTAGGATACAGTTCATGTTCAAACAAAGGGAAAACTAGTACAGTGTTCGTCAAGAGTGTGGAACACATTACAGAATCGGAAGAAACCCCTAGTCCCGTGAAGGAACCTGTTGTACCGAGAAAACCGAAGGCTGCTATTCCGCCCCCACAATCCTATTCCAGACAGCGGAATCATAAGCCATTCCAACCTGTGAAGCGCACTCAATAGCATGCTCCCAGAGCATATCAACAGCGCCAACAGCCGTTCAGAAGGAAGGCTGTATCCAACCACCAAAGGCCCGCACGGCAGTACTATCAGTACAGCACGCCTAGGTATTGGATACAGGAGCCCCGTTATCCATCGAGACAGCAGATGCCGGTTCAGTATCAACAACAGCATTGGGAATCCAACTGGAGACCCAGAAGGCAAGCCGTTAGACCTAAGAAAATGGCTCCACCTCCAAGACGGCACTCGTACTGGATTAATAACAATAACCCTGAATTTTTCATGCATAATAATTATCATGGTTATAACAACTACGGATATGCCCCCCGTAGATATCGCAACACTGTACCGAGTATGACCTACAGTAAATCAATTGCTGCCAGGAAAACTTGGGTACCTAGAGGAACTAACAATCATGGACCCAAAAATCAAAGGGGACCTAAATCTACTTAATTTCTTTGTAACAGGACATTCTAGAGGAGGATACCTGGTACTTTGATAGTGGATGCTCTCGGCACATGACCGGAGATAGGAGCAAGCTATCAGATTTTGTAGAAGTTCGCAGTCTAAAAGTTCGCTTCGGTGATAAATCTAAAGGAAGAACAAGAGGGAAAGGAAACCTACTTGTCGGAAAATTCAAAGTAACCGATGTTACATATGTTGAAGGCTTACAGTATAATCTACTTAGTATTAGCCAGTTCTGCAATAAACAATTCTCGCTGAAATTCTATATAGATTGTTGTAGAGTCAAGAACATCCAAACCAAGGAAGTTGTGCTTACAAGAAGCAGATCAGGTAACATGTATATTGCTGACTCGAAGCCTATGAGCTCCTAAATTCCATGCTTTGTTGCCAAAGGCACTGCAGATCTTAGCTGGTTATGGCACAAGAGGATGTCTCACGTCAACTTCAAGACGATCAACAAGCTCTCAAGACAGGGAATGGTTAGAGGTTTGCCAAATGTGTCATTCAAGAAAGACAGCGTCTGCGGACCATGTCAGAAAGGCAAGCAAATCAAGTCAACCCTGAAGAGCAAATCCTACCTTTCAACCCAAAGAGTGTTAGAAATGCTACACATGGATCTCTACGGTCCTGTAGACCCAGTAAGTTTGGGAGGTAAGAAATATTGCATGGTTGTTGTTGATGATTATTCCAGGTATGCTTGGACGATCTTCCTTAGCAAGAAGAAGGAAACAACATCAAAGCTGCCCGAGCTCCTGAGAAAGTTGCAAAATGAAAAGGCATCGACTATCGTGTGCATTCGTTCCGACAGAGGTATAGAATTTACTAACCGCTTTATAGAGCAATACTGTTCGGAGAATGGAATACAGCACGAATACTCAGCTGCCCGTACACCTCAATAAAATGGTGTTGCCGAGCGAAAGAATAGGACGTTGAAAGAAGCAAAAAGGACAATGATTGCCGCAAGCAAGTTGCCACAGCGTTTCTGGGGTGAAGCAACCAATACAGCATGCTGTACTCAAAACCGCTGTATCGTCAACAAGCACCACAACAAAACAGCATATGAGGTATGGAACAACAAAACTCCATTAGTTTCGTATTTCCACATTTTTGGATGCAGGTGTTATGTATTGAATAATGGGAAGGACCAACTTAGAACCTTTGATGAGAAATCAGATGAAGGAATATTTGTAGGATACTCCTCCGTCAGTAAAGCTTTCAGAATCTTTAACAAAAGGAAGCTGACAATCGAGGAATCAGTTCATGTAGTGTTCGACGAACCACACCATGACCCTACAGGAGTAGAAGATGTTACCCAGAACATTCAACATCTATCTATCTTGGATCCTCCAACTCCCATAAAACCTGTCGTTCATTTAGAAATCAACCTCGCAGCTGTAAGAATCGAAGTGGATGAAGCCGACATTGTACAAGCTGAAGCTATATCTACATAAACTCTCGATACAGTACGGTATCCTGAATTAGAACCCGACCGAAGATGGTTGAGAGACCACCCGCAAGAGCTGATCATTGGAAACATAAATGCTGGTGTTTCTACTCGTAGGAGAATACAGAGTACACAAGGAAATGTACTTTGTGCACAAGAAGAATCTGATGCTGAGACATCACAATTTCCTGAATGGAAATCTCAATCCGAGCTTAGAAGACTCAATATGTGCACTATCGTTGTATTCTTAGCCTAGTCCGAACCTGTTTCAACCATAGACGCTCTTAATAATTCTCACTGGATAACATCTATGGAAGAAGAGCTTAACGGTTTCGAAAGAAACAATGTATGGTATCTTGTACCCAAACCTACACATCAATCAGTTATAGGAACCAAATGGGTGTTTCGAAACAAAAAGGATCGAAATGGACTTCTTATAAGGAATAAATCCAGACTAGTCGCACAAGGCTATAGTCAGGAAGAAGGCATAGACTATGATGAAACCTTCGCCCCTGTAGCGAGACTAGAAGCCATCAGGATATTTCTAGACTTTGCCGCCCATAAGAGCTTTATTGTATACCAAATGGACGTCAAGAGTGCATTCCTGAATGGCGACCCTGCAGAAGAAGTTTATGTTGAACAACCACCAGGGTTTGCTAACACAAACGGTATCGATCTAGTTTACAGGATAAGGAAAGCACTGTATGGACTTAAACAAGCCCCTAGAGCCTGGTACGAAACCCTGTCCCAGTATCTAACCAACAACGGATTTGAGAAAGGTGCTGTGGACAAGACCTTGTTCAAAATACAGGAAGGTGATGACCTTGTTATGGTGTAAATCTATGTGGATGACATAATTTTTGGTTCAACTAACCTTGCTTTGTGTCAAAGGTTCTCTCATCTCATGTAAAGTAAATTTGAAATGAGTATGATGGGGGAACTTAGTTATTTTCTAGGTTTGCAGGTAAAGCAGTTGCCTACATGCATTTTCATCAACCAAGAAAAATACAGCAAGGAACTTCTCAACAAATTTGGAATGAACACTTCCAAATCTTCGCCAACCCCCATGAGCACTTCCGTGCAAATTAGTGCAGATGAAGCCGGAAAGCCGTTTGACCAATCACTCTATAGGAAGCTCATTGGTTCGCTCCTATACCTAACGGCTAGCAGGCCCGATATCCAGTTTGCTGTTGGAGTGTGTGCGAGGTATCAAGTAGCCCCAAAGGAATCACACTTCAATACAGCTAAACGAATCCTGAAGTACATTAAAGGAACAGTCGATCCAGGACTATGGTATCCTAAGGAAGGAGGATTCGATTTAGTTGGATACAGCGACTCGGATCTCGGAGGCTGCAAGCTATTTAGGAAGAGAACAAGTGGAACTTGTCACTTTCTTGGACCTAGACTCGTTTCTTGGTTCAGTAAGAAGCAATTGGCTTACTCTCTTTCCACGGCTGAATCTGAATACTATGCTGCTGGTAGCTGCTGTATGCAGATCCTTTGGATGCAGCAACAATTGTCAGATTATGGAATCGATGCCAGAGCGACTCCAATCATGTGTGATAGCACGAGTGCAATTGCAATCACGCACAATCCTGTCCTGCACTCGCGCACTAAGCATATCAACATGAAGCATCACTTTATAAGGAATCACGTCGAGAACAAGGATGTTCGCCTTGAAAAAGTTCATACAGACATTCAGCTAGCAGACATCTTCACCAAGCCTCTCGACACAGCCAGATTCAACATGCTCAGACAAGAATTGGGAATGCTACAGCCAGACTCCCTGTAAGTGATTTACTGTTTTTACTCAACAAATTGAGGGGGAACGCTGTAAGACCCAAGAATACAGTATCCAACGTTAATTATTTGTACACTCAGAACCGTCAATATAGCACTGTAGTGAGCGAAGACATATGAATTCTACAGCTAACGTGTGCAATAATTAAGGGGGAATACTGTAGGACCCATGAATACAGCATTAATCCTCAAGTTCTCAGATGGAATTTAAAACCTATATGTACCTTTTAAGGGGGAACGTCAGATCGACGGAAACGGCACATACTATAGGATTTCGATTCAGTATATATATAATATAATATTATTTCTTTTCAAAATGATTTTTGTCCACGTGCCCTGTTTTTATGTCAAACGTCATGTACATTAAATGCCTTACACGACATCTGGACAACTGAATCTCAAAAGCCGCGATGTTTTAAATTGTTTATTGTTTTAAAACCGCCATTTTAGGCATTTAGGGTGACACAAATGTCAGAAGTGGGACCCGCTCATTTTTAAACATTTTTTTTGGATTAGCGTACCAGTGACACTCAGTCCATCTTAACCGTTGATTTCAAAAACCGGTTCCCATCCCTTAAAATCTGACCATTCGTACTCTGCAGAACCCTATTTCGCCGCCCAACTATAAAAGGACTGAATCTGCCATTAGAGACTTTTTACGCTTTCTGCAAATTTAAGAGTTCTCAAGCAAAAATAGCCTACATACTTTTCTGCATTTTACTGCATATTTCGGTTATTTTCTTGCACTTTTTCTTGAAAAATCATCAAATGGCTGGACAAACTTCTTCTCCCGCTCTGAAGAAAACCGCTAACATCATCAATGGACGGATCTTTTCAAGATCTGTTATCATTGAGCGCATTCTGTCTGAAACCAACGACGCAGAACCCATGGAGTACATCATAACTCGTCTTCGCCAACAAGGCCTCTATCGCCTTGGAAGTCAGACCGCTGATAAGTACGATGCTCATCTGGTTGAGGAATTTTACCTCAACGCCGCCGTACGCTTTTTGTCATTGGCCCAAGGAGGTCATGTTGCTGACATTACCGCTACAATTCAAGGAGTTGAGATCTGTGTGGATAGCGATCTGCTCCAGAATATCTACAGGCTACCCGCTGATGGCCTGACTATGGATCAACTTGAGACATTTGGGTCTCAAGAGCTAATAACTAAATTTTATGGACTGTTCACAGGCTCCAAAGTTGTTGACATGGTTCAGACCACATGTCACAAGAAAATTTTTTGTCTCCCTTATGTGTATCTTCATGATTTTTGCTGCAGGATAATTGAGAATCGAACCGGTGCGTTCGAAATGTGTACCAATCTGAGGTTCAGGATGATGGTGGCTATTTTGACCTGTGAAAACGTCAACTGGTGCCAGATAATCCTGAAGCGCCTGCAAGACGAGGTGTGCAAGCCTGCCACCCAGAAGAAATCTTTTGGTTTGATGTTAAACCATATCCTGACGAAATGCGGACTATCGCAATCCGCTAATGCTAAGAAGAATAACTCCAGAATATACCTAGGAGGCGTCAAGCCTACTGCGTATAATCAAACCACTATGGTCTGCAACCACCCGAAAACTGGAAGTATGCCAGTTTCCGCAAATCCTCGAGATGAACCTTTGAAGTCCCAGGACGTGGAATCTTCAAAGAAGAGAAAGAGATCTCACATCAAGAAACACATTGCTGGTGAGAAGCCAAAGAAGAAACTTAGGAGGCTTTCTAAAGTCAAATCTGCCAAGCCCTCCGAAGAAGTTTCCCCCGTGGCTCAACCCACTAAAGAACAACCCCAGGGCCCAACCCCTGTGGAAGAGGTGTCCACTACTGTATCGACAGTAGATCCTGAGCCTTTGGCGGCTAGGACGGATGATGAGACATCTGCCAATGAACAAGACTTTAGCGATTCGGCTGCCCAATTGGAGCCAAAAGCTACTTCTCCTCTGCGGGATCCCACACCCGTACAGGATCCATCTTCCTTCGGGGCACCATCCCCTATAAGGAATCCCACTTCCATACAGGATCCCATACCTGTACAGGAATCCCTCGCTACAGCGTCTCCAGACGTTGTACGTAGTCCCTCCCCTGACACCATTATTCATAAGACCCTTCTCTCTGTTCAAATTGAACATGCTTACGAAAGATTTCTAACATGGAAAGGCTACAGGCTAGCTCCGTATGAAACATTGTACAACTTGAGCGATTGGAGCCAAGAAGAAAGATTCGTATCAGAAGTGACGGACTCGATGGAAATTAAAGCCCTGATCCGATAGGATAATCCCCTCTGCAAGGAGCTGATTGAAAGCCATCTTTTGCAGAAATCTGACGCAAGAAGGAAAGGAAAGGATAAGTCAGAGGACTCTCCCAAAAATCCAAAAGACGACGATGACAATGACTCAGACGACGATGACGATGCTTTTCAAGCTGGTCTGAGGATGAGTCGTGAAGAGGTTCAAGCTAGAGACGCCTCTCCACCAAAAGACGACGAAGGGCCATCAACCCAGAATAAGCCCCCTTCGCCACAGCAAAAGATAATTCATGACGAGGAGGAATCAGTCCCTCAAGTCGAGGAAGTTGAAGCAGTTTTGGAATAGGCACCTAAGCCTGCTGCCACCAAAGAAGTTGTCACTGAGAGACAACAGGAGGATTCAGTCCCTCCTGTATCCATGTCTACTGAGGAAACTTCGCAACAGGAGGACACTCAACCCCCTGCCGCCGAACCAGAACAAGCTGCTCCCGCCCCTTCAACCGTGGAATCCGAGGACGGTATTGTACCTGAGGATGTCCAACTTACTTCACGCCCAACCGTGAATGTAAGGAGGTTGAACAGCTCTGAAGACTTTGCTCAACCAGATTCCCCAATTTCTGCCGCTAGGAAAGAGCGCCTGCGTGCACTTGGTCTTTAAACTGTATTCATTCAGGATGCAGTGAATGCTCTGTCTTCCATTGAGAAAGTATTGAATTGGATGCATACTTCTGCCGTGGAGGAGATGACCACTCTACAACATGAAGTATCTCATGTTGTCGAGGCATTCGTTATTCTGCCAGAAGTTTTCAAACAAGCTCTGAAAATCATGGAAGACAAGCAGGAGCAACTCCTGAAGGAAGAAGCAACTAAAACGCGAATAGCTGAAGCCAAGACTGCATGTGCCATGATTGAAAATAGCTCTCAATTACGCGCCCACGACAAATGTATCTAGGACATGTCTCAGACGCTTTCCGCCCTTGTAGAGAGAATGACTAACATCGAGATGAAACAGGATGCTGCATTAGAAATCCTAGAACGTCTTGATGAAGCCAAAAAGGGGGAAGAGGCAAGAGAAGCTGCTAGGAGAATCAGGATACAGCAAGAAAGGGAATTTGAGGCTGCTCAAGACATCATCACTGCCGATTTAAACAAGCTAGCCCCTCCCTCCCAAAGTTTTAAGATTTCAGGCTCCCAACCTGAATTTCATGATCCAAATGTTCCGTGGCAAAATCTAATCCAAAGACCTTCTGAGATTCGTCTGCCGACCAACTGCCATCCAACTGCCGATGAAGTGAAGCAATGGAGGAAAAACGAACTGATGAGATACTTTGTCAAACTCATCAGGGAATCTGCCATCTTCAAGAACTATAAAATGTTAGTGGAGGCCGCAGACAAATTTACGAAGATGCTAGAAGACGGAAAACTCCCTCTCCAGCTAGATATGAAGAGCAAGCACAGAAAAGGAGACCGGATCACCCATCCAGAAGACTGGATTCTTGCCTTTGATCGATCCTATGAAGGAAGAGCTATATAGTAGGATCGAGGCAACAATTCCCTACAAAACTGGTGGCGTGGTACCGAGAATGATCCAGGGAGAAAGCCATGGAAGCATGCGGACTACATATATGAGTTGAAAATCTTTGTATATTATTTTTGCTTTGTAATTTTTCTCTTCGAAACAGCAAACCATGTACTCAATTTATTTTGAATATCAATAAAAGTGTTTGTTTGTCTTGAAAGATTACAACTCATAATCTACTGTGTTGATGTATGATTACTTAATTTGTTTGATAAAAATCTCAAGTATAAAAACTTGATTGAAAATAAAGCTGTATGAACTAGTCTACGAACAGTTCATGATTTCAGTTGTAAGTTTAGAATACATTGTAAGATTGTGCCTGCGCGCCAATCATAAGCTTAAGTTGTAAAAATCCTTAACTGTATCGAACTCGCCTGCGAGCAGTTCATTAGATAGAGTAAGTTGCTGAAAGACAGACCTTTTGACAAAAGACCGAGAATTCTGCCAGAAGACATCAAAGAAGATCACTTCATGAAGAAGGTTTTGGCATCATCAAGAAGACTTGAAAAGTTAAGAAAGTAAGTCTTGGCAAATTGTCAAAAAGGGGGAAATTGTTGGGAAAACAAGAACCCTATATCGAAATAGCCGGGATATCCAATCCCTGTATCGAATGGTATTTGATAAGAGGTTTTGACATATATGCCAATCCGCATACAGTAAATAAAACTGTATCGAAGTATTAAGGCATTATCCTGTATCGAAGACCTGCCTCGAATCAGCATATAGTGAAAGCCCTTTAGTACAGCAAGAAGTCTTATAAAAGACCAAGTATGGAAACTGTCTCGAATCTCCAATACAGTTATTTTCCATACAGCTCACAACAGGACAAAGAAGGAATCTCCATAAGTCAAGTACCGTTGAATAAAGAAGTATTTAAATACTCAAGGATAAAGTATTTAAATACTGTCAGTCAACAGATCTTCAAATCCCGCTAAATCCGGATCGTGTTATAATCCCGTTGGAACGGAATCTCACTCAAACGGATAGATCTCAACGGATATATATTTCAGAGACTATATATATCACATCAAGATGCTGAAGATCAGTTACCCAAGCTATCGAAACTATTATCAGAGCAAAACATATCTCCAAAGCTTACTGCAACTCAGATCAAAAGAGATATACAGTGCTCATCATCCTGAACAACACTTCATCAGCTGAAAGCTCTTAAAGTCAAAGTTGTTGTTCACCATCCGTTCTATACTTTGAACAAACCCAGATCAGCCTTGTGTGGACTTAGTAATCCGTGCTTCTCCGGAACTGTGTGTGAAGGATTTGCATTGAAGAAGACGAAGCTTCAGAACTGTGTGTGAAGAAGCAAGTCAAAGCATTAGCTCATAACCAATCTGTGTGAACGGTTCAAGCTAAGATCTTTATATCAATCTGTGTGAACGATATATTGATTGTGTGTTGTTATAATTACGTAGTTGTGTACGTAGTAATTATAATAAACTTTTTACTCCTGTGTGGAGGACCAGTGGACGTAGAGGGGTTTACCTCGAACCACTTTAATTACTGTGTTATTTACCTTCAGTTATGTTTTAATTACTGTGATTAATTAAGTATACACTATACATTTAGTTGCTGTATATACAGCGACCTACTGTATCTAAGACTTCCACTACACACTCAGATTTAAAATCAGTACAGTTTGTTGCTTAAACTATTTCCCAAACTGTATCCAGTATACTTAGTGGCCAACATGGTATATTACTCATTTCCTTTCATTGTTCCTCACAATGGGGACACATCTTCAAGGTAAGTTTTATTCCATGTCGCATCGGTAGGAACCCTATTTTAGAATAATCTATCTTAAATCGCTTTAAGATTTTATCTATATAGAGGGCTTGGAAAATACATACCAATCTCTTCGCTCTATCCCAGTAGAGTCGAATCCCAAGAATATAGCTTTCTTCTCCCAAGTCTTTCATGGAGAACCTACTCAATAGCCAAGCTTTCACATAACTGAGCATTCACACATCGTTTTCCTATTAGTAGACTGTCATCTACATATAGTACTAAGAATGCGATCTTGCTCCCACTAGCCCTCTTGTATACACAAGGTTCCTCTTCATTTTGCACGAAGTCAAACTCTTTGACTGCTCGTCAAAATGAAGATCCTAACTACGTGAAGACTGCTACAGTCCATTTCATGGAGTCTACATCCACCATTGCTAGGTCATAGATCACGGGTCGGTCTCTTGGTATCACCTGGAACCTCATGGAGACCCAATTCCTCCAAGTGCATAAAACCATACCTCTCAGGTAATTAAGACACTCTATTAGACCTAGGAGGTGATTATACTTGTGTTTCAAAAGGTTCGGTTCCATTCTTCTTGAACAGGTGTCTCCTGGGGAGTTTCATTGTATTCTTCTAAAGAAATACTTCTACCTGCTCCACCTTCCTGAATGAACTCATCTTCCAGGAAGTGTGCTTCCAAAGCAACAATGATCTTTCGATCTACGGGCATGTAGAATAGATAACCCATTCCCAGATGGGAATCCAATGAAAACGTCCCTTTATGGACCTTGCTTCCAATTTCTCCGCCTTAGTCTTCTTGACATAGGAAAGATATTCCCAAATCCTAATATGATTATGACTTGGTTTCCTGCCCTACCACATCTCATGCGGAGTTTTTAGGAACAGAGTTTGAAGGACATCTGTTCAAGATATAAGCAGCAGTCAGGAGCGCATTACCCCACAAGTAAATGGGTAAGTCGATGTAGCTAAAGTCCCTGTGAAGGGTAACTTAGTCATTTTGTCTTGAAGGAAAGATTCACAAGTTGGATAGGGATACGATCCTAATAGACCGGTAAGCCCTTCTTTCTCCATTTTATGAACCTTGGCCTGACCAACATGACCAAGTCTAAGATGCCACTTAAGTGCTTGGTTTGTTTCATCCCTACCACGCTTCCTAGTTATAGTATTCACATTAGTTTTATTCTTTAGATTCAAATAGTATAAACCATTTAGTAATGTAGCAGTACCAACCAATTTATTTCTAAAATAAGTACGACAGGACCTATCTACAAATAAATAAATAAAATCCTTTATGGTCCATGACGGGGTTGATACAATATTTTTGTTTCCCTTGGGCAAAACAAGTACATAATCCAAAGTACAGTAAAATCGGATTCTAAATCCAACATACGTGATCCGATGTTAGTAGCCTCGACTCTATGCCCATTGCCGAATGCCACCATCACTTCTCCAGCTTCAAGCTTCCTACTTCGCTCCAGTTCCCTGATACATTATACATATGTGAGAACTCGCACCAGTGTCAAGTATCGAAGAAGTAGAATAAACCGTTACAGAACAATTCATTTCCAAACATTGTAGTTCCATACCTGAAGATGCATTGTGGTTAAGTTTTGGATAGTTCTTCCTACAGTGGCCTAGCACACTGCAGTTGATGCATGCATCTGTCTTCTTGGCCACCTTGCTCTCTAGAAACATAGGGGTCTTCCCTTATGTTTCTGTATTCCACTGGGCTTGAACTGCTTCTTGCTCTTATTCTTATTGTTCTTGGACCTCCAAGGCCCTGAAAAAATTACAATGCAGCCTTCTTCGGCCTAGTCTTTATCTGAGACTGTGCCGTACTCAGTTTGTTCATTCGCCCGGCTAGGTTGCAAGTAATTTCATTGTAGTTTAAATTCATTACAAACTGAGAGAAGGAGTCACTAAGTGACTGTAAGATAAGGTTGGTCTGCAGAGAAGCATGCATCCTAAAATCAAGAGCCTCCAATATCTCGATCATAGATATCATTTGGAGGACATGATCCCCAACTTTCTCACCTTCATTCATCCAAGCACCAAACAACTGCTTCGATATCTCATACCGAGCATTTCGACTGTGCTCCCATAGAGCTCAGTAAGATGTGCCAGAATCGCTCTTGAAGAGGCATGTTATCATGGGCCCTCTGAAGCTCATTATTCATTGAGGCCATCATGAAACCTCGGACCCTGACATCATTTTTATCCCATTTCTCATGGGCATAAACCTCTTCCTGATTTGCCCTGGTCCTTACAGGAGCCAGTGGGATGTTCGCCTCCAAGACGTAGCCCAGCGTCTCCATACTGAGGACTATCCTCAGATTGTGGAGCCAGTCCACAAAGTTAGGTCCAGTAAGGTTGTTTTTTCAAGTAAAATAGCGAGTTGATTCATTGTCTATTGAGAGAGTGTTGTTGTTAACTGCAGAGAATAGTTGTAGATTCATTAGTGATTGTTTAATTATGGTCCAAGTAAAGAATTTAAGGACTTTGTTTACGATTGTTGTTAACTTCATAGTGGTGATCGGGTTCTTTACAAAGTTTAATAGAGGGCAACACATTTAGTTTCTATTTTATTATTTTTTATAAAGTGGTGTCTAACATCAACCCATCTAATAGATGACTCAATCTTCTTTTATCCCTAGCTCACCTGCCCTCAACCCATACGGTATATATGGCTCGCTGAACTATCTAAGTTTAAACCATCAACTCCTATCAGTATGACAATTGAATCATACCTAGTGACCCATACAGTTTAAGGGTTCGATTTGTCACAACCAAAGGCATCTAATACACTCAAGGAATTTATCAACCTTCCCCAAAATACTTCCCCAACATACTCGGAAGAATAATATTTCGGTTTTAGATTTCAATTATCCATGAGTTTGACGGGGGTAGGAAACTTCGCAACCTTTATAACTTAGTGTTTGTTAGTGGAAGTATTACACGATTATATGTTTCACATTACATATTAATCCATTTATAAGCATGGTTTGATGGTTGTTTGTTCGTCATATAATATGAAAATATCCACAACCTATTATCTACCAACATGCAGTTCATGGACCGTTCCTAAGCACAGAGTCGTCATCGACTCAACAAAATTACAAGTAATCAGATTACATGTCTTGAATCTTCATCTTCATGGTAGTTCGTCCTCGGCTCTTCATCATAGATAATTTATTACATCAGTAAGAAATGCATTGTATACAAATTTACTAATAAATTTTTTTTGGCCGAAAATGGCATTTACAACCCATCGAATAAAGATTCGGAACTAAGTCCATGAACTACATCACTATTCCAATAAAATCCAATAAACACATTTAAGTAATGGCATAAATGATATATATTATCAATTGATCTAATCAATATAAAATAATCCAGTTATTAGAATTAATCCGATTAATTCATACAATCGATAATTTTCTCTTGTTCCGGACGAAAATAAATATTCCATTAAATTAACTCCCTAAAAAAATAAAAATAGCATATTTATATTCAAGTCAAATTAAATCAAATTTAATCTGTGGAAAATTAATTTACCAAACATGAAATATGAAAACAAAGTCGGAAACACAAAGGACGGGCCAAGCCCGAGAGGTCAGCCCCCTCTCCACCATTACCTACCCCCGGCAGACAGGTTGCTGTCGGCAACCGAGCTACCGAGTCCGACCACTTTTTCGACTCGTCTTTTCATCCATAATCCAAACATAATATTTTTATAATTTTTGAATTACACATATAAATCAGTTTTTTCAAAAGGAAACTAGATTTATATTGTAACATAAAATCATGAATAAATTTTTAGATGAGCAATTAAACATTAACGATTAAAATAATTGTGATTCTAAATCATAAAAATATTGAATCAAGCATTATAAATGCGAATATCGTATATACGATCGCATAGACCTCGCTCCGATACGAATGTTGGGATTCAGGGTCTAAAACCAAAGTCGCAGCGGAATAATTAGGTTGACCTAATCAAGTAACTAAATCCTTGAAACAAGATCGATCAAGCATTGTATACACGAATATAATAAACCAAAGCATGAATACGAAATTATACTCTTGAAGTCCTTTCATGAAATATTGAACAAAATTGATCTATGTTTTTGCAAAATCCCGAGCACCGAAAGCACCATGTCTCTACATATCAGGCATCGGAAGGTGATCGGAAAATTTTCTATCAACTTAGTCCTGAAGAATACGATTGGAAGTAGATAGAATTAGCTTGTATTTAATTTTAAAAATAGTCTAAGTATTTTTACATATTATTTTTCTTCTCAAATACACTTAAAACTCAAGTGCATGAAACTAGGAAAAAATCTCTCTCTCTCTATTCTTCCTCTCGGTCGAACACGTCTTAGGAAAGTGGAGGATGATGTTTATCTAATACCCAAATCGCACACCTCAATTATTCATCAAAGCCTTAAAATAACATATCTAATCTGTCATCAAAATCCCTCCGTTTTGGCCCTTTAAACGGACATTCATGTATCTAGTCTGATAGATAAACCTTGGTACGTTTCAATATTAATATAATTAATTAATCTAATTAAAAATAAATTATCTAAGAAATAATATGAATAAAATTAATTACCCAATATCTTATTTAATTCACGAGATCGATTTAATTTATACAATAAATTAAATTATACATCCAATGTCCAATATTAAACAAGATAGAATAACCTATTTTAATCCGTCGTCAATTCATGTATCGCGACTCTGTAAGTTCATTATAATTCGGAGGAACCAATGAGTGTTAGCACCAACAGCAAGTCTTGTGGCCTACACCGTAACCTAACAGAGAACGAATGATAGGGATCATTCCAAAAACCATTATGTTATGAATACGTATACGTATAAACCCTTCACTCATATATCCCGGTCAAGTATTAGGGTCACAGTAATGTCAAACCCTATTGTAACTTGACTCATTACATGTTAATGCAAATCGAGGTCACTGAGCTCTCGTGTATCAAATACCACCAGCTCTAAATGCTTTGTCCAAAGACTTATGATCTCATTTCCTACTAACCGCTAGGACATTTTCCTGCTCACTTACAGGAGAAAGAATCATATCTTGGTATTCAGTAGAGACTGATACTTGGGACTAAGTTGAATTTCGAGGTTGACCGCACCAACAGGTGATTGGATCGAACTACTCTAATGACTAACTTAATGTTACAAGCACATCTCCTACTGAATCCTCAAATCAAAGGTTCACGCATACCTCTCACAACCTTCCGGTTCAGTCATTGACTATCCCAGAGTGAAGTCCGTGTGATCGAATTGAGGTGAGTCGTGTCCGAGTTTACTAATCCCATTAGCATACTTATACATAGTGAAGACAGGCACTCTCCATGCCAAAGTACACGTTATGCAAATTTTGCCTAAACTTAATGCCAGTTAAGATTTATCGACTTGCGAACCAGTTAAGCATTCGAGCCCTAAGCACTCTTAGTGTTTATCTCCTTATCATCATAAGGGGTGGAATGTTTGCTTGTTTGCTCTCAAATGCAAGGACTATTTGTTCTATTTATCAAATCATGACGCCAATGATATACAATAATATAGCAATAATAAATGTCTTATTTAATTGATGTTCATAATTGCAATACAATGCTCTTGTGATATCTTTATATTTCTCTATCTATTAATTTTACTAATTAGTGATGTCTAAATAGAGATAATTTTGTTTTGATATTTAACTATGAATTACTTGTCGATTTTGTGTTACTTTAGAATTGTTGAGTACAGTTTGGTGTTTAATATTTTTATGTAGAAGTTAAATATGATGCATTGTGTAATATTTTTTGAATCATGTTTATTGATTACAGTGGAGCGAACATTTAATTTCTAAATTGTCATTTATATGTATGTTTAACACGCCTTACCCATTTTATCAATATACGATAAGTATTGCAATATATATATATATATATTATACATACCCACGCACACTTTATATATCTACACACAACAGGCCTACACAAGGGGAAAGGACAGGAGTCAAAAAGGTAAAAAAAGAAAAAAAATGAAAGAAGAAGAAAAAAATAAAAGAAAATAAAAGAAGAGAACAAAGAGAGAACAGGAGGTTTAGTGGCCATGGATCTCACTTTCTGCCAGGTAAATTTTTATAATTTCTACATCAAATTGTTTGTTGTGATGAGTAAAACATAAATATATGTTCGGTTTTTTCAATCGATGTCGGAAAGTTGATACGAAACCGACTACTCCAAGTGAAGAAGACGAAGTAAGAATTGACATAAAACACCTCGACCATACTCCAACGTACTTGGGCGAGAGAACTGAAACGAGGCCTGGAGTTACATTGATAATCGGAATTGGGGTAACTTAAAGACAACTTGCATCTTGGGGAGGGGAGGAAATTCAAGTGGCAATTAAACAATAAAAGAATGTTCAGCTTTCTCTTACAAAAGCAGCAGGATTCTTGGCAAAAAGGGCGGCTGTCAACTTTCAACTTAGAGACAAAGCCCAGCTTTTACTTTTGTTTGCAAGTGCCGTGGGGAACTTTTTATTATCTTTTCAGTATTTTAAGAACAGCTTGTATTAGTTTAAGTTTATTTTGTCAGGCCACTTTTGCCTATAAATAGTGGCAGTAGAGTTGTAATGGGAGAATTATTGAATGTTGAAGAATTGAGAACACTTTGTGTTTTTCTGGTGAATGCTTTTCATCAAAACTTGGTTTTTATTCGACGCGTTTCGAATACTAATCCGATTGATTCTCAATAGGTCTTGAGGAGAAATCACTTTATCAAATTATAGGTCTAATTTGATAAAACCTCTGTTTATATCTTGTTTCGATATTCTGTTTATTTTTCGATACAGTTGTATACTTGTCCGATATTCCGCATAAAGTGTCGTTCGATCCTTCGAACTTATTTCTGCTTTAACTTTGTTTCCGTCCAAAACGTCCGCTTGAGTGTCATTGTTTGAGGTGGACTGCTTTAGTCATTTTCGATTGGCCAAATTCCTATCCCGTTGCCGTATCGAATTACCGTCTTCATCAATTATCGTATTGTTCTTGTAGCGGCGGTTGTCACCAGTTCCCGGCTTTCTTGCCGATAGCTTCCGTCACAAAGAAGCCTTCCGTCAGATCGATAGCGAATTCGCATAACCGGTGAGAATTCGTATCATAAGTGGCATCGGAGCCCAAGTTCTTGATCTTTGGCATTATGGATCTCAACGACGCCGATTTCTTGGCAAAACTTCGTGACGACCGCGTGACGCACGTAACAACGCGACCGGCGTTGGCAACCTAGGCGTGGTGACTATGAACGACCCTCACGCCATGTCGAAGAGTTCAAGGTGAACGAGCTTCGAGTTCGTTGGAGGGACCGACCAAGTTTACGGAATGGGAACGAAAAATTGATCGTATGTTCGAATTTAAAGACCTTGACGATGAGAAAAGGTGTAAGTATGCAATTCTCAAGTTGGGGAAAGGAGCTTCACTTTGGTACGAAGGAGTGAAAACACGAAGAGCTCGTGACGGGAAAGAAAAGATCCGTTCGTGGGATTCGTTAAAAGAAAACTTCGCAAAAGATATGTACCAAAGATCACACGGTTATCCTTGTACAGAAGATTGCGAGATCTCATGCAGGGAAAGTTAAATGTCGGTGAGTACATTGAGGAATTTGAGAATCTAACCTTAATGGGAGAGATAGAGGAGAATGAGGAAGAAGATGTCGCGATTCTTGCGTGGCTTAAACCGAAGCATAGCTAACTCGGTGGAACTATATCCATACGAGGACTTCGATACTTTATGTGGGTTATGTGTGAAGTTAGAAGCTCAAAACAGATAAAGATGTATAAACCCGAGTTTCCATCAAGTTTGGAAACCCAAGCGTCGGATCTAGTTCACCGCTAAGGCAATCGTACCGACTCCGGTTCTGCGATTCCCGCTAAGGCAATCGTACCTATGTACCGAAGGAGACGAGTTTGGCTAAAGTGAGATGTTTCAAATGTCAAGGATTCGGGCATTATCAAAATGCTTGTCCGAACAAGCGAGTGGTGACACTAAGGGAAGGCATCACGATCCGAGACGAGTTGTTGGTTGAGGAAGAAAGATCGGGTGACGTATTTGATTTCGACATTAAGGACAAAGAAGGAGAAGAATGCGAGACTTACGATGCTCCAAGCTATGACACGGCTTTAGTTCGCGAACGCTACGTGCCAAAGTCGTATCGAATGATTCGAACAAATAAATCAAATATTTCACACAAAGTGTCAAATTGGAAAGAAATGGTGTAGTTTGATCGTTGATGGGGAGTTGCACCAACGTCGCTTCGGCGAGATGGTGACTAAACTCGGGCTGACCACTACGGCTCACCCGAAACCTTACACTTTGCATTGGCTCGATGATGGGAGCAAAATAAGGGTGACTAAACAAGTGAGGATTGGACTAGCCATGGGTTCATATGAAGACAACGTATTATGTGATGTACTCCCGATGGATGCATGCCATGTACTGTTGGGAAGACCATGGATGTTTGATAGGGACGTTTTACACCGAGGAAGAAGCAATGAGTACGAGTTACGGGATAAAGGCAAGAAGATTGTGCTTAAACCAATGTCACCTCAAGCGATTCACTCTATGAGTTCTAGTAGGAGGGAAAAGCCAAAACTGGCCATGTTTGCGAGCGAACAGGAGGTGGAACATGCTATTAATGATGGCAAGTGCGTGTACTTGTTGGTTCTGAAGGAGACACGGAATGGTGACATAGTTGTGCGGAACGAAAGGATGGATGCCTTATTACGCGAATTTGCGGATGTTTTTCCCGAAGAATTACCGTCGGGTTTACCACCAATTCGCGGGATTGAACATCAGATCGACCTCATACCGGGTGTGTCGTTGCCTAACAAAGCTGCCTATAGATATAATCCCGAGGAAACAAAGGAATTACAAAACCAAATCGAAGAACTGATGGATCGTGGATACGTTCGAGAAAGCCTAAGTCCTTGTGCGGTTCCTAGACATCGGGTTCCAAAGAAAGACTTGGAGAGGATGTGTATTGACAATGAGCGGTGAACAACATAACCATCAAGTATCGATTTCCGATTCCGAGGCTTGATGACATGTTGACGAATTACACGGATCGCTGATCTTTTCAAAAGTTGATCTACGAAGTGGTTATCACGGATTCGAATGCGAGAAGGAGATGAGTGGAAGATGCCTTCAAAACTAAACACGGGCTGTATGAATGGACCGTTATGCCGTTGATCTTACAAATGCACCGAGTACTTTCATGCGCTTGATGAATGAGGTACTTAAGCCATTTTTAGGGAAATTTGTGGTTGTATACTTAGATGATATTTTGATCTACACCGATCATTGCAAGAACATTTCGAACACTTGAGGCAAGTCTTGAAACCCTTAGAGACAAACGTATGGAAAAAAGGAGAAGTGCTCATTTTTGGTCGAAAGTATAGTCTTTCTTGGCTATATTGTTTCAAAGGATGGAGTGTCGGTCGATCAAGCGAAGATCGAAGCAATTAAGTCCTGGCCGGTTCCCACTACAGTGACGGAGGTTAGATCGTTCCATGGACTAGCTTCATTTTACCGAAGATTCATTCGAGACTTCATACCATTGCAAGCCCAATAACCGAATGTTTGAAGAAGGGCACGTTTAATTGGGGCGAGCCGCCAGAGTCATTTGCAAATTTGAAGGCGAAGTTGTGCGAAGCACCAATCTTAGCATTACCCGATTTTTCGCAACCGTTTGAGGTGGAATGTGATGCTAGCGGGGTGGGCATTGGAGCGGTTCTCATTCAGGGAAAGCGACCTATTGCTTATTTTTCCGAGAAGTTAAATGGCGCTCGTCTGAATTATTGTACGTACGACAAGGAGTTTTATGCTATTGTGAGGGCTCTAGATCATTGGAGTCACTATCTTCGACCAAAGCATTTTATCATACACTCGGACCATGAATCTTTGAAGTACATTAACGGGCAACACAAGTTAAGTCCCAGGCATGCGAAGTGGGTGGAATTCTTACAATCGTTTCACTTTTCATCGAAGTATAAGGATGGCAAGAGCAATATTGTGGCAGATGCATTGTCTAGGCGTTATGCCTTACTCGCCACTCTTGATGTTCGATTGCTTGGATTCGATACAGTAAAGGAGTATTACGAAGGTGATGCGGATTTTGGCGAGACCTTCGTCCGTGCAAACCTCGGCCGGTGGGAGAATTTTCGATACAGAGGGCTTTCTTTTAAGGGAAATCGGCTTTGTCTACCAAGGCACACGATTCGAGAATTGTTGGTTCGAGAGGCTCATGGGGAGGCTTTGGTGCCACTTTGGTTCGCCAAGACATTGGAGGTGCTTAAAGAACATTTTTATTGGCCAAGGATGCAGGGGGATGTTCATAATATAATTAGTAAATGTGTGACGTGCCATGTTGCGAAGAGTTCGTTCAAACCAGGAGTCTACACACCTTTACCGATTCCGGAGA
The DNA here is from genome assembly GCA_033398695.1 of Orobanche coerulescens. NCBI lineage: Eukaryota > Viridiplantae > Streptophyta > Magnoliopsida > Lamiales > Orobanchaceae > Orobanche > Orobanche coerulescens. The sequence goes on from CM065815.1 coordinate 105,961,952, forward strand.
GACCGTGGGAAGATGTCTCAATGGATTTCATTATGGATTTGCCTCGAACCCAACGAGGTAAGGATGCGATTATGGTGGTCGTCGATCGTTTTTCAAAGATGGCTCATTTTGTTCCTTGTCACAAAACCGATGATGCGAGTAATGTTGCTGACTTGTATTTCCGGGAGGTGGTGCGATTACATGGAGTTCCGAAAACTATTGTTTCGGACCGGGACTCAAAGTTTCTAAGCTACTTTTGGAACACGTTATGGAGGAAGGTAGGAACCAAGCTTTTGTTTAGTACTTCACATCATCCTCAAACCGACGGACAAACTGAAGTAACGAATCGAACACTGGGGACGCTGTTGCGAGGCTTGGTGAGCAAGACACAAAAGGACTGGGATCTGAAACTAGCACATGCGGAGTTTGCTTATAATCGATCTCCTACTCATGCCACTGCACACTCTCCATTTGAAGTAGTTTACGGACTAAATCCTTACATACCACTAGATCTAATTCCACTACCAAGTGACGAATTAGTGCATAAGGATGCGGAATCGAAGCTGAAATCAATGATGAAATTACACGAACAGGTGCGGGATCGAATCAAGGAAATAAACGAGGCATACAAAAGGAAGTCGAATAAGCAAAGAAGGCCGAGACTATTCGAGGTGGGAGATTTAGTTTGGTTACATTTGAGGAAGGAACGATTCCCGAGTAAGCGTAAGAACAAGTTAATGCCACGAGCTGAGGGACCATTTAAAATAATTGCGAAGGTGAATGACAATGCTTACAAGTTAGAACTTCCGGGTGATTACGGAGTACATGCTACTTTCAACGTAGGTGATCTATCCCCTTACCTTGACGACAATGGGATTGCGGAATTGAGGACAATTCCTTTTAAAGAAGGAGGGAATGATACGAAACCGACTACTCCAAGTGAAGAAGACGAAGTAAGAATTGACATAAAACACCTCGACCATACTCCAACGTACTTGGGCGAGAGAACTGAAACGAGGCCTGGAGTTACATTGATAATCGGAATTGGGGTAACTTAAAGACAACTTGCATCTTGGGGAGGGGAGGAAATTCAAGTGGCAATTAAACAATAAAAGAATGTTCAGCTTTCTCTTACAAAAGCAGCAGGATTCTTGGCAAAAAGGGCGGCTGTCAACTTTCAACTTAGAGACAAAGCCCAGCTTTTACTTTTGTTTGCAAGTGTCGTGGGGAACCTTTTATTATCTTTTCAGTATTTTAAGAACAGCTTGTATTAGTTTAAGTTTATTTTGTCAGGCCACTTTTGCCTATAAATAGTGGCAGTAGAGTTGTAATGGGAGAATTATTGAATGTTGAAGAATTGAGAACACTTTGTGTTTTTCTGGTGAATGCTTTTCATCAAAACTTGGTTTTTATTCGACGCGTTTCGAATACTAATCCGATTGATTCTCAATAGGTCTTGAGGAGAAATCACTTTATCAAATTATAGGTCTAATTTGATAAAACCTCTGTTTATATCTTGTTTCGATATTCTGTTTATTTTTCGATACAGTTGTATACTTGTCCGATATTCCGCATAAAGTGTCGTTCGATCCTTCGAACTTATTTCCTGTTTTAACTTTGTTTCCGTCCAAAACGTGCTGTTTCGAGTGTCGCTGTTTGGAGGTGGACTGTTTCGAGTCATTTTCCAGTTGGCCAAATTCCTATCCTGTTGCTGTATCGAATTACCGTCTTCATCAATTATCAGTATTGTTGCTGTAGCGAGCGGTTGTCACCAGTTCCCGACAGTTTCTTGCTGATAGCTTCCGCTCGTCAAAGAAGCCTTCCGCTGTATCGATAGCGAATTCGCATAACCAGTGAGAATTCGTATCAAAAGTCGAAACGGGCTTGGAACCACCGCTTGTTATCGACGCCCCATACGACTGAATGGGTTACCGGAACATTAAAATATTTATACCATTGTGTTCGCATCAGAGTACATCAAAAATCTTTATTCTATTTTACAAACTGATACTGAAATCGTCGGATCAGGGTGAAAACGTCATTTGTCTTCGGGTTGCCCGTTCCGGTTCTTCGGCTATCGGAATTTTACAAACTTTATATCATTGTGAAGCTATTGTTACAAGGAATGTAATTCTAAATTTTATTTTGAGTTTCGGTGAGGTTTTGTGTGCCGTATATGTGCTGGTGTGTGTGTGTGTTGTGATTGTGTATTATGTGTGATGTGTTTATGTGATGTGTGTGTGTGTGAGTGTTATTTATATTATGTGTGTGGTGTGTTATTTATATTATCTATGGTGGGTTATATATATTTTATGTGTGGGTCTCCTTAGGTATACATTTATGCTGGTGTATACATATATATACATGTGTGTGTGCACGCGTGAGTGTGTATATATTATGGTGTTTGTATACAGAGTATAGGTGTTACTTATGTGTAATGTGTGGTGTCGGGTGTGTGATCAAGTGCTCGCTTTAGTTTTGATTGCCAGCATGACTTGAGGCCTACATACGCCGCCCCCAAAGAAAAAAGGGAGACCTCATTGAAGACTGACGTGAAGCAGCTTGATCCGGCTCACAGTGGGTACTTCCAAAAAAGCTCTTAGGTGGTCGAACTGGTGGACATTCCACAGCCCTGGTTGAGAAAGTTTGGGAATGGAAATGAAAACTTTTAAAAATTTAAGGATGTGTTTAGAGAATTAGATATAGTTTTGGGCTTGATTATAATTTCTTTATTTTGTGTCTTTCTGATGGGATTGTTGATTTCGTATGTACGCTTGCCTTTAATTAGAATTATGGACTGCGTGTGTTAAATGGTTTATGTGAGCTATGTGAACTGCATAACTATGTGACATGTGTGAATTATGTGCCTCTGTGGTAGTTTCGAAAGTCGATGAGGGCAAAAGTGTTGCGGTCTGTGTTACGATGCAATGCGCGGCTTCTGTCGGGAAGTGCACGTACGGTGCCACCATTTAGGCATGGGTGCACGATGGGCATGTTCAAGGGATGGCTTCTGGCAGGGAGTGAACGCCGGTTTCACGGTGACCAAGAGAGCTGCTTCGATTAGCTTCTCGACTGAGGATACTTGTTTGTGTATTGAGTTAGTGGTACCAACCACGTGAGTATGATATATTTGAAATCCCTTTTGAAAATGTTGGTATCAAGGCAGTTGGAACCAAGAGTCATCCTACCAGGTGAATCCTGTCGAGGCCTAGCAGGCTCCTGGATTTCGTGAACCTATGGGTGCGATTAGGGATGACGTTGGTACCAATTGTGAAATGTGGATTCGGTACGTGGACCCTTGTTTGATGAAAATCACCTTGATCGGCCCCAGGCCCTAATGAATTGTTGCGCATTTGATTCTGTTGGGCCTTGAGCCTCAATAATTTGAGATATGTTGGATTTGAGGATTAGTTCCTCACTAAATTGTGGAAACAGAGTCGGGGCTGCGAACCGTGAACGAATTTGAAAATGTTTTGATAGAAGTTTTTACGTGGGTATTTTCAAAGAAAATATTTTTCTAAAAATATTCCCGAGGTTGTTAATCATGTTTCACGAAACTAACTATTTTCATTTAATAAATAATTTATTTGAAACTATTTCGAAAAACCTAGGCTATATAAAGAAGTTTTGAAAACCAATGAATGATTCAAGTGATGACTTGTTTACCCTGCGAGGTTTAATTATTGATTTTGATGATGTAAAGTATATTTTATGTGTTCGTTTTACTTGCACCGGCAATTGCTGACCCCTTCGGGTGTGGATACATTTTTATGTCCAGGAACATTCAAATGGAGAAGCTATCATCGGATCGGCATAGAGACGGTGTGTCGTAACGATACTAATCATTTAAGAGTCAAAGAGTTCCTCCCAACTCCTAAGTAGTATCTTCCATGGTTGTGTCTGTAGAGCCCGTATGTCAGCCAAGTTAAAGTATTGTATATTCGTTGATCATGTAGCCAGTTTTCATGTTATGTATTAAACCACATGGGTCGACATCTATGTCAGATTAAGTGTTCCACTTGTCGGTCGATGTTTTGTTTTCATATAACGCAAACTTTCATTTTATAAACTCTTAGTTAAAGAGGGATTTAAGCACGCTGTTTTCTAAATTAGCCTAATAAATCCTTGGAAAGGGTTTCCGGTGCCGTAATATGCCTTGAATATCTCGGGAGTTTTATAGCTCTCACTCTCTCATCCTCTAAGTGGCATTTGAGGGAATATTCCTAACAGGTCTAACGTCGGAGTTGGACGTAAAACGAAGGCAATGTGAAAGGCTTTTCACATTTTGTGTGTGAAAATGGCAGGGCTGTTTGGCTGGGTTTCTGATGTCGGTTTGGTCTGAGATTTAAGGTGATAGGTCGGCTTGAGAAGAGGACCAAATGATGGGTAATAGGAGGATGAAATAGCAGCGTGTGTCTGTGTTGAGCAAATAAACCAAGAAAAACCCTCCACAAATCGTCTGTAGTAGATCGATAAATCAAGGAAACTCTGGATTTTCTTAACGTTCTTCTGAGGTATCTAATCTCAGGTAGACTCCATCTTTTGTGGGTCCACATGAACCTCATCATCTGAAATTACATGTCCGATAAAAGTCACCTCGAACCTCCAAAACTCACGTATGGAAAACTTTCTAAAAAGTTGTTTTCGTTCCAACACATCGAGAACTTGACGAAGATGATTCTCATGATCCTCGCAGTCAAGAGAGGATACCAAAATGTTGTCAATTTTAACAACCATAAAATGATCTAAAAAATTGGTAAAGATCATTTCGTTAATTCTAAAAATATTGTCGGCGCATTTGTCAACCCAAATGACATCACCACTAACTCGTAGTGCCTCAAACGAGTATGAAAGACCGTTCTGGATAAATCTGACTCTCGGATCCTCAACTGATGACATCTGGATCTCAAGTCAATCTTGGAAAATTTGGAAGGTCCCTGAAGGTGATCTAATAAATCATCAATTGTTCGCTAATTATTTTGCTACCGGTAAGTGTACGGAGTAGATGTAGAAAGAGGCGAACAAGGTCGTATCTATAGAGACTAATTATTATTATTGTATCAAGTATTAGATTTTAGTGTTTCTAATTTAACAAAGACGATCGAGGTTTTGATAAATCTAATTTACTAAAACTCAAGTTTCAAAGGAGGATGCTTGTATGAAGAATAAATAGATTCCAAGACTAGGTTTCAGTTATTTGTTAGGATCAATAGGTCTTGACTTTTCACTAATGTTCTACTTGTCTTTCTCACATGACAATCGGAAAAATCCTTTAAAAGTCCCTCTCGAGATAGAATTAAAACATAGATTAAATAATCTATGAGGATGTCTCCATCTACCATAAATTATCTAACTCCAAATAGTATAGAAGATCAAAAGCCATCATAATCAACCACCAATTTCTCGACCTCATAACTGATTATGTCAATTAATTGAGACCTATTATCGAACTCATCTGCCGGATTATGAACAATAAGGTTGGGCATGCAAAAATATTGATCAAGTGTTCAAATATGAATAAAAACCAATTAATTGAAAAAGGAATTCAAGTATATGATAAATAAAGTAGTGTATCCTAACAATCCATCACAATAATATACTCTTATTCGGGAATCTAACAAGTTTAGTCGGACGTGGTGAAAAGAGAAGAAGAAATCCTACTCAAGTTCAAAATGATGCAACTAAAAACAATAAAAAGAAAAGAAAGTAAGAAAGGAAGAAGAAGGAAAACCTGGATGATGATCTGACGATCTTGATTCAATCATCGAACTTGATCTCCCTTGATGCCTTCATTTCCCTCTTTGATCGTGTTTATATCCTCCTAAACCCTTCTTAGACTTGATAATTCTGAAAGTTGGCCTTTTGGGTCGTTTTATAGCCACCAAACAGCGTTAAGGGCAATTAAAACACGTCAAACTAGTCAAACAAGGGAATTAGCATCGCCTGGTGACTCGGTAGTGTCATTTGACATGGCCCGTGTTGAACTGTCCTAAAAAACCACAAAACGCCTGTCGCGTGACACGGTATGGGCCACAGTCATGTCATTTGACATGGTCCCTGTTGTTTGACATGGTCGTAGTCGTGCTGTCCTGTTCGGCACTATTTTTCAGTTCGATACTCATGTTCGTGCATCGCTTGATCTGTCTCGGGGGTTGGAACTTCATTCAAGCTTGGTAATAGCCTTAAAATGATTGAAACACAACAAAAACTACCAAAGCATAATAAAATCCAACAAAAGTGAAAATAAACAGAAACACTATAATTTCACACACTGAAGGTCGAAAAGTATCAGAAAAGTATGATAAAAGATGTGTAAAATTACGTGCAAACACTGCTATGGGGTAAATGATATTTGTTCTTTATTGTTATCCTCTTCAGCTCTCAATAACCAATATACAGATAGAGAGACCCATCCTTCTTCCTCACAAATGATACTGGTGCTTCCAACGGGGACACACTCGGTTGGATGTAACCCTTCTCGGATAATTTCCATATCTGATTATTTAATTCCATCATCTCAGTCGGGCCGTACGATATAGTTCTTTTGAAAACAAGGACGTAAGTGGCTCCAACTCAATCATGAACTCAACATCTCATTGCAGAGGTAAACCAGGAAGCTCATTTGTAAGAATATGGGGTTTGTCTCGAACTACCTGAAGATATGTCACCTCAACTGGTCGATTCTTGGTCTTGGTCATAGAACATCAATAACCAGTATATACATGATTTAGCAGTTTCAATGCTTTCATCAGACTGATGACTCTCCCTGAATGATTGGGATTGCCACCCTGAAAGACACACTCAAATTCATCATCTGCAATGACTTTCACCATCTACTTATGTATACTAAGCACAACATCATCATGATCCATCCTACCAATTCTCAAAACACATCATCTTTAGGTAAATATACTACAATCAAAGCTAACAACTACTCACGACATCAAAATTTGGACAATTCTTAGCTTCACAATTCCCAACAATCCTTCGACCATCACGTAGACCAATCACATACGGCTTGCACTCGGTAGAGCGAGTCATGCAAGACACAATTATATAAGAATGTGAAGCATCGGCATCAGAAGGAGTATACACAGGCTGAGAAAGGATCTCAAGTGTACCTACAATCATCCTGGCCTTAGGGGATGTGGCCTTCTTCATCTCATAAATCCTGGGCTTTCCATCCTTGGTTCCAGATGTACCAACTTGACTTCCTCGACCAACTCCCCCATTCGCCCCAATAGTATATCGAGGGGTACAGACCTAAACAACAGACTGAACTAGGGTGTGTGAAGCCATCGAAGCATGCCCAGGTCTACCACGAAATAATCTAGCCCGTGACAAACAACCCCGCATGTGTTACAAGTAATAGCCGACATGGTCACTTGTGTAACACCCCCAGATCCATCCAGCAATATTACAGCGTCGTGGGCCCCGAGATGGAACCCACAAGGCTGAAGGAAAATTTTCGCAAACATTTACAAACGTCTAAGAGGCTAACGGCGGTATTATCTATTTAAAACATTCGAAGACTTTATAAAATTCGTTTATCAAAACTGTCGTAGAATCTCATTTGAAACCATAAGGCCCAAAATGCCAAAACTCAACAGTTTAAAAACATACGTTAAGCTATCGCTTACACTTACCGACAGACTAGATTTAGAAAATGATTGCCAAAGTAACATAAGTTACCGGATACCAAAAGGCCATTTAAAAATACTCACGCAGAGGATAAAGACAAACAATTAAAATACTCTAGCAGCGAAATATAACAACTGATCAGAAACTCAAAACACAAATACATGCCCTTGCCAGTATCCTCTGGGAAGTTCATCTCTCCACGACCGCTACAAGCTTGATAATCCAAGAACCTAAAAAGAAAGCCCACGACGGGGTCAGCCATAATATCCAACAATGATAACAATCACATCTCATCAATAATTACATATCAATGGAAATACTAAGTAAGAATACGACCAACGTAATCCTACCGTCATAACTTTACGAGAATCCACGATTCGTATCCTTAACAACACATTAAGATAATACCGAAATATCTGTACGGTATCTCAATAATACTCAAGGTTCTCAAAACATTATCATAACTCGCGATACGGAAATTATACCAACTCTGGCCAATTCAATCCATCGGATAACATCGACAATTCCAATACGATAATCGATTGTCCATCAAAGATAAGTACCAAGAAAATACGGAACATACCTCAAGATACGAAATACCATGACAATCACGTCAGTCTAATCCGAGATCATATCAACATAACATACGGACATGGTCCTAACACAAGACCTATAAATGCATACTCATATGACAACGTCATTATGATCACAACAATAACGATAATGTATACTTATGGCAAACCCATAATATACATATGCACAACAACAATACATGGCAATCCAATAATCTAGCGTTCACTGCCTAGATCCCCCGATGATCCCGTCAGACCAACCCGAGGTGGAAAACCCGTCCGTTGATCCAGCGCACGCTACCATAGATCCCCCGATGATCCCTTCAGACCAACCCGAGGTGGACATACAACAACAATGCACAAATGCATATAACAATGACACACAATGCATGACAACAACGATACACGCATGTATCACAACATGATCGACACGAAATGACAAAAATGATTAGAGTACTTGCCCCGAGTCCTTCGAGAGCAATCTCGATGTCCAGACCATCACGAACCATTATTCTGAATATTCGACGATCCGAAATGTCATGGATGGTAAATAATTCACGCCTTTGTCTATACCATGATGTATCCTCGATACCAAGTATGCCAACAAGAATGTAAATCATATACATTATGATTTAATTTCCCAAAACTCAAATACAACCTATAATCTCAAATCTCCTGTGATTACGATTTGTAAACATTGCTCTACGAATTATAAACGAATGAAACTGAAACCATTCATTAAATATAATAAACTGAGCAAGTAATAACTGTCCTCGATACCAATGAAGTCGTTACCAATTCCTTGTCGTCGTCTACATGTCCCTCGGCCCTGATCAAAGCAATCTACGAACGTTCTTGAATACGACCGCAAATCATGGTTCTAAACATCGATCAATAATCTCAACCTATTACAATAATCGATTTAACACACATTCAATAACAATCAACAATCGATATAACTAATCCACAAACCCAACGATTCCAAAATATCTCGATTAAACACAAGTCCGAACAATCTAACTCAAACAATTACGAATTCATTCCCATGATTCCACAAATCCCACATATCGATTCGATAAGGCGAGTATACAAACTTAACCGAAATATTCCAATCAATTTCTCTTTCAAAACTTCAATCAAACACCTTGAAGGCGGAATTCAAAGGTATATTCGAATCATCAATCAACAAACACCAACCACATCAAGAACACGAAGAACATAATCACAAACATATATATCCTTCAACATTATATGATTCTAGCCATCGATACGAACTAAACCACCAAAATATATCAAGAATCTCAAACATCCCAAAATATTAGAGTTCAAGCCAATTACCTTCAATCCGGCGAAAGAATCAATAATGATGTTATAATCCTTGTTCCAAGCTTTCTTAGATGTTATCACTTGATAAACCAACTCAAAAGCTGATGTTTAGGGGTTAAAAACCGAGTTTGGGTGATTTGGGACGAAAGGGGATCGTGTAGGATGGGTTGGGAAATGAAATTCCTGACTGCTTTACGTTTTTATACGCCCAGGCATGTTAGCATACGCTAACTTCATAAATAGCGTGCGCTACCTGTTCCCAGAATATAGACAGTATAGTTTTTGCCATTTTGAGCATAACTCACTCATCCGGACTCCGATTAACTCACCGTTTGAACCATTAGAAAGCTAACTCGATGCTCTATTATACTGTTATGTTTCAGAATTTTTGGAGTTTTCAAGAATCAGTGGTGATTTTCCAAAGTCGAACCTTATACACATTACTTTCCAAACAAGTGTCCAAATCTTATTTCCACTAACATTTCAACATATAGTCTTCTTAATCATATCATATACACCAAGAATCATAATCACTTGCATGTTCATCATCATACAAAGTAAACAATAACAACAACATTAAAAACCCGAAATGAAGGGAGATATTAACCAACATATCTCTTGAAGAAAAACAACACCGTTCAAAACCACACGAATCATATCAATATCCGCATATCAACCATATTATCAACATAACTCAGTAATCCATCTCATAACCATACTCATAAACTCATAAACATGACGATCATCCACTCAAGAACATCATATACAATCCAAAATGAAATCCCAAAGTGAAGAGTAATTACCTCTTTGAAGGAATGGATTGAATCCCAAGGTTGAATCCGTTTTCAATCACTTCCAAGCTTCAAATGTTGTTAGGAATGATTAACTCAAGTGTTTGGAACCTCAACTTCTCTCTAAGACCTCTCTCTATCGGTTCACATGAAGAAATGGACCGAAATAACGAATAATGGCCAACTGCACTTGTATATATACTGTACATTATTAACGTACGCTAACATCTTCATTTAACGTACGTTACAGCTCTAGCGTGCGCTAACTGTCTTTGTTAGCGTGCGCTATCGTAGTCCAGAGACTACTGACTTGTTTCGTATAGTGACTTACGTACGTTATGCCTATGCAATAGCATACGTAAGTGCCTCCATTTAGCATACGCAAGTGCTCGTCCATAGCGTGCGCTAATCATAGTTGACTTGCTACAGTCTGCATCTACCCTGAAGATGCTCGTGCCCCCACTTGCCGAAAGTAACCTGACAAAGCCAAGATTCCTTTGGGCCGATCTGATTAGCGTGCGCTAACCATATACATTAGCGTGCGCTAATCCTTCACAATAAACATCCGTTGACCTTGTCGGCACATGCGCCGAAAGTGGCCAGGTCCACACGTAGATTCCTTCTGATCTGATTTACACTAGCGTGCGCTATCTTTTACCTATAGCGTGCGCTAAACCTGCACGATAGCGTGCGCTATACTTGATTATTAGCGTGCGCTAATATGGCTATACTTAGCCATTCTCAACTTATTCTTATCCAATGTATCAACATACAGAATACGAATATACGAAATACTGAATACATATACTCCTTCCAACAATATTCTCAAATACAATTGTCGACCAAATACGACAATTATACTAATACAGATGTCTCAGTCCCGGATAGTCTTTCATTTTATCCATACACCAAAAATCATAATCACTTGCATGTTCATCATCATACGAAAGTAAACAAAATGAAAGTCCTGAGTTATAGAACCATTTCAAAATTGATTGGGTCTCGGCCCAAAAATCATTTTCCGTAAAACATTCATTTTGAAAAGTATCATTTTCAAATGCTCAAAAGCAGTTTCATGTATTTTCAAAATGACTTAACATGACTACATGCTCTTCTCAACAATTCCCAGTCCTTCTCCCGAATACAGAATTCTGTTCCAAAACTTAACCGACATATTGATTTTCCAAAATCATAGCTCCTCAAGATCATCAATCCTGTCCCAACTACTGTGTTCTGTTATCTCATAACATATCACATAATATTCTTCCGAATCTCAAAGCATATCAATTTAGAATGGCAGTAAATCTCAATGAAATTCGAAAATCCAAATACTTACAGATCGTGAAGCCGATGATTCCCCGTGATACTGAATCATGTCTCGACTCAAGAAAATACTCGACAGAGATATTTTCAAAACACAGATTTTGCAAAATTAGTTCAACTCGAGAACACGACACATTTCTATCCGAAGAAATACGTTAATACCATTTGGAAAAGTTTATAACAAGCCCAGCGTATAAGCCCGAGTGAACAACAAAAAACTCACGGCTTCAATATTTTTCAATCGCAAACTCGAATGACGCGAAAAAAACACGACCCAACTCGACCCAACTGCCTAGGTTTTCACAACCTAAGCTCTGATACCATATTCTGTAACACCCCCAGATCCATCCAGGAATATTACAGCGCCGTGGGCCCCGAGATGGAACCCACAAGGCTGAAGGAAAATTTTCGCAAACATTTACAAACGTCCAAGAGGCTAACGACGGTATTATCTATTTAAAACATTCGAAGACTTTATAAAATTCGTTTATCAAAACCGTCGTAGAATGTCATTTGAAACCACAAGGCCCAAAATGCCAAAACTCAACAGTTTAAAAACATACGTTCAGCTATCGCTTACACGTACCGACAGAATAGATTTAGAAAATGATTGCCAAAGTAACCTAAGTTACCGGATACCAAAAGGCTATTTAAAATAACTCACGCAGAGGATAAAGACAAACAATTAAAATACTCTAGCAGCGGAATATAACAACTGATCAGAAACTCAAAACACAAATACATGCCCTTGCCAGTATCCTCTGGGAAGTTCATCTCTCCACGACCGCTACAAGCTTGATAATCCAAGAACCTGAAAAGAAAGCCCACGACGGGGTCAACCATAATATCCAACAATGATAACAATCACATCTCGTCAATAATTACATATCAATGGAAATACTAAGTAAGAATACGACCAATGTAATCTTACCGTCATAACTTTACGAGAATCCACGATTCGTATCCTTAACAACACATTAAGATAATACCGAAATATCTGTACGGTATCTCAACAATACTCAAGGTTCTCAAAACATTATCATAACTCGCGATACGGAAATTATACCAACTCTGGCCAATTCAATCCATCGGATAACATCGACAATTCCAATACGATAATTGATTGTCCATCAAAGACAAGTACCAAGGAAATATGGAACATACCTCAAGATACAAAATACCATGACAATCACGTCAGTCTAATCCGAGATCATATCAACATAACATACGGACATGGTCCTAACACAAGACCTACAAATGCATACTCATATGACAACGTCATTATGATCACAACAATAACGATAATGTATACTTATGGCAAACCCATAATATACATATGCACAACAACAATACATGGCAATCCGATGATCCAGCATTCACTGCCTAAATCCCCCGATGATCCCATCAGACCAACCCGAGGTGGAAAACCCGTCTGTTGATCCAGCGCACGGTAGCATAGATCCCCCGATGATCCCGTCGGACCAACCCGAGGTGGACATATAACAACAATGCACAAATGCATATAACAATGATACACAATGCATGACAACAACGATACACGCATGTATCACAACATGATCGACACGAAATGACAAAAATGATTAGAGTACTTGCCCCGAGTCCTTCGAGAGCAATCTCGATGTCCAGACCATCACGAACCATTATTTTGAATATTCGACGATCCGAAATGTCACGGATGGTAAATAATTCACGCCTTTGTCTATACCATGATGTATCCTCGATACCAAGTATGCCAACAAGAATGTAAATCATATACATTATGATTTAATTTCCCAAAACTCAAATAAAACCTATAATCTCAAATCTCCTGTGATTACGATTTATAAGCATTGCTATACGAATTATAAACGAATGAAACTGAAACCATTCATTAAATATTATAAACTGAGCAAGTAATAACTTGCCTCGATACCAATGAAGCCGTTACCAATTCCTTGTCGTCGTCTACATGTCCCTCGGCCCTGATCAAAGCAATCTACGAACGTTCTTGAATACGACCGCAAAGCATGGTTCTAAACATCGATCAATAATCTCAACCTATTACAATAATCGATTTAACACACATTCGATAACAATCAACAATCGATATAACTAATCCACAAACCCAACGATTCCAAAATATGTCGATTAAACACAAGTCCGAACAATCTAACTCAAACAATTACGAATTCATTCCCATGATTCCACAAATCCCACATATCAATTCGATCAGGCGAGTATACAAACTTAACCGAAATATTCCAATCAACTTCTCTTTCAAAACTTCAATCAAACACCTTGAAGGCGTAATTCAAAGGTATATTCGAATCATCAATCAACAAACACCAACCACATCAAGAACACGAAGAACATAATCACAAACATATATATCCTTCAACATTATATGATTCTAGCCATCGATACGAACTAAACCACCAAAATATATCAAGAATCTCAAACATCCCAAAATATTAGAGTTCAAGCCAATTACCTTCAATCCGGCGAAAGAATCAATAATGATGTTATAATCCTTGTTCCAAGCTTTTCTAGATGTTATCACTTGATAAACCAACTCAAAAGCTGAGGTTTAGGGGTTAAAAACCGAGTTTGGGTGATTTGGGACGAAAGGGGATCGTGTAGGATGGGTTGGGAAATGAAATTCCTGACTGCTTTACGTTTTTATACGCCCAGGCATGTTAGCGTACGCTAACTTCATCAATAGCGTGCGCTACTGCTCCTGAATGCATAAAGATAATTTTTGCCATTTTGAGCATAACTCACTCATCCGGTAACTCACCGTTTGAACCATTAGAAAGCTAACTCGATGCTCTATTATACTGTTATGTTTCAGAATTTTTGGAGTTTTCAAGAATCAGTGGTGATTTTCCAAAGTCAAACCTTATACACATTACTTTCCAAACAAGTGTCCAAATCTTATTTCCACTAACATTTCAACATATAGTCTTCTTAATCATATCATATACACCAAGAATCATAATCACTTGCATGTTCATCATCATACGAAGTAAACAATAACAACAACATTAAAAACCCGAAATGAAGGGAGATATTAACCAACATATCTTTTGAAGAAAAACAACACCGTTCAAAACCACACGAATCATATCAATATCCGCATATCAACCATATTATCAACATAACTCAGTAATCCATCTCATAACCATACTCATAAACTCATAAACATGACGATCATCCACTCAAGAACATCATATACAATCCAAAATGAAATCCCAAAGTGAAGAGTAATTACCTCTTGGAAGGAATGGATTGAATCCCAAGGTTGAATCCGTTTTCAATCACTTCCAAGCTTCAAATGTTGTTAGGAATGATTAACTCAAGTGTTTGGAAACTCAACTTCTCTCTAAGACCTCTCTCTATCGGTTCACATGAAGAAATGGATGGAAATAATGAATAATGGCCAACTGCACTTATATATATACCGTACATTATTAACGTACGCTAACATCTTCATTTAATGTACGTTACAGCTCTAGCGTGCGCTAACTGTCTTTGTTAGCGTGCGCTATCGTAGTCCAGAGACTACTGACTTGTTTCGTATAGTGACTTACGTACGTTATGCCTATGCAATAGCGTACGTAAGTGCCTCCATTTAGCATACGCAAGTGCTCGTCCATAGCGTGCGCTAATCATAGTTGACTTGCTACAGTCTGCATCTACCCCGAAGATGCTCGTGCCCCCACTTGCCGAAAGTAACCTGACAAAGCCAATATTCCTTTGGGCCGATCTGATTAGCGTGCGCTAACCATATACATTAGCGTGCGCTAATCCTTCACAACAAACATCCGTTGACCTTGTCGGCACATGCGCCGAAAGTGGCCAGGTCCACACGTAGATTCCTTCTGATCTGATTTACACTAGCGTGCGCTATCTTTTACCTATAACGTGCGCTAAACCTGCACGATAGCGTGCGCTATACTTGATTATTAGCGTGCGCTAATATGGATATACTTAGCCATTCTCAACTTATTCTTATCCAATGTATCAACATACAGAATACGAATATACGAAATACTGAATACATATACTCCTTCCAACAATATTCTCAAATACAATTGTCGACCAAATACGACAATTATACTAATACAGATGTCTCAGTCCTTCAATTATTTTATCCATACTGTACAGATTCCACGCTGTACAACATAAATCGAATAAAATAACATTAAACAATAGTAGTAGAAATTCCGGATATTACATACTACACTACTTAAAATAAGTTTCGTCCTCGAAACTTGCAATCCATCATAGAAAAACAAACAAACCGTTCAACTGAAATATTCCGACACCATCACGACAACGATCAATATAGAACCCCAGAGACAGATATACGGACGAATAAAATTCTCAAAACGTTACACAAATCACATACAGTGGATCTCAAAGAAACGCACCCGAATGTTGAACATACCCTTTGGCATACGAACAACCAATCACAAACCGACGAACATACCCAATCATACCTGGAGTGGGAACGACCAATCAATATCCAAAACAACCATCCTGGAGTCACCTTCCCCAAATTTACACTTAAAATGAAATCATTCAAAAATCACTATGGTAAAATCGCACTACTACCACACCAATAGAGTCATATAGCACCTATGCTCCAGTTTCACAAAACTCAAAATTCCAAAATTACATCCTGTACATGAATCTACAACACGCAGTATATTTCTCTTATCTGATCAATCAACCGATCATTCCTGGATAACCAAACTACCATACCAAAGTTCGAATCTCTTTTCATCGTACCATCGATATGATATCCAGTTTGTGAGTCATACTCATAACTTCACCATGATATGCACTATGTACTAAATGCATATGTATATCAATCAAATTTTCAAAACCTTTTTGAAATCATATAGTCTCATCAAGAAGACAAATTTTCGAAAGTCCTTTCAAGAATTTCAAAACTCAAAACAAAAATCTTCGTAGGACCACGAAATCAATTTTTGAAAAATTAAATCGGTTTGCTTATGTCAAGTTTCTCGATAACAATTCTTTTCGAATACCCATGATTAAAAAAATGTAATTATGCAAATGCTCGACTACATCCAAACACCTCTATACCAATTCGGTTCGTCACCAAATTCCACTGACATTCCATCGAAAAACCACACGATAGAGTTCCAAACAGTATATAAACTCTGACAAAAACTCCTTTTCCCACATATGACTCGCAACGTCGACCATTAACTCATCCTAGATCACCTCAACCGTGATATGACAAAATATTGAAAAAACAATAAATCAAGCACAACGAAAGACTACCCGGGAAGTTTCATTTGATTAAGTAAACCAAAACCACGAAAGGCAGTAGGAAAATAGATAAATGATTGGTGAAGCATTTTACAAATCTCGGGAGTTTTAAGAAAACAGAAAAGCTGTTTGAAACATTAGGTCTCAGCCCGTATCTCGTTCCGCATTACAAGAAGTTTAAAAAGTAGAAAACCCTTTTCCGGACCACAAGTCCTGAGTTATAGAACCATTTCAAAATTGATTGGGTCTGGCCCAAAAATCATTTTCCGTAAAACATCCGTAAAACGTTCATTTTGAAAAGTATCATTTTCAAATGCTCAAAAGCAGTTTCATGTATTTTCAAAATGCCTTAACATGACTACATGCTCTTCTCAACAATTCCCAGTCCTTCTCCCGAATACACAATTTTGTTCCAAAACTTAACCGACATATTGATTTTCCAAAATCATAGCTTCTCAAGATCATCAATCCTGTCCCAACTACTGTGTTCTGTTATCTCATAACATAACACATAATATTCTTCCGAATCTCAAAGCATATCTATTTAGAACGGCAGTAAATCTCAATGAAATTCGAAAATCCAAATATTTACAGATCGTGAAGCCGACGATTCCCTGTGATACTGACTCATGTCTCGACTCAAGAAAATACTCGACACAGATATTTTCAAAACACATATTTTGCAAAATTAGTTCAACTCGAGAACACGACACATTTCTATCCGAAGAAACACATTAATACCATTTGGAAAAGTTTATAACAAGCCCAGCGTATAAGCCCGAGTGAACAACAAAAAACTCACGGCTCCAATATTTTCCAATCGAAAACTCGAATGACGCGAAAAAAACACGACCCAACTCGACCCAACTGCCTAGGTTTTCACAACCTAAGCTCTGATACCATATTCTGTAACACCCCCAGATCCATCCACGAATATTACAGCGCCGTGGGCCCCGAGATGGAACCCACAAGACTGAAGGAAAATTTTCGCAAATATTTACAAACGTCCAAGAGGCTAACGACGGTATTATCTATTTAAAACATTCGAAGACTTTATAAAATTCGTTAATCAAAACCGTCGTAGAATCTCATTTGAAACCACAAGGCCCAAAATGCCAAAACTCAACAGTTTAAAAACATACGTTAAGCTATCGCTTACACGTACCGACAGAATAGATTTAGAAAATGATTGCCAAAGTAACCTAAGTTACCGGATACCAAAAGGCCATTTAAAAATACTCACGCAGAGGATAAAGACAAACAATTAAAATACTCTAGCAGCGGAATATAACAACTGATTAGAAACTCAAAACACAAATACATGCCCTTGCCAGTATCCTCTGGGAAGTTCATCTCTCCACGACCGCTACAAGCTTGATAATCCAAGAACCTAAAAAGAAAGCCCACGACGGGGTCAGCCATAATATCCAACAATGATAACAATCACATCTCGTCAATAATTACATATCAATGGAAATACTAAGTAAGAATACGACCAATGTAATCTTACCGTCATAACTTTACGAGAATCCACGATTCGTATCCTTAACAACACATTAAGATAATACCGAAATATGCATGCGGTATCTCAACAATACTCAAGGTTCTCAAAACATTATCATAACTCGCGATACGGAAATTATACCAACTCTGGCCAATTCAATCCATCGGATAACATCGAAAATTCCAATACGATAATCAATTGTCCATCAAAGACAAGTACCAAGGAAATACGGAACATACCTCAAGATACGAAATACCATGACAATCACGTCAGTCTAATCCGAGATCATATCAACATAACATACGGACATGGTCCTAACACAAGACCTACAAATGCATACTCATATGACAACGTCATTATGATCACAACAATAACGATAATGTATACTTATGGCAAACCCATAATATACATATGCACAACAACAATACATGGCAATCCGATGATCCAGCGTTCACTGCTTAGATCCCCCGATGATCCCGTCAGACCAACCCGAGGTGGAAAACCCGTTCGTTGATCCAGCGCACGCTAGCATAGATCGCCCGATGATCCCGTCGGACCAACCCGAGGTGGACATACAACAACAATGCACAAATGCATATAACAATGATACACAATGCATGACAACAACGATACACGCATGTATCACAACATGATCGACACGAAATGACAAAAATGATTAGAGTACTTGCCCCGAGTCCTTCGAGAGCAATCTCGATGTCCAGACCATCACGAACCATTATTCTGAATATTCGACGATCCGAAATGTCACGGATGGTAAATAATTCATGCCTTTGTCTATACCATGATGTATCCTCGATACCAAGTATGCCAACAAGAATGTAAATCATATACATTATGATTTAATTTCCCAAAACTCAAATACAACCTATAATCTCAAATCTCCTGTGATTACGATTTATAAACATTGCTATACGAATTATAAACGAATGAAACTGAAACCATTCATTAAATATTATAAACTGAGCAAGTAATAACTTGCCTCGATACCAATGAAGCCGTTACCAATTCCTTGTCGTCGTCTACATGTCCTCGCCCCGATCAAAGCAATCTACGAACGTTCTTGAATACGACCGCAAAGCATGGTTCTAAACATCGATCAATAATCTCAACCTATTACAATAATCGATTTAACACACATTCGATAACAATCAACAATCGATATAACTAATCCACAAACCCAACGATTCCAAAATATCTCGATTAAACAAAAGTCCGAACAATCTAACTAAAAAAATTACGAATTCATTCCCATGATTCCACAAATCCCACATATCGATTCGATAAGGCGAGTATACAAACTTAACCGAAATATTCCAATCAATTTCTCTTTCAAAACTTCAATCAAACACCATGAAGGCGTAATTCAAAGGTATATTCGAATCATCAATCAACAAACACCAACCACATCAAGAACACGAAGAACATAATCACAAACATATATATCCTTCAACATTATATGATTCTAGCCATCGATACGAACTAAACCATCAAAATATATCAAGAATCTCAAACATCCCAAAATATTAGAGTTCAAGCTAATTACCTTCAATCCGGCGAAAGAATCAATAATGATGTTATAATCCTTGTTCCAAGCTTTCCTAGATGTTATCACTTGATAAACCAACTCAAAAGCTGAGGTTTAGGGGTTAAAAACCGAGTTTGGGTTATTTGGGATGAAAGGGGATCGTGTAGGATGGGTTGGGAAATGAAATTCCTGACTGCTTTACGTTTTTATATGCCCAGGCATGTTAGCGTACGCTAACTTCATCAAGAGCTTGGGCTACCTGTTCCCAGAATACAGACAGTATAGTTTTTGCCATTTTGAGCATAACTCACTCATCCGGACTCCGATTAACTCACCGTTTGAACCATTAGAAAGATAACTCGATGTTCTATTATATTGTTATGTTTCAGAATTTTTGGAGTTTTCAAGAATCAGTGGTGAGTTTCCAAAGTCGAACCTTATACACATTACTTTCCAAACAAGTGTCCAAATCTGATTTCCACTAACATTTCAAGATATAGTCTTCTTAATCATATCATATACACCAAGAATCATAATCACTTGCTTGTTCATCATCATACGAAGTAAACAATAACAACAACATTAAAAACCCGAAATGAAGGGAGATATTAACCAACATATCTCTTGAAGAAAAACAACACCGTTCAAAACCACACGAATCATATCAATATCCGCATATCAACCATATTATCAACATAACTCAGTAATCCATCTCATAACCATACTCATAAACTCATAAACATGACGATCATCCACTCAAGAACATCATATACAATCCAAAATGAAATCCCAAAGTGAAGAGTAATTACCTCTTTGAAGGAATGGACTGAATCCCAAGGTTGAATCCGTTTTCAATCACTTCCAAGCTTCAAATGTTGTTAGGAATGATTAACTCAAGTGTTTGGAACCTCAACTTCTCTCTAAGACCTCTCTCTATCGGTTCACACAAAGAAATGGACGGAAATAACGAATAATGGCCAACTGCACTTATATATATATACTGTACATTATTAACGTACGCTAACATCTTCATTTAACGTACGTTACAGCTCTAGCGTGCGCTAACTGTCTTTGTTAGCGTGCGCTATCGTAGTCCAGAGACTACTGACTTGTTTCGTATAGTGACATACGTACGTTATGCCTATGCAATAGCGTACGTAAGTGCCTCCATTTAGCATACGCAAGTGCTCGTCCATAGCGTGCGCTAATCATAGTTGACTTGCTACAGTCTGCATCTACCCCGAAGATGCTCGTGCCCCCACATGCCGAAAGTAACCTGACAAAGCCAAGATTCCTTCGGTTATAGAACCATTTCAAAATTGAAACAAAATGAAAGTCCTGAGTAAACAAAATGAAAGTCCTGAGTTATAGAACCATTTCAAAATTGATTGGGTCTGGGCCCAAAAATCATTTTCCGTAAAACATTCATTTTGAAAAGTATCATTTTCAAATGCTCAAAAGTAGTTTCATGTATTTTCAAAATGACTTAACATGACTACATGCTCTTCTCAACAATTCTCAGTCCTTCTCCCGAATACAGAATTCTGTTCCAAAACTTAACCGACATATTGATTTTCCAAAATCATAGCTTCTCAAGATCATCAATCCTGTCCCAACTACTGTGTTCTGTTATCTCATAACATATCACATAATATTCTTCCGAATCTCAAAGCATATCAATTTAGAACGGCAGTAAATCTCAATGAAATTCGAAAATCCAAATACTTACAGATCGTGAAGCCGATGATTCCCCGTGATACTGAATCATGTCTCGACTCAAGAAAATAGTCGACACAGATATTTTCAAAACACACATTTTGCAAAATTAGTTCTACTCGAGAACACGACACATTTCTATCCGAAGAAACACGTTAATACCATTTGGAAAAGTTTATAACAAGCCCAGCGTATAAGCCCGAGTGAACAACAAAAAACTCACGGCTCCAATATTTTTCAATCGAAAACTCGAATGACGCGAAAAAAACACGACCCAACTCGACCCAACTGCCTAGGTTTTCACAACCTAAGCTCTGATACCATATTCTGTAACACCCCCAGATCCATCCAGGAATATTACAGCGCCGTGGGCCCCGAGATGGAACCCACAAGGCTGAAGGAAAATTTTCGCAAACATTTACAAACCTCCAAGAGGCTAACGATGGTATTATCTATTTAAAACATTCGAAGACTTTATAAAATTCGTTTATCAAAACCGTCGTAGAATCTCATTTGAAACCACAAGGCCCAAAATGCCAAAACTCAACAGTTTAAAAACATACGTTAAGTTATCGCTTACACGTACCGACAGAATAGATTTAGAAAATGATTGCCAAAGTAACCTAAGTTACCGGATACTAAAAGGCTATTTAAAAATACTCACGCAGAGGATAAAGACAAACAATTAAAATACTCTAGCAGCGGAATATAACAACTGATCAGAAACTCAAAACACAAATACATGCCCTTGCCAGTATCCTCTGGGAAGTTCATCTCTCCACGACCGCTACAAGCTTGATAATCCAAGAACCTAAAAAGAAAGCCCACGACGGGGTCAGCCATAATATCCAACAATGATAACAATCACATCTCGTCAATAATTACATATCAATGGAAATACTAAGTAAGAATACGACCAATGTAATCTTACCGTCATAACTTTACGAGAATCCACGATTCGTATCCTTAACAACACATTAAGATAATACCGAAATATCTGTACGGTATCTCAACAATACTCAAGGTTCTCAAAATATTATCATAACTCGCGATACGGAAATTATACCAACTCTGGCCAATTCAATCCATCGGATAACATCGACAATTCCAATACGATAATCGATTGTCCATCAAAGACAAGTACCAAGGAAATACGGAACATACCTCAAGATACGAAATACCATGACAATCACGTCAGTCTAATCCGAGATCATATCAACATAACATACGGACATGGTCCTAACACAAGACCTACAAATGCATACTCATATGACAACGTCATTATGATCACAACAATAACGATAATGTATACTTATGGCAAACCCATAATATACATATGCACAACAACAATACATGGCAATCCGATGATCCAGCATTCACTGCCTAGATTCCACGATGATCCCGTCAGACCAACCCGAGGTGGAAAACCCGTCCGTTGATCCAGCGCACGCTAGCATAGATCCCCCGATGATCCCGTCGGACCAACCCGAGGTGGACATACAACATCAATGCACAAATGCATATAACAATGATACACAATGCATGACAACAACGATACACGCATGTATCACAACATGATCGACACGAAATGACAAAAATGATTAGAGTACTTGCCCCGAGTCCTTCGAGAGCAATCTCGATGTCCAGACCATCACGAACCATTATTCTGAATATTCGACGATCCGAAATGTCACGGATGGTAAATAATTCATGCCTTTGTCTATACCATGATGTATCCTCGATACCAAGTATGCCAACAAGAATGTAAATCATATACATTATGATTTAATTTCCCAAAACTCAAATACAACCTATAATCTCAAATCTCCTGTGATTACGATTTATAAACATTGCTATACGAATTATAAACGAATGAAACTGAAACCATTCATTAACTATTATAAACTGAGCAAGTAATAACTTGCCTCGATACCAATGAAGCCGTTACCAATTCCTTGTCGTCGTCTACATGTCCCTCGGCCCTGATCAAAGCAATCTACGAACGTTCTTGAATACGACCGCAAAGCATGGTTCTAAACATCGATCAATAATCTCAACCTATTACAATAATCGATTTAACACACATTCGATAACAATCAACAATCGATATAACTAATCCACAAACCCAACGATTCCAAAATATATCGATTAAACACAAGTCCGAACAATCTAACTCAAACAATTACGAATTCATTCCCATGATTCCACAAATCCCACATATCGATTCGATAAGGCGAGTATACAAACTTAACCGAAATATTCCAATCAATTTCTCTTTCAAAACTTCAATCAAACACCTTGAAGGCGGAATTCAAAGGTATATTCGAATCATCAATCAACAAACACCAACCACATCAAGAACACGAAGAACATAATCACAAACATATATATCCTTCAACATTATATGATTCTAGCCATCGATACGAACTAAACCACCAAAATATATCAAGAATCTCAAACATCCCAAAATATTAGAGTTTAAGCCAATTACCTTCAATCCAGCGAAAGAATCAATAATGATGTTATAATCCTTGTTCCAAGCTTTCCTAGATGTTATCACTTGATAAACCAACTCAAAAGCTGAGGTTTAGGGGTTAAAAACCGAGTTTGGGTTATTTGGGATGAAAGGGGATCGTGTAGGATGGGTTGGGAAATGAAATTCCTGACTGGTTTACGTTTTTATACGCCCAGGCATGTTAGCGTATGCTAACTTCATCAATAGCGTGCGCTACCTGTTCCCAGAATACAGGCAATATAGTTTTTGCCATTTTGAGCATAACTCACTCATTCGGACTCCGGTTAACTCACCGTTTAGACCATTATAAAGCTAACTCAATGCTCTATTATACTGTAATGTTTCAGAACTTTTGGAGTTTTCAAGAATCAATGGTGATTTTACAAAGTCGAACCTTATACACATTACTTTCCAAACAAGTGTCCAAATCTTATTTCCACTAACATTTCAACATATAGTCTTCTTAATCATATCATATACACCAAGAATCATAATCACTTGCATGTTCATCATCATACAAAGTAAACAATAACAACAACATTAAAAACCCGAAATGAAGGGAGATATTAACCAACATATCTCTTGAAGAAAAACAACACCGTTCAAAACCACACGAATCATATCTATATCCGCATATCAACCATATTATCAACATAACTCAGTAATCCATCTCATAACCATACTCATAAACTCATAAACATGACGATCATCCACTCAAGAACATCATATACAATCCAAAATGAAATCCCAAAGTGAAGAGTAATTACCTCTTTGAAGGAATGGATTGAATCCCAAGGTTGAATCCGTTTCCAATCACTTCCAAGCTTCAAATGTTGTTAGGAATGATTAACTCAAGTGTTTGGAACCTCAACTTCTCTCTAAGACCTCTCTCTATCGGTTCACATGAAGAAATGGACGGAAATAACGAATAATGGCCAACTGCACTTATATATATACTGTACATTATTAGCGTACGCTAACATCTTCATTTAACGTACGTTACAGCTCTAGCGTGCGCTAACTGTCTTTGTTAGCGTGTGCTATCGTAGTCCAGAGACTACTGACTTGTTTCGTATAGTGACTTGCGTACGTTATGTCTATGCAATAGTGTACGTAAGTGCCTCCATTTAGCATACGCAAGTGCTCATCCATAGCGTGCGCTAATCATAGTTGACTTGCTACAGTCTGCATCTACCCCGAAGATGATCGTGCCCCCACATGCCGAAAGTAACCTGACAAAGCCAAGATTCCTTTGGACCGATCTGATTAGCATGCGCTAACCATATACATTAGCGTACGCTAATCCTACACAACA
The DNA here is from genome assembly GCA_033398695.1 of Orobanche coerulescens. NCBI lineage: Eukaryota > Viridiplantae > Streptophyta > Magnoliopsida > Lamiales > Orobanchaceae > Orobanche > Orobanche coerulescens. The sequence goes on from CM065815.1 coordinate 105,987,484, forward strand.
AACATCCGTTGACCTTGTCGGCACATGCGCCGAAAGTGGCCGGGTCCACACGTAGATTCCTTCTGATCTGATTTACACTAGCGTGTGCTATCTTTTACCTATAGCGTGCGCTAAACCTGCACGATAGTGTGCGCTATACTTGATTATTAGCGTGCGCTAATATGTCTATACTTAGCCATTCTCAACTTATTCTTATCCAATGTATCAACATACAGAATACGAATATACGAAATACTGAATACATATACTCCTTCCAACAATATTCTCAAATACAATTATCGACCAAATACGACAATTATACTAATACAGATGTCTGAGTCCTTCAATTATTTTATCCATACTGTACAGATTCCACGCTGTACAACATAACTTGAATAAAATAACATTAAACAATAGTAGTAGAAATTCCGGATATTACAACTTGGAGTTAATATGACCATGCTGCCCACAATTAAAATAAATAAAGGCAGAGCTGGACACTCGAGACAGCAATCCCGCCGGTCTTTGTGCCATGGTGGCCACTCATAATATGTAGGGCTAGTGTGGGAAAGTTGCCCAACTACCCTCAATTTGGTTCTGGCTCCTCGACCTCTTGCTGGAAGGTAGTGGCTGATTCTTAGCAATCTCCTATGCAGTAAGCTCATACTCGAGAGATTTCTTGATAAAATCTGGCAACATCATGTAGTTGTGATTAATCAACTGCATCCACATTCGAGGATTCAACCTCTTATTGAAAGACTTAACCTTTTTATCCTCCGGTCGAGCAATCAGAACAGCAAAAGAGAGGCGTTCCTGAAACTTTCCTGCAATATATAAGACATCATCATCCTCGGAAAGATCTGAACACTCAAAAGTTGGCAGACGCTGAGTAGGGATGTCGCCAATGATCCAACCCACTCCCTCACTGTGCTAGAGGTGGCGGTTGTAGATCTCTCTGCTGTTGACCATAAGTCGTTGAGGCCCGCATAGTCTCCATCAGCTACTCCATGTGCGTCATTTAAGCAACCATGCCATGCACCAATAAGTAGGAGTCACCTCGCGCACCTTCATTATGCTCAGTATCGCAGGTACGGATTCCCGAATGGGAGTCAATAACCACTAGCACTACACCATATATTGTCTCTGGCAACACTTAAAAAAGTGTAAAAAAACCTAAAAAATGTTGCGATAAGCACAAAATTGGTTTAAGGCTACACTTTTGCCAATTTTAGTGATGTTGGATATAGTCCCGTAGCCTTAGGGGTGTAATCCAACACTTTGCTCAGTTTATGGCCACATAATTAGGCATCTATGGCTATACTTTTTGGTCTATGGCGACACCAAATGGAATGTTGCCATAGACCTTATTGCAACACCATTTTTCCTTCTGCAATACTGGTTCATGTAACACTTAATTGTTTTGGCAACATCTTTTAAGATCTATTGCAACATTGTTTTATTAAACACTTTAAATATTTGGCAACACAAAATTTTTTTATTGCAACATGTTTTTATTTAACACTTTTCTTATTTTAGCAACACCTTTTTTTGTTATTGCATCATTTTTTTTATTAAACACTCTTCATGTTTTAGCAACATATTTTCATGTTACCTAAATTTCTAATATCACAATTATATCCTTAAAATATTTTCATAAGCAAAAAATGCCAAAAGGAAAGAGTACATATTTTTAACTTCACAAAATACCAAATCAGTACACAACCAAAGTTAACCATAGCAAAAAATGGACATAAATCAACTAGTGAAATCTGCCCAAATTATTAAAGTATAGCATCATCTCCTAACTGTCATCATAATTAATTACTTAATTAGTTCAAAAGATTATATAAAACATGCACTGGGAAGTCCCTCTTGACAAACATAAGGTAGAAACATTATCACTTGAAACATCAGTTGATGGATCAACATATAGCTCATCGATGTCGACCTTGAGTTATGGATTCTTCTCTGCAATTTTAGTCATCATCAGCTTGACATTATCTCAAACCTTTTTGTCAACTTCTTCATCCATCTCGTGCGCATATGGTCTATTGACACTACAGGGCTGTTGGCCACTAAGTATACTGGATACAGCTTGGGAAGTAGTTTAAACAACAAGCTGTGCTGATTTTAAATACGAGTCGTGAATAAGTCTTAGATACAGTAAGTTCTTGTGGATACAAGAACTAGGTGTCTGATGTATACTTAAATAATCACAAATAAAACAAGAAAAAACTAAAGGTAAATAACACAGTATTTAAAGTGGTTCGAGGTAAACCCCTCTACGTCCACTGGTCCTCCACACAGGAGTAAAATGTTTATTATAATTACTACGTACACAACTACGTAATTATAACAGTTATACAATCAATATATCGTTCACACAGATTGATATAAAGATCTTAGCTTCAACCGTTCACACAGATTGGTTTGAGCTAAAGCTTGACTGACTTCTTCACACAGAGTTCTGAAGCTTCATCATCCTCAGTCCACACAGGGCTGATCTGGGTTTGTTCAAAGTATAGAACAGAGTGTGAACAATAGCGTTGACTTTATGAGCTTGTAGCTGATGAAGTGTTGTTCAAGATGATGAGCACTGTATATCTCTTTTATCTGAGTTGCAGTAAGCTTGGAGATATATTTTGCTCTGATGATAACTTGATAGCTTTGATAGATTTTTGGTTTCGGTAATTGATCTTCAATGCATTCATGAGATATATATAGTCTCTGAAATATATATCCGTTGAGATGTATCTGTTGAGCAAGATTCCATTCCAACGGGATTAAAAGCACGATCCGGATTTAGCGGGATTTGAAGATCTGTTGACTGACAGTATTTAAAGACTTTATCCTTGAGTATTTAAATACTTCTTTATTCAACGGGACTTGACTTATGAAGATTCCTTCTTGTCCTGTTGAAAGCTGTATGGAAGATAACTGTATTGGTGATTCGAGACAGTTTCCATACTTGGTCTTTATAAGACTTCTTTATTGTACTGAAGGGTACCACTATATGCTGGATTCGAGACAGGTCTTCGATACAGGTTGATGCCTCAACACTTCGATACAGTTTCCTTTACTGTATGCGGATTCGCATATATGTAAAAACCTCTTATCAAATATTATTCGATACAGGGATTGAATATCCCGGCTGTTTCGATACAGGGTTCTTGTTTTCCCAACAATTTCCCCCTTTTTCACAATTTTCCAAGACTTTAACTTTCTAACATTCAAGTCTTCTTGATGATGCCAAAACCTTCTTCATGAAATAATCTTCTTTGATGACTTCTGGATGATTTCTTGGTCTTTTGTCAAAAGGTCTGTCTTTCAGAAACTTAGTCTAATTAATAAACTGCTCGCAGGCGAGTTCGATACAGCTAAGAATTTTTACAACTTAAGCTTATGATTGGCGCGCAGGAACAATCTTACAATGTTTTCTAAGCTTACAACTGAAATCATGAACTGTTCGTAGACAAGTTCGTACAGCTTAATTTTCAATCAAGTTTCTATACTTGATATTGTTATCAAACAATTTAAGTAATCATACATCAACACAGTAGATTACGAGTTGTAATCTTTCAAGACAAACAAACACTTTTATTGATATTCAAAATAAATTGAGTACATAGTTTGCTGTTTCGAAGAGAAATTACAAAACAAAAATAATATACAAGGATTTCAGCTCCTATCTGGAGTCCGCATGTCTCCATGGCTTTCTCCCTGGATCATTCTCGGTACCACGCCACCAGTTCTGTAGGGAATCGTTGCCTCGATCCTGGTATATAGCTCTTCCTTCATATGATCTATTAAAGGCAAGAATCCAGTCTTCTGGATGGGTGATACGATCTCCTCTTTTGTGCTTGCTCTTCATATCTAGCTAGAGAGGGAGTTTTCCTTCTTCTAGCATCTTCGTAAATTTGTATGCGGCCTCCGCTAAAGTTTTATAGCTCTTGAAGATGGCGGATTCCCTGATGAGTTTAACAAAGTATCTTATCAGTTCGTTCTTCCTCCATTGCTTCACCTCATCGGCAGTAGGATGGCGGTTGGTCGGCAGACGAATTTCAGAAGGTCTCTGGATTAGACTTTGCCACGGGACATTTGGATCATGAAATTTAGGTCGGGAGCCTGAAATCTTAAAACTCTGAGAGGGAGGGGCTAGCTTGTTTAACTTAGCAGTGATGCTGTCTTGAGCGGCCTCAAATTCCCTTTCATGCTGTAACTTGATTCTCCTTGCAGCTTCTCTTGCTTCTTCCCCCTTTTTGGCGTCATCAAGACGTCCTAGAATCTCTAATGTAGCATCCTGTTTCGTCTCGATGCTAGTTATTATTTCTACAAGGGAGGAAAGTGCCTGCGACATGTCCTTGATACATTTGTCGTGGGCTCGCAATTGAGAACTATTTTCGATCATAGCACATGCGGTCTTGGCTTCAGCGATGCGCATTTTGGTTGCCTCTTCCTTCAAGAGTTGCTCTTGCTTGTCTTCCATGATTTTCAGTGCTTGTTTGAATACTTTTGGCAAAATAATGAAGGCCTCGACTACTCAAGAAACTTCATGCTGTAAGGTGGTCATCTCTTCCACGGCAGAAGTATGCATCCAATTCAAGGCTTTTTCAACTGAAGACAGAGCATTCACTACATCCTGGATGAATACAGTTTGAAGACCAAGAGCACGCAGGTGCTCTTTTCTAGCGGCTGAAATCGGAGAATCTGGATGGGTGAAATCTTCAGAGCAGTTCAACCTCCTTAGATTCACGGTAGGGTGTGAACTAAGTTGGACATCCTCAGGTGTATTACCGTCCTCCGATTCCACGGTTGAAGGGGCGGGAGCAGCTTGTTCTGGTTCGGCGGTAGGGGGTTGAGTGTCCTCCTATTGCGAAGGATCGTCGGTAGATATAGATACAGGAGGGACTGATTCCTCCTGTTGTCTCTCAGTGACAACTTCTTCTTCTTGAGTGGAGGCAGGCTCGGGTGCCTGTTCCAAAACTGTTCCTTCCTCCTCGACTTGAGGGACTGATTCCTCCTCATCGGGAATGTTTTCTTGCTGTGGCGAAGTGGGCTTGCTTCAAGTTGACGGCCCTTCGTCGTCCTTTGGTGGAGAGGCGTCTCTATCTTGAGCCTTTTCACGACTCATTCTCAGACCAACTTGTAAAGCATCGTTGTCATCGTCTGAGTCATTGTCATCATCGTCTTTTGGATTTGGGGGAGAGTCCTCTGACTTATCTTTACCTTTCCTCCTTGCGTCAGATTTCTGCAGAAGATGGCTTTCAATCAGTTCTTTGCAGAAAGGATTATCCCATCGGATCAGGGTCTCAATTTCCGTTGAGTCCGTCACTTCTGATACAAATCTTTCTTCTTGGCTCCAATCGCTCCAGTTGTATAGTGTTTCATACGGAGCTAGCCTGTAGCCTTTCCATTTCAGAAATCTTTAGTAAACATGGTCGATCTGAACAGAGAGAAGGGTTTTGTGAATAATGGTGTCAGGGGAGGCACTCCGTACAACGTCTGGGTACGCTGTAGCGAGGGGTTCCTCTACAGGTGTGGGATCCTGTAGGGAAGTGGGATTCCTTACAGGGGATGGTGCCCCGAAGGAAGATTGATCCTGTACGAGTGTGGAATCCCGCATAGGAGAGGTAGCGTTTGGCTCCGTAGGGGCAGCCGACTCGCTAGAGTCTTTTTCATTGGCAGATGTCCCATCATCCATCCTAGCCGCCAATGGCCCAGGATCTACTGTCGATACAGTAGTGGACACCTCTTCCACAGGGGTTGGGCCCTGGGGTTGTTCTTCAGTGGGTTGAGCCATGGTAGAACCTGCTTCGGAGGGCTTGGTAGATTTGGCTTTAGAAAGCCTCCTTAGTTTCTTCTTTGGCTTCTCACCAGCAATGGGTTTCTTGCTGTGAGATCTTTTTCTCTTCTTTGAAGACTCCACGTCCTGGGACTTCAAAGACTCATCTCTTGGGTCTACAGAAACTGACATATATTTGGTTTTCGGGTGGTTGCAGACCATGGTGCTCTGGTTATATGCAGTAGGCTTGACGCCTCCTAGGTATATCCTGGAGCTATTCCTCTTTACATCAGCGGATTGCGACAGTCCGCATTTCGTCAAGATATGGTTTAACATTAAACCAAATGACTTCTTCTGGGTGGCAGGCTTGCATACTTCCTCTTGCAAGCGCTTCAGGATTATCTGGCACCAGTTGACCTTTTCACATGTCATAATTTCCACCATCATCCTGAACCTCAGATTAGTACACATTTCGAACGCACCAGTTCGATTCTCAATGATCCTGCAGCAGAAATCATGCAAATATACATAAGGCAAACAAAAATTCTTTTTGTGACAGGTGGTTTGAACCATGTCAACAACAGTTGAGCTGGTGAACAGCCCATAAAACTTGGTTATTAGTTCTTGAGACCCAAACGTCTCAAGTTGATCCATTGTCACGCCATCAGCAGGTAGCCTGTAGATATTCTGGAGCAGATCGCTATCAACACAGATCTCAACTCCTTGAATGGTAGCGGTTATGTCAGCAATGTGACCTCCTTGGGCCAGCGACAAAAAGCGTACAGCGGCGTTGAGGTAAAATTCCTCAACCAGATGAACATCATACTTGTCAGCAGTTTGACTTCCAAGGCGATAGAGGCCTTGTTGACGAAGACGAGTGATGATGTACTCCATGGGTTCGACATCATTGGTTTCAGCAAGATGGCGTTCAATGACAACAGATCTTGAGAAGATCCATCCATCGATGATGTTTGCGGTTTTCTTGAGAGCGGGCGAAGATGTTTGTCCAGCCATTTGATGGTTTTTCAAGAAAAAGTGAAGAGGAAAACACGTAATATGCAGTAAAATGCAGAAAGCTGTGTAGGCTGTTTTTGCTTGAGAACTCTTAATTTTTGCAGAAAGCGTAAAGAGTCTCTAATGGCAGTATCAGTCCTTTTATAGTTGGGCGGCGAAATAGGGTTTTGCAGAGTACGAATGGTCAGATTTTAAGGGATGAGAACCGGTTTTTGAAATCAACGGTTAAGATGGACTGAGTGTAACTGTTACGCTAATCCATTAAAATGTTTAAAATATAAGCGGGTCCCACTTCTGACATTTGTGTCACCCTAAATGCCTGAAACGGCGGTTTTAAAACAATAAAAAATTTAAAACATCGCGGCTTTTGAGATTCAGTTGTCCAGATGTCGTGTAAGGCATTTAATGTACGTGACGTTTGACGTAAAAACAGGGCACGTGGACAAAAATCATTTTAAAATGAAATGATATAATATAATATATATACTGAATCGAAATCCTATAGTATGTGCTGTGTCCGCGTCGATACAGCGTTCCCCCTTAAAAAGGTACATATAGGTTTTAAATTCCATACAGCAACTTTTGGATTAATGCTGTATTCATGGGTCCTTCAAGATTCCCTTAATTATTGCACACGCCACCGTAGGATTCATATATCTTTGCTCACTACAAGGTCAGTATTGACGGTTTCGAGTGTACGGATAATTAACGTTGATATCGTATTCTTGGGTCTTACAAAGATTCCCTCAATTGTTGAGTAAAAACAGTAAATTACTTACAGGGAGTCGGGCTGTAGCATTCCCAATTCTTGTCTAAGCATGTTGAATATGGCTGTGTCGAGTGGCTTGGTGAAGATGTCGGCCAACTGAATATCTGTATGAACTTTTGCAAGGCGAACATCTTTGTTCTCGACATGATTCCTTATAAAATGATGCTTCATGTTGATATGCTTAGTGCGCGAGTGCAGGACAGGATTGTGCGTTATTGCAATTGCACTCGTGCTATCACACATGATTGGAGTCTCTCTGGATTCAATTCCATAATCTGACAACTGTTGCTGCATCCAAAGGATCTGCATACAGCAGCTACCAGCAGCATAGTATTCAGATTCAGCCGTGGAAAGAGAGTTAGCCAATTGCTTCTTACTGAACCAAGAAACGAGTCTAGGTCCAAGAAAGTGACAAGTTCCACTTGTACTCTTCCTATCTAGCTTGCAACCTCCGAGATTTGAGTCACTGTATCCAACTAAATCGAATCCGCCTTCCTTAGGATACCATAGTCCTACATCGATTGTTCCTTTAATGTACTTCAGGATTCGTTTAGCTGTATTGAAGTGTTATTCCTTAGGTGCTACTTGATACCTCGCACACACTCCAACAGCAAACTGGATATCGGGCCTGCTAGCCGTTAGGTACAGGAGCGAACCAATGAGCTTCTTGTAGAGTGATTGGTCAAATGGCTTTCCGGCTTCATCAGCACTAATTTGCACGGAAGTGCTCATAGGGGTTGACGATGATTTGGAATTGTTCATTCCAAATTTGTTGAGAAGCGTCTTGCTGTATTTTTCCTGGTTGATGAAAATACCTGTAGGCAACTGCTTTACCTGCAAACCTAGGAAATAACTAAGTTCCCCCATCATACTCATTTCAAATTTACTTTGCATGAGATGAGAGAACCTTTGACACAAAGCAAGGTTAGTTGAACCAAAAATTATATCATCCACATAGATTTGCACCATAAGAAGGTCATCACATTCCTGTATTTTGAACAAGGTCTTGTCCACAGCACCTTTCTCAAATCCGTTGTTGGTTAGATACTGGGACAAGGTTTTGTACCAGGATCTAGGGGCTTGTTTAAGTCCATACAGCGCTTTCCTTAGCCTGTATACTAAGTCGATACCGTCTGTGTTGGCAAACCCTAGTGGTTGTTCAACATAAACTTCTTCGGCAAGGTCTCCATTCAGGAATGCACTCTTGACATCCATTTGGTATACAATAAAGCTCTTATGGGCGGCAAAGGCTAAAAATATCCTAATGGCTTCTAGTCTCGCTACAGGGGCGAAGGTTTCATGATAGTCTATGCCTTCTTCCTGACTATAGCCTTGTGCAACTAGTCTGGATTTATTCCTTATAATAAGTCCATTTCAATCCTTTTTGTTTCGAAATACCCATTTGGTTCCTATAACCGATTGATGTGTAGGTCTAGGTACAAGATACCATACATTGTTTCTTTCGAAACCGTTAAGTTCTTCTTCCATAGAAGTTATCCAATGAGAATTATTAAGAGCGTCTATGGTCGAAACAGATTCGGACTGAGCTAAGAATACAGCGATAGTGCACATATTGAGTCTTCTAAGCTCGGATTGAGATTTCCATTCAGGAAACTGTGATATCTCAGTATCAAGTTCTTCTTGTGCACAAAGTACATTTCCTTGTGTACTATGTATTCTCCTATGAGTAGAAACACCAGCATTTATGTTTCCAATGATCAGCTCTTGCGGGTGATCTCTCAACCATCTTCGGTCCGGTTCTAATTCAGGATCCCGTACTGTATCGAGAGATTCTGTGGATACCGCTTCAGCTTGTACAGCGTCGGCTTCATCTACGTCGATTCTTACAGCTACGGGGTTGATTTCTAAATCAACAATAGGTTCTATGGGAGTTGGAGGATCCAAGATAGAGAGTTGTTGGATGTTTTGGGTAACATCTTCTACTCCTGTAGGGTCATGATGAGGTTCGTCGAACACTACATGAACTGATTCCTCGATCGTCAGCTTCCTTTTATTAAAGATTCTGTAAGCTTTGCTGACGGAGGAGTATCCTACAAATATTCTTTCATCTGATTTCTCATCAAAGGTTCTAAGTTGGTCCTTCCCATTATTCAATACATAACACCTGCATCCAAAAATGTGAAAATATGAAACTAACGGAGTTTTGTTGTTCCATACCTCATATGCTGTTTTGTTGTGGTGCTTGTTGACGATACAGCGGTTTTGAGTGTAGCATGCTGTATTGGTTACTTCACCCCAGAAACGCTGTGGCAACTTGCTTGCGGCGATCATTGTCCTTGTTGCTTCTTTCAACGTCCTATTCTTTCGCTCGGCAACACCATTTTGTTGAGGAGTACGGGTAACTGAGTATTCGTGTTGTATCCCATTTTCTGAACAGTATTACTCTATAAAGCGGTTAGTAAATTCTGTACCTCTGTCGGAACGAATGGACACGATACTCAATGCCTTTTCATTTTGCAACTTTCTCAGGAGCTCGGGCAGCTTTGATGTTGTTTCCTTCTTCTTGCTAAGGAAAATTGTCCAAGCATACCTGGAATAATCATCAACAACCATGCAGTATTTCTTACCTCCCAAACTTACTGGGTCTACCGAACTGTAGAGATCCATATGTAGCATTTCCAACACTCTTTGGGTTGAAAGGTAGGATTTGTTCTTCAGGGTTGACTTGATTTGCTTGCCTTTCTGACATGGTCCGCAGACGCTGTCCTTCTTGAATGACACATTTGGCAAACCTCTAACCATTCCCTGTCTTGAGAGCTTGTTGATCATCTTGAAGTTGACGTGAGACATCCTTTTGTGCCATAACCAGCTAAGATCTGTAGTGCCTTTGGCAATAAAGCATGGAATTGAGGAGCTCATAGGCTTCGAACAAAGAATATACATGTTACCCGATCTCGCTCGTAAGCACAACTTCCTTGGTTTGGATGTTCTTGACTCTACAGCGATCTATATAGAATTTCACCGAGAACTATTTATCACAGAACTGGCTAATGCTAAGTAGATTGTACTGTAAGCCTTCAACATATGCAACATCGGTGACTTTGAATTTTCCGACAAGTAGGTTTCCTTTCTCTCTTGTTCTTCCTTTAGATTTATCACCGAAATGAACTTTTGGACCGTGACCTTCTACAAAATCTGATAGCTTGCTCCTATCTCCGGTCATGTGTCGAGAGCATCCACTATCCAAGTACCAAGTATCCTCCTCTAGAATGTCCTGTAACAAAGAAATTAAGTAGATTTAGATCCCCTTTGATTTTTGGGTCCATGTATGTTAGTTCCTCTAGGTACCCAAGTTTTCCTGGCAGCAATTGGTTTACTGTAGGTCATACTCGGTACAGTGTTGCGATATCTATGAGGGGCATATCCTTAGTTGCTATAACCATGATAATTATTATGCATGAAAAATTCAGGGTTATTATTATTAATCCAGTACGAGTGCTGTCTTGGAGGTGGAGTCATTTTCTTTGACCTAACAGCTTGCCTTCTGGGTTAGATTCCCAACGTTGTTGTTGATAATGAGCGGGCACTTGTTGTCTCGAGGGATAACGAGTCTCCTGTATCCAATACCTAGGCGTGCTGTACTGATAGTACTGCCGTGCGGGCCTTTGGTAGTTGGATACAGCCTTCCTTCTGAACGGCTGTTGGCGCTGTTGATATGCTCGGGGAGCATGCTGTTGAGTGCGCCTCACAGGTTGGAACGACTTATGATTCCGCTGTCTAGAATAGGATTGTGGGGGCGGAATGGCAGCCTTCGGTTTTCGCGGTGCAGCAGGTTCCTTCACGGGACTAGGGGTATCTTTCGATACTGGAATGTGTTCCACACTCTTGACAAACACTGTACTAGTTTTCCCTTTGTTTGAACATGAGCTGTATCCTAAGCCACTTTTTTGATGAGCATGTTGCCCAGTGCTCAGAATTTCTTCCGTTCTTTTGGATGATTTCTCAAACGATTTCAGAGTGGTCTCAAGTTCAATTTCTCGTTTTTCGAGAGTTGTGACTTTGGCTTGAAGTAGAACCAAATCATTTGTCTTGCTCTCGTTGTGAGTTTTAATCTCTCTTAGTTCATGAGCAAGTTGATGATTGCTCTCCATGAGTTTTTCAAAATCGACTTTACTGGTTTCACAGTCAAGAGACGTATTTTCATAATTTATCTTCAGCAAATTGTTTTCACCTTTCAGCTCTAGGTTAGACAGTTGGAGCTGTATATTCTCGTTTTTCAATGTCTCATGGGCCTTTTGAATGTTTTTAAATTCATTCATCATGTTTTCAAAAGTATGATATGCATTTGATGGAATAGCTGAGGTTGAACTTACCTCATCATCGCTATCTTCACCTTCCGGGATGTCTTTGGCCATAAACCACATATATGCTTTATCATCGAACTCATCATCAGATGAATCACTTTCGGTGACCACCTGAAGACATTTTTCAGATTTGGATGGTGTGGGGGAGGCTTCTGATTCTCCAATCAGGGCCTTGAGCTTGTTTTTCCAAGCACGTCTTCTTTCATCTCTCTCTTGTTGCTCGGCCTCCGGATGAATTTTCGGTACTTAACTTTTGGACAGGTTTGGGCCTGTAGGGAGTCTGCTTGATGAACTTTTTGAATTTGTGCATGAGAAGCGCCATTTCATCTTGAGACAGGATGTCGTCGTCACTGTCAGCATTCTTGTGACTAGGCTTCGATTTAGCCGGGCATCTTTGTGTCGATGACTCGATACTGGCTAGTCTTGTGACCTTTGAAGGAGATTCTTGACTTTCTCTCTCACAATATCATACTCAAAAGCTTTGAGGTCAGAGAAGAGATCAAAAGTAGTTATTTCATTAAGATTGCAAGACACACGCATAGCTGTGGTCTTAATGTCCCATCGGGCTGGGAGAGATATGAAAATTTTTAAATTCTTCTCCTTTTGGGTATAAATTTTGCCCAACGCTTCAAATTCACCAACAATACCAGTGAATCTGAAGTCAAGTTCCTCAAGTGACTCAGTTGGTTTCATTTCGAAAGATTCAAATTGCTGAGTCAGTTTTGAAATCTTGTTTTCTTTTGAGAGCTCAGTTCCCTCACAAATCAACTTGAGTTTATCCCAGATTTCCTTGGCTGTTTTGTAGCTCTTTACCTTTGAGAACGTGCCTTTGTCAAGGGTGACAAATAACACGTTCTTAGCCACATTGTCAAGGTTGGCTCGCTTTCTTTCATCTGTGGTCCATTGCTCGCGATCCTTCTCAAGCATCTCAGCATGGGCTTGGCCTTCAATCCTTGCGGCCGTGTTTACCTTCATGATCTTGATAGGGCTATCCTGTATCACAAAAATCATCTCTTCATGCATTTCTGCAAGATGAGCCTCCATCCTAATTCTCCAATCATCAAAATCGTTAATAGAGAACATAGGCACTTTGTTGATCATAGAAGTATCCATGTGAAAGTAAGGAAATGAAAGCGACTGTTTTTAAAGAGTAAGTGATTTTGGATCTGATTCGGTTAAAAATACGACTGATTCTTTTTAGAATCAACCGCTCCGATACCACTTATTGGCCACTAAGTATACTGGATACAGCTTGGGAAGTAGTTTAAACAACAAGCTGTGCTGATTTTAAATCTGAGTGCGTAGCGGAAGTCTTAGATACAGTAAGTTGCTGTGGATACAACAACTAGGTGTACAGTGTATACTAAAATAATCACAGTAAATAAAACAGTAAAAACTAAAGGTAAATAACACAGTATTTAAAGTGGTTCGAGGTAAAACACTCTACGTCCACTGGTCCTCCACACAGGAGTAAAATGTTTATTATAATTACTACGTACACAACTACGTAATTATAACAGTTATACAATCAATATATCGTTCACAGATTGATATAAAGATCTTAGCTTCAACCGTTCACACAGATTGGTTTGAGCTAAAGCTTGACTGACATCTTCACACAGAGTTATGAAGCTTCGTCTTCCTCAGTCCACACAGGGCTGATCTGGGTTTGTTCAAAGTATAGAACAGAGTGTGAACAACAACTTTGACTTTATGAGCTTGTAGCTGATGAAGTGTTGTTCAAGATGATGAGCACTGTATATCTCTTTTATCTGAGTTGCAGTAAGCTTGGAGATATATTTTGCTCTAATGATAACTTGATAGCTTTGATAGATTTTTGGTTTCAGTAATTGATCTTCAATGCCTTCATGAGATATATATAGTCTCTGAAATATATATCCGTTGAGATGTATCCGTTGAGCAAGATTCCGTTTCAACGGGATTAAAAGCACGATCCGGATTTAGCGGGATTTGAAGATCTGTTGACTGACAGTATTTAAATACTTTATCCTTGAGTATTTAAATACTTCTTTATTCAACGGAACTTGACTTCTGAAGATTCCTTCTTGTCCTGTTGAAAGCTGTATGGAAGATAACTGTATTGGTGATTCGAGACAGTTTCCATACTTGGTCTTTATAAGACTTCTTTGCTGTACTGAAGGGTTCCACTATATGCTGGATTCCAGATAGGTCTTCGATACAGGTTGATGCCTCAACACTTCGATACAATTTCCTTTACTGTATGCGGATTGGCATATATGTCAAAACCTCTTATCAAATACTATTCGATACAGGGATTGAATATCCCGGCTGTTTCGATACAGGGTTCTTGTTTTCCCAACAAGGACCTTCTGCACTGTAGCTTCATTTATAAGAGGTCCCTGCAAGAATGAATGCCAAAACAAAATTAAAATTATAAAGTCACACTCACTGATGTAATAGCCCAGCTCCCAAATAAAATATATACAAGGGCACCAAACTTGTTTCAGAAAAAGCAAATATCATATAATAGTGACAAGAAGACAATTTTGCAACAAGATAATAGCATATATCAATAATCGATCTAGCATCCATACTTATCACCATTAGTGTTACAGAAGGTAAAACAAGACTTCATGAAACAAGAGTGGTGAGAAACCTTGTCAAGGAGTAAATGGAAGTGCACAAGTAATTACGTGGACCACCCCTTCATTGAAACCATCCCCAACTTTAAGATTATTGGTAGCTGAATCTACCAATACTGAAATATATAATTCCCTTAATGAAACATATATTATTGTAGCACGATACAACTAATTAAGACCTCAACTACATATCTGACAACCACTCCCAGCTATATGCTCATACCAATAGCACAATATTGTCAACCCAGCCCTCAACATAGTAAAATCAAGATTGGACCAAATATATCAGCTTACAGTTCCTTAACTGCCACTTCAAGGTCTGCATCATCAAATATTATGCAAGGTGCATTTGTTATATGCTCAAGGGACACCTAAAGAGACAGTAGTTAAAAGAATTAGCACACTAAAAACATATGTAAGTTCACTTGTACCTACTTAGTGCACCTGATGCTATATTAGCTCAGTAGTTATAACTGTAATCTTAGATTAAAATGAAATCATTCAGAGGGCCTTATGACCACAGTACAACCAGCAGCAAGCGTAGTAGAGAAAACTTGTTAGTAGTTGTCTAATTCAAATTATATAACTACCATGATATTTTTCATAAGTCCTGGATTTTTTTATTGTCAAAAAAACTCACATGATCGTCCCAAGTATGACCTTTGTTGTAAATTATGGCAGCTCTGAGACTTCTTGCAGGGTTGATTCTAGTCCTTGTGATGGGGATGGTTGTCAATTAATTTTCATAAGAAATGGCCAAATGCAAAATAAGCTCGATTTCACTAAAAAGTTATATCTGCCATTCACAAGACATATATGAAAGCGTCTAGCGACGATTATGCTAAAGTCCTTTAATTCGCTTTGTTCATCATATCAAAATTGCAAAAAAGCTAGCATATTATTCAAAACAAGGATTAAGCTGAACAAGAGCACATATATCCACCAATATGTAACAAAACAACTTGAAAGACAAAGAAGTTGTAGTTTGTTCATATACATATAATCCGCATATATAATCTAATCTTTTACAAACTGCATCCATAATAATTTGGTAACTATATATGCAGGGGCCAAACTACTCACCAGCTGTTTTTTTGAACTCAGCTGGCGACTTCTGCTCAGCTGGTTTCACCAGGCAATTCCTCTCGGGTTTGTAAAGCACTGCAAACAATATAAATTCTAATAAATTAAAATAATAGCAAATAGGCAACAACTACAATTACTCAAAGCCGAGACTAGTACGTGAAAAAGATTAGAGAGAAACTATTCTGGCTAAGGGAAATGTGAACTCAAATCGAGACATGTGTCTGTGTGTAGTCTGACTTGTAGTCCCGCAAAAAGAAACTTTCTAAACATAAGCCATAAATACTAATGTTGTGTTTAACAAGATAGAATAAGAAGAAGTGTGATAATAATAAAGGTTTGAAAATTTTATAACAAGTTGAGAATGGAGGACTGTTACACAACTATCAGTTTTATAAAGAAATAAAGTGTGTGAATCTCTGCAATACAAGACATGCAATAGATTTTACTAAAAAATACAGAGTTTTGTGAAGTAAACTAAAAGAACCGTCTTAACGGAATACATCAAGTTGCAGAAAACCTTATATTGAACCTTCAATGCTTCTGTACTTCAGTATTTTTAATATGGGCAGACTGTCAGATGCTTATAAACCATAAATTAGAAAAAGGTCGGCAGAAAAGCCACCAATTAGCATGCATTCATAGGGTTCTATATGAATTTAATTGCATTGTTGTTACTTGATACACTGAAATAGGGAGCGAGATCTTCCTCTATGTTGTCTCGAATAACGGACTCTGTCATTCCTCCGAGGTGAGTAGCTCCAAGATCATCTTCTACCTTCTCCTGATCATAAAATACTTGTTGAGGCCTGATTTTATTTTAGAATTTGAAAATTTCATCATTAATATGTTCACCATGTTTGACAATCTAAATTGAAACAACAATAAAAATTATTAAATAAATTGCATTAGAGGTGTGACTGTTGGAGCATCCTTTACAGCACCGAGTAAAAAATATGTATATTAATCGCAGTCCAGAACAAATCCCAGTTCACAAGCTATTTTCAATTCTCTTGTAACTGAAAAATAAAAACGAACTAAGGCTAGTTTTTTTTAACTAACCAGCTCGCTCCACCTCTCTTCCCTCTAATTGAATTTCAGCACTAGAAAGATTTCAATAGGCTTTGCTATAGATTCCGGGAACTCCATATATACTAGATCTACATTCTCATCATAAAATTTAGATGAAACAAAGAAGAAGATTGGTATAAGTTGCAAGGAATTTTGTATAAAATTTAGCTTGAAAGGATTAGAATAATAATCAATGCAAATAAGCATATTTTTATATTGATAAGGTTGTAAACATACCACACCATGCTTGTGAGCATTTGAGTTATCACTTCCGAGTTATATGTTCTTTGTATTCTTTGATAAAAATTGTAACCTGCAAGAGTTAATCAACTTAAATATAATCAAGCAAGCGTCCTAAAAATACTTGCAATTGCAAGATATAAAATACAATACCTATCTTAAAAATTCCAATATACATATATCTGGATTTTAGTGACTTTGATACGTGCTAGATCTCTGAACAAATAAAAACATAAAATATAACATAATAGTGCTACACGACTACACTAACCTGATTTTTGTGAAGATTTAGAACCCCCAAATACACAAACAAAGCCCAAAATTTAGGGTATTAAAAACCCCCAAACTTTAAAATAATCGATTAAAAATCCCCAAAATAAATAATTAAAAAAACCCCAAAATTATCAACAAGTTAATCGATTACAATCTACAAATTTCAAGTTGAGAACATACCAATTACAAGCGACAAACTACTATCTTACGAACTGAGATGAGAAAAGGGTTACCAGCTACAAGAACGAGGGTGAGAGCATGAATTACGGGTTTTTTATTAGAGAGAGATTGAGAGATTACCTGTTTTATTTGAAAGAGAGATGAGAGCATGAATGTGAGTGGTTGAGAGAGTGTTTGTCAAAATTGGTAACTGAGAGCGGTGGGCTTACGGAGAGCAGGTGATAAAAGTGATTGAGCGGCTCCTAAAATTTTCATTTCCCCCGCCCCCCTTTTTTTAATACTTTTTTGGTTAGCTAAGGTAACACCATTATATGTGTTGGTATTGAAGGGCTTATTGCATCTAAGGCAACATGTCTTGACATCAACGGCAATATCAAATTATGATGTTGGCTTACATAAACTTTAATCTATTTTTAGCCATCTAAGGCAACATTTTACGTGGCAACACCAGTTTCAAGTGTTGGGAAAGACCATATATGGTGTAGTGTAGTGAAATGGTCGTGCTATCAACTGAGTAGGCGACATCACTGCTTACTAAACGTCAGTCGTCGACAAATTCACATGCGTATTGGCTTGTGGTTCCATGTCTTAGCCTGCTCCACAACCTTGCCCCTCATTCGACGTCCTTTGGTTCCTTTTTATATAATGAAAGCATGGAAACCAAATCATGAGCATAGCTCAAATATGTGTCATCAAACAATCAAAAAGACACTAATTTGAGCATTTACATACTTTATTTTAGAAATGTCGGTCTCCTCCTTCTCATATAGCGATGCTTTCACCAGCCTTCCTTCTCAACCAGGGAGGGGTCAACAATTGATTTTAGACCACGCTTTCTCAATTCATAATCAGCTCCTATACTTGAGACAGGCGATCATTATCTATATCATTCTAACTTGATTCTACCAGCTTTGGAAATCCCTTTTTCTGCCTATCTTGATTAGTACTACAACTATTGTGGCGGACATGGAAAAGAGCCCCCCTATATCCGAGAGGGCGCTCTGGGCAGTCGATGTGATACTGATTATCGGATGAAGCTGTCGTGGATAAATCGATGTTACTAAAGTGGGTAGTTTCATGTTGAAAGTTGACATTAGAACCCTTTTGATTTTGATAAAGGGTTATCCGCTTGGTGAGCTAAGTTAATCAATGCTAATTTTGAAATGCATTTCAATGCGCTTTCCAAAAATGTAAAGAACTAGCCTACCTGAGAGTGGAAGTTTTATTTACATTTAGACACTAAGTTCATAGCAACAATGTACCTAGAGGTGGCCATGGTGCAGGGCCAACCACTCTCTACGGCCCAAATTTTTCGAGCCCATGGGCAACGGGGCCGGCCCAAACCGAGCCCACTGGACACCTGGACGATCCTGTCCCGAACTCTCACTGAGCCCGGCCCGGCCCCAACCCACCCGCAGCCCGGCCCCCAGCCCACGCCAAGCCCACCCCGACCTACCCCAGCCCACCCTAAGCCCACCCTGGCTTACCCCAGCCCACGCCAAGCCCCACCCCAAGTCCATCCCAAACACATTCTAGCCAAATCTTAACCCACCATTCAAATTTAAATGGGGTTGCTTGGGACCCATTTAATTTAATGTTAATATATTTTTAAAATTCAAAATGAATTTTCTTAAATGGGATTTTAAATTAAATGTTAACCTTTTTTTTCAAAACAGATTTTTTAAATTAAATTTTTAATTAATATTAACTAATTTATTTTAAAAATTCAAAATAAATTTTTTCAAGTTGCTTTTTAAATGTTAATATATTTTTAAATTCAAAATAATTTTTTTTAATATTCAGCCCGGCCCAGACCGGCCCAGGACAGCCTGGGAGCGGGCGGACAGTGGCTGCGGTCGCCCAGCACGCTACAAATATGGACCGGTCCTAGGCTCCCTAATCTCAGCCCAACGCGCTCCAGCCGGCCCTGGCCGCCTCTAAATGTGCCACACGCTCCAGTCATAATCATTATTGAATCAATAACACCATATGTGCCTCACGAGTCCTTAACATCAACATGAAGTCACAACAAAAATATCAAGTGAGAATACAAAAAAAAATGATAGACTCCAGCATGGTTATATATATATATATGTGTGTGTGTGTGTGTGATTGATTTGAAAATATTCATATGAAATTATGAAATCTAATATTATATACTTTCATTTAAAATTATTGAGCTAAGATCTTATATTTTATTTAAGACGTGATTTTATCCCAACAATATTTATTGTGATTTCATTTGTGCCAAAGATAATGATTAAAGCTTAAATGTTATTTTCAACCCATCTATGAATCAATTAATTTGAGGCTAATATTTTTTTGTCATATGAGGTAAAGCCACAAATATTGTTCCCAAAGAAGAGATGGATTGTTCATTTAATGAAACTATGTGAGCGGAAGAATGGGTTTAAGATATTAACAACTCATTGATTTCTAACCTTTAATCAATTTAACTTCAGATACTTTTTTTTTTTTACGAAATGGTCTTTGGCCCAGCGGTACCCAGGTGTATTGGAGGTGCTCCCCAACCGAATGGTTGTAGGTTCAAGTTCCTTGGTGGACATAAGGTGTAGATTTAGGAGTAGGATTTAGAGGGTGTGTGTGTTCAATTGTTCTAAAAATAGAATAAAAGTTCAGATATTTTTATTTTTTCATCCAAAGCCTTGTTCGATAGGAAAATGCCGTGGGAAGAGCTATTCTTCTTTTAAAAAAAAAACTGACCTCGCTTAAACGAATTACTATAATTCATTAAATATCATTATTCACGTGTACAGTTTTCATGTTACGAGACATGCAGAACCCGTGCTACGCACGGGCTAAGAATCTAATTGTTAATCGTGTATTCTTTCTGTATATTGGCGAGTGTATACTTAATTATTGTTTAGTATGTTGTATGAAATGTTTTAACTTTCTTGTATAAAAATTTAAAAGTGTTTGATGTTGTTTTGGTTTTGTGGTGTTGTATTTTATATATGGGCTTTTGGTTATTAAGTTCTGATGGATTTGTTTCTTTTGATCTATTACTTATTTGCATGATAAAAAAATAGCTTTATTTCTTTTGATCTATTACTTAGCCCTACAATACTTGTCCATTAGATGCTTTTTGCATGGTAATATGAAGCACACGGGGTCTATCTAATTGGTTATAATTTAATGTGCGTTAAATATTTTCTTTATTAAGTTTGTAAGTTAAAGTTTGTGTAATAATGTATATATAATAATGCCACATAAACTGTATAAAAATCGTTACAAACCTTTTTAGCTTCATCTCATTTTATTGTACAACTAATTTCATTGAAAATTAACAGTGAAGTCTAACTAATATTAATAAATTTATCAATAAACTCAATTCAAAATAGTCAACTAAATGAATATTAATTAACACACTATTAATAATTCCTAAAACCTTTGGACTCCACTATTATGTTTTACACTTAATTTTTTTAATTTACAAATGGGTTTGAGCAAAAATTATGTACTTTTTCTTTTATATTCATTATTCAAGTTGCATGCTTACATAAACTAATCATGCTAAAAAGTATAATTTAACCATTTAAATGTTGTTTTACATACATGCTCGTGCACATTTTCTTTAATCAATTCGCATATGTGAGTTACATCAATAGAAAACACACATAAATTACTTGTATATGAAAATGCATTAATATAATACATATATCTATATATTGCATTAGGTTAAATCATCAATTATTCTTGCAACCTTTTCAACTTCATCTCATTCCATAACCGACTTTTAATTTTATACTAATTACTAAATATCATGTGATAAATTCCGTCAAGCCTTGCACTTCCATCTCGATGTTGTATATACTTCACATTAAATGCACAGATTTTGTTTTTCGATAAAAGTTTGAACTTTTGCTTATGTTTAAAACTCAACTTTGTTTAATTAAATACAAAAATGATAAATTAGAATTATAGGTGAAACTATTTTATTTATGATGATAAATGTAATCCTATGATACCTTTGCATCGGACACAATAAAATCGGTACTAAAATATCGGCCAGTAGTAGAATTCACATCCCAAACTCTACAAAGCATTACAACAATGGTGCCAGTAACACCTACATCAAGTTTGTCAGTAGAAGAAACTGCTTGGTGGGAACCTCCATTGCAAGGCTATCCGATTTCTTGTTTGACATGGTATATGTTTTGTTTAACTAAGTAATCTTTGGAAGATCAATCACCATGGTTTGGGTAATGCAAAATAAATGAGGTCGTAGTTCTTGATATATCAACACATTAAGTAACCTTCTACATATAATCATATATCCAGAGCAAATTGCAGGAAAATGACAGAAAAATATAAAGGGCGAAGTTTTGCTCAGACATTCCTTTTTCTAGTTGCCTCATGCTTAAAGCATGTGAAGGCCAACTCTTTACTGGCAGCTTGAAATCCATTAATTGAGATGGTTGGTCTACTTTATCACGTTTTTACTGTTCTGTTGCACGGCTGTATTTCCTATTTTACAGTGTTTTTCTCTAATAATTAAATGAACATTATCTTCTCAATACTCATTTACTTGTAAGCTGGTCGCTGAACTAACCAAATATGGGCTACCGATAACAATTTATCTAAACTCCATTAATTCACGGCATTAAACTAAAACTTATCGTTCCTCGTTAGAAAAAAAATGAATCTTTCTCTTAAATAATAAACTTTTGTGGAAAAAGTAGATCCACAAACTTCTTTCGCTAAAAAACTCATCTAGTTGAAGAGATCTTATGCCAACAACTAAATCACATTTACATATCATACATGCACAGAAAGACGAATATTCATATACATGTCGCGGTAATCTCGAGCAGAGTTCTTTTGCCCTGTGGCAATTCATATCGTCTTTAAAAATCCCAAAATGAACACCCTGAGAAAACAAAAGGCCTACTTGCTTGCAGGCTTACCAATCCCCTCCAGCTTTATTAAGACTATTGTTTACTAAAAAACTATAACAACAAATTAAAAAATAAACCACACTCTATATCAAATTCATGTGCACAAACATACAAAAGCCAAAAAATGTTGAGCGCGTCTACTTTAAGAGTCTACTTCGCAAGACAGATAATACTGCACGAAACAATCAAATAAATTAGGATATCGAGTCTTTCATTCAATGCATCTCTTATTATATAAATCAATTTTCATAATAATTCAACAATGTTTCTTAAGAAAAAAATAGTGCTTAAATATGCACATAGAGAAAGTACATACGTTTTCATGATCCATGTGCCGCAGAAGCTTGATCTCGCGCAGAGTCCTCTTCGCATCAATTTTATTATCAAAAGCATTTGCTATCTTCTTCAACGCGACATGCTCATTCGTCTCCGAATTTAAAGCAGAGCTTTACACAGAAATGAAACGATAAAACAAAAAATAAATAAATAAGGTTTATTGATTATCGCATATAAAATCACTTGGCATTCTTGCAATAACTCAGATGCAACTCTTTGCATCTCACATTGATTAACGCATAAACACTTAGCATGGTCACAATAACTCAGGTGCAACCCTTTGCATCTCGCAATTACTCAGGTCCAACTCTTTGCATCCTCGCAATTACTCAGATCGAAGCATGAAGCACTCCAAAAACACGATATTGATTTACAATTGGTGTCATAAATACTACACACTAAATGCAAGGACTGAATCTTATAGTATAATAGATTCTTAAGAACACTACTAAAGAATCACAAACCCATCATAGCATAACACCAAAAAATAATCAAGAGATTTCAAGAAATAAAATGCAGCGCATATGGACTTAACTAAATACTCGCATTTCAAGGTCGAGTTAAAAGGCGGGGGTCTCTTAGAATTGATTTTAAATATTTATCCTTATGATGCGTATATCTAATGTGCAGGTTGAATGATCAGGGCCTTAAAACAACATATGTTATGATATTTGTCTTTCAGCAATATTTGAGGGCATCCGGGCATATATAATGATAATGAGGACCTTCGACAAATATATTGAGGGCCTTCGGGCAAATATGATTGATGTTGAGGACCTTTAGGCATATATATTTAATGATGCCCGTCATATTATTTATATTGTATAGTTCATACAAACAAAAGAGCTCCATTGAGTTAATAGCACTCAGCACAAAGCTTTTTATTTCAGGTGACGGAATCAGGGGAGGCATGACGTGGTGTTGATGATAGAATTGTAATATCTGAGATCTTTCCATTTTTGGTAATTTCCATTATTGGCATTTTTTTCCTATTTTCAAGTACTCGCTTGTAATCGTTTTGATATTTTGAAACTATTTCGTTTGGCACCTTTTGTTGTTAGAACGAATTTCGAGGTTGTTTTTAATGAATCTGCACAACATTGTGACTTTACCGTGTTTAGGTTCGATTCCTGCAAATGTTGTTCGATAATATCATTTTTATTGTTACTATAAGTTCACTTAACGTATTTAACGTGTTGTGAGTTTTAGTGTTATTGATAAACCTCGAATCACGATTTTCGCATGTTTGGACCGCTTTATAATTTCCCAAAGTTTTGGACATTTGTCGTCGTAGTTGTTTTCTTAGACCTTCGGGTGGTTGGAATTGCGTGTTTGATTAGCTTTTAGACTCGTCGTTGGGAATTATTCTTAAGCGTTTCGTCACATTTCTGGAACCGTCGAATTTGGAGGTTGTACTGGACTATCCAGACAACAAGATAAAACCTACTGTCAAACAACAGGTTACAGTCGTTACATGCAGCTGTTGCGACTGTAATACATTCTTTGTTACGATTGTAAGGACCTGCTGTATTAAAATAGCAAGGTTCTCTGTCCAGATCAATATGCTCTTTTTTTCCTCTCTACGAGACGGGCATCTCTTGGAGGCGATTTGGGGGCCATCTCCAGACCTTGAAACATCAATCTTTCATCCTCCACCACCATCATCATCACCATCAAGCGTTGGGTGTGTATTAACAACATTAAATCGTCATTTTCACATTTGATTTGGGGTAATCATCATAGAATCCTACTTTTGGGATTTTGGGATTTTGTTATTGTTTCATCCGATTTGACTTGTATTGATCATATAATCCAGTGAAGTATGAAACAATTATTCCTAAAACATGTTTATCCTACGAACTCGTGTTGTGATTTCCATATTTTGATTAAAAGTGAGGGGTTTGGTTGTGATTCACCCTCTATATGTTGAATTGTCAATTTACATGAATCACGGGTTGGATTTCAGATAAAA
This sequence comes from Orobanche coerulescens, assembly GCA_033398695.1. Taxonomy (NCBI): domain Eukaryota; kingdom Viridiplantae; phylum Streptophyta; class Magnoliopsida; order Lamiales; family Orobanchaceae; genus Orobanche; species Orobanche coerulescens. The sequence goes on from CM065815.1 coordinate 106,012,051, forward strand.
TTCAGTTTTGAATCCATTCGTGTTGTTGTTGATAGTTCTTTTACAGGCTATTTAGGTCCAGAATTTTTGATTACCTTCAACCGCGATCGTCTATCATCGCGTAGCATTTCATCATGTCACAAATGCATGTAGTTCCTATAAATTTACGCTCTTAATTGTGAAAAGTGATGTATATATTTGTGAGATTGTATATGTTCACTCCGGGAGGATCCAGTTGGGCCTCAGAGGTTCCGTGTTTGATTGGATCCACGAACATTAGGGTTAACCACTCCGAGAGGGTACGATGGGGCCTCAGAGGGATCAGCATTTGATTGGATCCACGGTTAACCAAGAGTGCTTATTTCTTTTATGACATGTATTAGATACTGCATTTCCAAATATTATTATCTCGGCTTGTGAAAATATTGGTGTATATACTTTAATATGTAAGATGTAATGGTTCATTTGTATTACTTGCACTAGCTCTTCCACACGTAACCCTATTCGGGGGAAACAAGTTTTATGTGTTGCATTATATTGTGTTCCTTCGAGTTATATCTTTTGGAATCTTGTGTCACACATTTGTTAGCTGGTACTAGAGTACAATAGGAATTTTCCTTTCTTTGTCGTATGTTAGATTTGTTTTTCTTGGGATATTGTGTATTGTTGTTAGAGGTTTTACGAGATGATGCAGACAGTTGATTATTATCCTGGTTCTTACTGGATATTTTTATTACAACCTTAATGATTGGAGTATGAATGTGTCTGAGATTAGCCTTGTGGCACCCGGGTAGGGATTCACGTCACTATGGCATTTACCAAATATGGTAGCAGATCTTAGGTTGATGGATACCTAGGTTGTCGGTCTTTTGGGTCTAGCCGCATCATTTTTTTTATTTACATATTATCATTGCGCTGCCATCATTCCAGTACTACCGGTGCTCGTAAGTTTGTTATCTTCCTTTATCTTCTTAACTATCTTGCCTTCGAATTTATAATGCGGTAACTGGTTCCCTTGATGTTTTATATTTGAACTGTATTCACGTAATTTCACTTTTTCTTATCCTTAGAATATCCGTTGCGCGGGCACGGTCACGGCCGTAGATGCAGTTGAGGGCCTGGTGCAGTCGGTGGGGCAGCCATGTCCTTCAGTTCTGATGCTGGTTCGACTACTCCTACTTTGTCGAACTCAGTTAAGCCGAGTACCGATGGTTATCACAACCAGTCGGTTAATCAAGGGAAATCTATAGGGAACAATGCGGACATTGACGTTGCAACCATATTGCAACAAGTGGCGAACCAAATGACTCACTTAATCCAGGCGGTTTAACACAATAAAATGCCTCCTGTAACTAATACCAGGGCAGTTAAATAGTTGCAAGATGTGATTTGAATGCACCTCCTCAATTCATTGGTGATTCATATACAGCAGGTTCAGAGATTGGATGACGAGATGATTAAGGTTTTTGTAGCGGTAAATTATCCAAAGGAAAGTAGGTGCCAATTACTCAGTACTTCCTGACGAGAGAGGCTGCCAGTTTATGGCACGCAGTCGAACCCAAAGATCATATTACTACTTGGTATGAGTTTAAAGAGTTTATGGAGGCTGAGTATTGCTCGTGGCCTGTTCATGAGGCCAGAATCCGAGCCTTTTTCGAGGCTACATCACAAGATATTTCGATGTTACAAGCAATAGTTGAGTATAATCAACAACTCAACCACATGAAGGGACAAGTGAGAGAGGAAATAGACAAAGTATGTCCCTTTGATATGCGGATGAAACCAAGGATATATACTGGAAGAGTACCAAGGCGAGGCATTGGCCTATGATATGTCTTTTGTTGCTATTAAAGTAAGAAATTGGAATAAGATAGAAGACCTTCGATAACTCTTCAGGTAGTAAGGATGGTAATCATCATAGGTCTAAGTCATCTAATTACTTAGTTGGGAAGTCGTCCCAATCATTCAATGTTATTCGGAGTTTTAGAGCTAGCCCTATTAGCTTCCAGTCGGGTCATGTCGTGTTTTAACTGCTATCTCGTTGAGATATTATAATTATGGTCAAGTGGGCCACAAAGAAGCATTTTGTACCGAGTGGGAAAAGACAATTGGGGCTCCAGCATCTGCTTCTGCTCTTAGGGAACCAAATGTTAATCAGAAACCATCAGTGGGCCTATTGTCTTAGAGTTCCGATAGAGGAAGAGGACGGGGTCTTCCCGTTAGAGGGGGAGTTTCCAATACTGGTTCGTTGCATCAGCGCATTTATGAAATAAGGAGGGCTGATGATCCAGATGCTACTGTGGCTATATGTACTGTTCATGTCATTTCTCATCCAGTAAGAGTGCATTTTGATTCTGGTTCTACATATTATTTCATCTATATGGATTGTGTGAATATTGATCGGTTGTCTGCTTGTGAGACTTTTGTTGTTAAATTTCCTAGTGGGGATAGAATTATGTGGAATCAAGAGGTTAGAGATTGTCCGATGAGAATTGCAGAGAGTGTTTGGTCTTTGAACTTAATTGTCACGGGTATCATCTATGAGGATTTGATTCTCAGCTATGACTGGATTGATAGGCACGGGGTGATAATGAATTATCATACGAGAGTTTTTTCGATGCTGGCTGAGGAAGGCACCAAATACTCATTTGTAGGACACAAGAGAAGGTTTAGAAACTTATAATCAGTGCCCTAAAGGTTGTGAAACTCCTTAAGGAGGGTTGCATGGGTTGCTGGTGATATGCTATGAAAGCGGATAGTATTATGAGGCATATTGGACGGCTTCATGTTCCGAATGATGCTGAATTTGTAACACCCCCAAAATCAAAAGGGAATGTCACATATCATACACCCTTCTCACAAGAATATACCCGGCTAGACACTACAACAGACATCAGAATGTTTGACCGGTCAGGGTCAAACTATTTAACAATGCAGACTGATAAGGTCAAAAAACTCAAAATACCTGGACAGTTGAGGTCACACCCAAGACATGAGTAACACACTTTGATTAATTTACATCTTATATCCACATAGGGGTCAATATACAATATCGCAAATGGGATATAACTCAAAAATATAAGGAACTCAGACTCCCAATTGATTAGTATCACAACACGTCATCTTTCATGCTGACCCTGTGACTGCTCCCTCGAACTAGGAGTACGTGAAATGCATAAAATGCATTTTCCCTCTTTAAGGGGTTAGCAAGTCAAATTTGCTAAGTACTCTAGTCATATAAAATATACCATGCAAATATCAGTCATGAATCAAACGACAACATACATTAAAAGAAGTTCCCAAGAGGTTTTAATGTTTAGAAAAACAAAGTCATGTCCTTGGAAACACATATTCATCTAAGGAGTTTTAGAAAACAGAAAGACTCTAGGACTTCTAGTCCTTAGTTATAAAATATTTTTTCAAGATTATTAGTGTCTCAGTCCAAATCTCGTCCCACAATAGATAAGTTTTATAAAATGGAATACCATTCACAAATTGATTGGGTCTCGGCCCAATAATCATTTTCATATAAACGTCATTTCAAACGCCTTAAACAGAAAAACATGCTCGTGACCTGTGATCTCCTTCCGCATGTATCCCTAGGTCAGCAACCCGCACGGATTGAGCCAAACAAAATAATCACAACATCCAGTCCTCGACTTCATGATCCCTTGCCAAGAGTCACCGTGGGTCCCATTGAATCCGCGCGGTTGGACTATCCTGTGTCCTAACCACATATTCTCCTGCCTTGTGTCATCATAGGCCTCGTCAGACCCACACGATTGGACCTAAGCACCCCTTACTAAAGTTCTGATCTTATGGTCCCTTGCCATATTTTCTCATAGGCTACGTCGAACCCACATGAGTGAACTTAGCAACACAACATACAACGTTCAAATTCATTCACACCTCAATGCACACTGTCAATCATTTCCAAAACCATCACGAACATTATATAACAAACACAAAATATATCCTTCAGTCAACAACTCAGCACAACACACATCCAAATGTATAAACAAAACAACACAACATATATCCATCAATAACAAATCGGCATAATACACAACAAAGACTACAAACAAGATCAACACAACTGTCACAACCTAAGAGTTCCAGAATAAGGATTAAACAATAACAACATTAAGACAACAATATATTGATGAGGAACAACCACATAAATTACGTTCAATGAGAGTGACCAAACCAACACAAAACCAAACACACATCTTCAATTCCCAAGGTATAAATGATATAGACAAGGTACTTGCCTCAATAATCGACACCCGAATACTCCGACAAACACGGCTCGACCAAAAAGCCCCAAAAACCTACAACCTCTATGAGAATATAACAATAACACAAATACTAAAAGCATAACAAACAAACACGTCGGAATATACGCCCAACACCCGCAGGGAAACCCAATAATACATTTAATTGAACATTAAATGTTCAAAGTTTCTCAAGGACACAAAAAATCATCAACCAAATGGAAAGAATCGAAGATATGGATATACAATCTATAGAATACGATCAACGACATTATATAACACCAACGGATTCATTAAAATCCGACTATAATCGAAATCTAGATAAATCCCCCAAAAAGTCAGCTTAGAAATTTTTAAGAATTTACCTTCGATCCGTATGAAAGAGGGTAATGGTGATGTTAATCACGAACAAGGATTCCGAAAATAATGAACAACGATACCCCAGAACACAACTCTCGGCTTCTCATCTGAAATCACGCAAGAAAATCGAAGGGGGAAGAAAATGGTGAAAAACACGAAATGAACTGCTGCTCTGCTATTATATAGCAGCAGCACGTTACGGTCGTAACACATGAGGTTTACGACCGTAACCTTGTTCCTTACAGTCGTATTGTACAAATCCTACGGCCATAAGTAGCCCTCCGCCCGCTCACGTGAAAAAACACAAAATTTGGATTACGACCGCAGCACAAGGCCATCACGACCGTAACAATAACAACCTTACGCCATAACTAAATATCTTTACTGCTATAGCTGTACTGCTGGGACAACAAATAGCGCCCAAAAGTTATGTATGTTCGTCCCAACTCTCGACAAGCCTCGACCCCACAACACACCAGGAACTCACTCCTCTGACCTTATGAAAAACTACCAGATGTCTTCTATCTCTTACCTTCTGAACAAGCGTATGCCCCAGAAATTGCCATCTCGACAGCTAAGGCTTGATCCTGGTAGTCTTTCAAAGTAGTACACATGAGAAGAGCCATGCTCTGTCGAATACGAGGTTTCATGTGCATATCAAAGTAACAGATCTTATCCGCCTCACTTCTCACATGTTCATGAGCATAACACAAACTATCGATTATAATCGACTACGGCCTGGGATATCGAGATATCCTTGGGCATAGCTATGAAACTCAACAATCCTACGCTTTCGAACAAACAACGGACAATACTCAACCTCTACGGCAGCCTTGAACTCAATCCAAAGGGCTGTATGGTCTCTAGGAACTACAGCCTCCCACCCGTCTGCAGCTTCCTTATCGAGAAGATACTGAGGAATATGTACTCTCCTCTCATCATGACAAGCTACAACATAAAACATTCTCCCCAACTGGAATAGTTGTTCTCCCAACCTAAAAAATCAGAGGAACTTGCAAAATGAGCGGATGCATTCTCATCATGCCTTGGATTCACTTACTAGCTCTGATATCCACGTATAGGTGCTCGTTCCGATGCCCATCCTAATTCATCTATGCCAATTGGGCTGCCATCTGCTGAAGAATGGTGGTGATGCCAATATCAACATTACCTCCAGTTGCTTGCTTCTGATAACTCGACTGGTCCTTACGAGCATCTTTATTGGACTATCAGTGCTCTACAATGAATGAGTCATTCCACCACGCTCATGGTTATGACCACGACCACATCCTCGGCCTCGACCTCTAGGCACAATGAACTTACAACCGCTCAGTACAATGAGACATAACTCGATTATAAGTTCTCGTTGACCACGACCTATAGGAACCAGGCTATCTACCACATAACAACATACTGAAAGTACCTACTCAACGTAACATAACAACATATGGCAGCAAATAGTAACACAACAATATCTACTCGGGATAACTAAACGAATACAAGAACTACGACTGCAACAAATTGAACTTATGGTCGTAACTGAAGAATCAGATATGTAACACCCCCAAAACTATCCGGAAATATTACAGCGCAGTGGGCCCCGTGCAGGAACCCACCAGGCTAAAATCATTTTCATAATTATTTCAAATACGCCAAAAAGGCCGATGACGGTAATATATTTCAAATACTCAAATAGTCTCCAAAAATTTGTTTCCAAATACCGTCATAAAATACCATTTGAAAGTAAAAGTCCAAACATGCCAAAATTCAACAGTTTCAAAATGTACGCTAAGCCACCACTTACACGTACCGACGAAGAATAGTTTGGGGAAAAAAGTTTTTACGAGATAAACCCAAATTTACGAAGTACTTAAAAGGCCATTTTAAAATACACACGAGTTGATAAAAATACTGGAAAAACATTTTAGAATACACACGCAGCGGATATAAACACAGTTCAAAATATACATTTGCAGCGGGGTAAAACAATCAGTCAAATACTTAGTTCCCAAAATAATGACACGTCCAGTATCACCCAGGAAGCTCATCTCTTCATGACCACTACAAGCTCGATCTACGAGTACCTAAAAATAAAGCCCACAATGGGGTCAGCCCCAATACTAAATAATGATAACGATCACATCACATAAATAATTACATACCAATGTAATTACAAAGTAAGAATACTACCAATATAATCTTACTGTCATAACCTTACCGTCTCGTGATAATCCATATCAACCCAATACTTACCATAACCCATATTTCGCATTCTCAAATGACGAAATGAACTCAACTACAACCATTTGTACTGTATTCAAACAATACCAAGAATTCTCAAAACATCGTCATAACTCATAAGTGTGGAATAATCCATCCGTGGCAAATCCTGTTCGTCGGATCGCACAATCAGATACCAATCCTGATAAGAACCAAATATACATAATACATCTGAAGGCCAAAGACAACAAGTCCAGAAACATCGACACCAAGACCAAACGCTCATATGATCAATAACCAGATCAACCAATACATCAACCGAGAATATCATCAACATGATAACTCCAATACGACCAACCAAAGGTCAAAACACATCCAAGAATATCATCAACATGATAAACTCCAAACTGGACCAACGAAGGATCAACAATAACCGAGAATATCATCAACATGGTAAACTCCAAACACGATCAACAAAGGATCAACAATAACCGAGAATACCATCAACATGGTAAACTCCAAACAAGATCAAATATAATGGATCTCAAGGAAACAACCCCGACTGTCGAACATACCCCTCGCGCGTATGAACAACCAGTCGCAAACCGTCGAACATACCAAACCATAAATGGAGGATGAATGACCAATCAATATGGCTCAAAGATGGACGTCATAGGACGCCCGATCCGGATATGTGTCCATGCACAAGCCACCCTGGGTATCGCTCGAATACACGTATGGTCTTGGACCTAATCAATCTCACGAAGTACGTGTCGTGTGCACAGCTCAATGTGAGGTCATGAACCCATCACATGACTATACGTGCCCACCCTGAAAATCCTACACGTAACCAATCGACATGCATATATGACTCCAGATATGTCACGATGCAACATGACAACGAAACTCAAATAATCACATATCCAATAAGGATCAAAGACTCACCAAAGTGAACAACGATAAACTGACAATGAAAAATCGACACGACCAATCAATATCCAAAACAACAATCCTGGGATCATCATCCTCAATGAATGATCAACACGATCAACGATATCAATACCAACAGTCCTGGGATCAACATCCCTCAACAATCGATCAACACAACCATTCATACCAAACAATGGCCCTGGGATCAACATCCCTCAACGAACAGTCAATACGAATGTCATTATACGAAACCTCAACATATAACATATACAACAATTCAACAGAATAATTATCCTCATAACTGAACAATACTTAAATTACCTCAAAGTCGAAGATAATTTCCTTTCCACGAACAAACATCCATGAACGAATACACAGTTATACGAATAATCTCGAATGAGGTATAGCCATTAATATCAATATGATAAACTATCCTCGATATCTGACATTCCATATCACAGACCGAAAATAACTCACCTTTCCGTCTTCACCAAACACATTTAAATCATATATATTATGACTTAATCCAAACCAAAGCACAATATACAAACTATCATCCCACAATTTACATTTATAATATCATTGCTATATGAATTATAAATGAAATGAAATAAAAATCTTTCGTTAATTATTATGATCTGAACAAGTATAACTTTCCTCGATACCGAAATGATAAATCTGTTACCAATTCCATTGCCTTCGTCCACGAGCTCCTTAGCCCCGACCAAAAGCAATATACGAACTCTTCAACCTCAACCGCAACACAACGATCATAATCAATGATGAATTATCACAACCTATTGCAATAATCGATTAACAACAAGTTCGATAACAATCAACAATCGATATTCCCAACCAACAAACTCAATGGTTCAACAATACCTCAATCATATACAAAACCAAATAATAAAACTCAAACAATTACGAACTCATATCCACAATACGAGCCAAAATCCAATAATCAATTCAAACCAATAACAAGGGTCTAAACATTATCGATTACAAATTCAATCTTAAATACGAATTAACATGGTTCTTCCTTATAAATTCATAGTTAAAACAAATTACTGATTATCATTATCAATCTGAACCATCCAATTTGTTCAACATTATAAATAATTATATTCCAAGGCTGTCAAATAATTCAATCATTCGAATTGAACACTTGTTCAATACATATGAACTTCCAAACTCAAAGATGACTAATAATCTCATCAAACTCTTAATCATATTCGTATTCCTATACGAATATTATGCCAAACACATACTTGGTTCTAGATATGAACATTCCATATTCATATCCAAAACACCAACACCTTACACATATTCATCATATCATGACATATAATTCAAGAGTTCTTCAAGAACATGAATTAATCCATAATTATATCCAATTAACATCACTTTGTTCAGTCACCGAGACAACATAATCCGATATGTTATCTAACTTCCAAACTATCATCTTCTTCAACAAATACTTCACATAACATCAAGAATTACAACAATACTACCATATCCATGTTTATAATCAAAACCAAGAGTTAATCATGTTCATAACAACATAATCCAAGATATATATATATATATATATATATATATACATCATCATCATCTTCCTCAACTCAAACCCTATGAAACTTCAAGAATCATCACAACACTCCCATAATATATCAGCACACTGATTAGTCATCAACAACAATCATCAAAACCCGAAAATAAAGAGATGATAAACCAACATACCTCTTAAAGATGAACAACACAATCAATGTAATACCTGGTTCTAATTCAGTCATTATCATTAAGTATTTATCGTTCAGTAATTGTCACTCAGTAATTTTCACTCGTTAATGATCATTTGTCACTCATATTCAATCATTGTATTCACTGTTCAGAGTAATTGTATCGTGTATCAATCGTCATTCATCATCAATCTTGTGGGAGAATCGTGCCGTGTTTATCATCGTTGTCATCTTCATAGTGTGTTGTGTGTGAGGAGTATCGCATGCTACGTACTCTCTTTAGCGTGTGCTAATTGAGTACGGGTAGCGTACGCTACCTCTCAACACTAGCGCACGCTAGTGTAGTTCAAGCAGGCAGTCCAGAAGGCACTGGACTGCAGTTGGGTTGTAAGTAGCGCACGCTACGAATGGCAACAATACAACAAAAAGAGGCATTGACAACATTTTTTTTAACAACGTTTTTAAAAAAATGTTGTCATTTAGGTTTTCGACAACATTTATTTTAAAAACGTTGTAGTATTTCTCTTTTGACAACGTTTATAAAAAAAACGTTGTGGTAAGGGAAATAGACAACGTTTAGTGAAGAAACGTTGCATTATATTACAATGTTTAATTGTTAAATGTTGTGAAAAGAGAAATACTACAACGTTTTTTTATAAACGTTGTATTATTGTTTCACTAAAGGAAAAGGAAAAAGGAGGCGGCTTCTCCCCACAGACGGCTTCTCCCCACAATAAACTAGAAAAAGGAAAAAAAAAAAAAAACTGTAAAAGGAGAACGGCTTCTCCCGCAGTCAAGCAAAGGTTCTTGGGCATCGGCAGCGATACTGGTCGGAGGCGGCGCTGCTCTTAACACTCTCCACAACAACAACAACACTGTATCATCTCTCTTCCTTCCCCGTTTGTTTCCCCTATACCCTAGCCCTCATGATTTTGAGATTTTGAGCGGGCATTGATTCAGAGTCTGATTCTGAGGTAAATTTAGGGTTTGTAATTTTTTTCTTTGGTTGTTTGTTTTTAAAAGGTTATGATGCGGGAAATCAGATGGCTTAAAAAGCACTCTTAATATTTCATAACCTTTCTTTGTCTTCTTAAGTTAAAAGCCACCTGAACTGTGTTCTGTTAATATGGTTGATATTCTCCTGAAGATAAAGGTAATGGTGTATGATTAATGAAATCTAGTTATATTTTTGCTCTACAATGTCTACAATGATGACTAAAGATTGGTCCTGGTCCTTTTGACTTCTTAAAAAGGGAGAAAAGCCAAATGTAAAAGAACTAGAAAGATTACTAAGCTTGTAATTTACTTTACTGGTCTACATCATACATCCTTGTCCTTGTCTCTTCCCTTGCAGCCATTTTGACATGTCGTAACGTTTGCCGGCAAGCAGAGGCGGAGGGTTGTGGGTAAGAATTCTATATATTGCCGTCGCTTTTTATCTTTTGTCCAGATTGCATCAATATTATGCTAAATGACATACATGGCAGGTGTTTTAGAAGCAAATTTTATTGAGCCTACCCACAACAAACAGGAGTTTGAGAAAACTCAAGTTTTCCAAAAACTTGAAACCACTTTGAAAGAAATGACAAGAATCTTGGTTAGATATATATTTAAGGGTGAATAACAAAACTACTCCTGAGGTTTGGTATAATCACAAAGAAAAATCTAAAGAAGTTCTAAAATTAAAAAAAAATGACCCATAAGGTTTGATCCTTTGTTAAATGTAAAGGGGCTAGATGTAATAATTTGACAAACGGTCGGGGGATGTTTGAGATACTTGTGCTTATGAAGGGATAAGTATAATAGAGAATCAAACTTCAATGGTTTTTATAATTTTCCAAAACCTCTAATTATTTTTTCTAATTAAGGTAGTTTTTGTAGTTCACTCTTTATCCTGAAAAGAGATGAAATATTACTTTCATCATATCCATCTTGCTTGTAAACAGGCCAAAGCATGAGCCTTGTGACATTATCTGTTCTCATGCAAAGGATGTCAGGCATATAAATCATATATATTGTTCATTCCATCTTATTTCTGGTTTATATGAAGTGATCACACACACACATAGAGAGAGAGAGAGAGAGACTATCTATTTCCAAGTTTCCACGAGATAGATAGATGGAAACTGATTATGGTGGTGTGAACAACAATACGAGTATATGGTCAAGTTATAACCAACTATTTACTGCAAAACAAGGAGTGTGCGAAGAAGATGCTTTCTCATTTCCTTCCCAACTGCCTTCTCTTGATTTCAGGTGCTGATATACTACTGATAATGTCTCAATCCTGTTTAATTTATCAACTTCGAGACATAATAATTATTATTAGTCCATAATAAAACTAAAATAAAAAATAAACTGTGTAACAACATTATAACTTGTGTTTCTATTGTATTTGGCAGGGTTGAAACCAATGGACTTTATGATTTGAGTTAGTGGGATTTCGACTGTGATCAATTTCTTAAGACGGAAAATAGTGTAGTCGATGCCGATCCTCTGGCAGAGATGTTTCTATATAATGATCCTTTTTGTTCATCTCTTGAACTTGGCCAAAACCATTCTTTAAGTCCAGGTAAATGTGTATAATTGTTAGAGAAAACTACTTCAAAGGGTTTTTAGTCTAATTACCAAAAAAAAAAAATCATCACCCAAAATTATATATTCGACTGCATTGGATGAATAACACAAGACGATTGTGATATCATCTTGTACACTTATCATTCATCAACGGTAGTGGAATATGAATGTGGCGCCAAAGCGCGTCAAGTTGGCGCGTCACTTGGCCGATGCCATTATATGATCAAATATGTATCTTGAACAATAGTTCATAAAGTTTATTGGTTTCGTTTTGCAGAGATTTTGTTTTGCAATTCTTCAAAAGAATTTGAGGCTAAACAAGAAGAGCAGAATCAATTATTTTTACTGGATAAGGAAATGCAAGTGGAGGGGGGGGGGGAGAAGAAATTACTACTACTAGGTAAAAAAAGGCCAAGAGATGAAGATGTGATGAAAAGTAGTACTACTATGACGACGATGAGTTCGAAAAAGTTACTGTCGAGGAAACAATATCTCGTATTTTTACATGCGCCTCTTGTTTTTTCATGAATTTCTTCATGAAATGCTACTCTAGCGTTATGTTTTGGTCATGCATTGTTCGTTATAAAGATTAATTTGGTGAAATTTTGTCTCGATTTCTCATTTACGTGTTCATTATTTTTTTGGTTCGTGTTAGGGTTTGAGAGCGGAGGAGTTTTAATTTGAGCTAAAGTGTACAAGTGTGAGATTTTGGGTTTCGAGGTATGGCTACGGTTGGTGTTGCGGTGAGGAGCCGAAATGCGATGCAATGTTTGTGGACAAACTCCCGGAAGAAATCAATGAGATGAAAATCAAGGATGAGAAAGTGGAGAAGGTTTAATCTTGAAGATTTTCTCTATGGTGTTTGTAACTTTTACTGCTGATATAATCATTTTTAGTGTTGATCTTGGTTGCGGGAAATGGAAGCGGCGGTAGTAGATGGTAATGGGACGGAGGCAGGGCACATAATTGTGACAACTATAGGTGGCAAGAATGGTCACCAAGCGGGTAGTATGGTTAGCTTTGAGGAAGTGGGAGTTATTTCATATGGTGGATCTTTGTAGTGGTTGCAAGAAACCAATGTAGAAAACTCACTTTCTAAATCGATTATTTCGGAACCGGTTTAGAAAATAATCGCGTCACTTTCTAGATCATGTCAGTTATGAAAATAACTAAAATGTATGATTTAAATATATTCAGTTTGTCAGAGAATTTCATAATGAACTAGTAAACTAAAATATATAGTTACTGTTGATAATCTCAGTGGCCTTTTCCGAGGGTATCCTAATGGTGTGTGCGCCTAGAACACTATTTTTGAAGCCCCATAGTCATAGTTTGTTCCATGCTTGGTCCCTGTCTTTGATAATGCACTGGGGTTTAAAGGTATAATAGCACCCAAGGTTTGCTCAGCTCGTTCGTGATGACGAATATTATGGTACGATTCTTGCTATCTTTGTCTTCATGATTTTACATGCGGCATGCATTAGGATAACTTTGTCTTTCTCTCTCCTTCCCTCGTTTTGTCATAGCGATTCAGAAACGGCTCGAAGAGTATGAGAACAAGGCGTTCCACAAAATTGAGCTGCGTCGGCTCTCACACCGATTGGAGAAGTCTGATTATGGTATGATATTTTGTTACTGAACTTTTAATTTAAGTTTACATCTAGTTTTGTCTTGTTAGGACTTGTTTATGTTTTACGGAGCTCTATGAATGTTATTAGCGTGTTTAACAAAGACATCCTAAAAATCGATTCGCGATGGCGGCTAATGGTTTTCTTTTGAGTAGACTATAACAATCAGACAAGTTGGTTTCAATATAGACGCCTCGAGGGTTGCGGCCATGACCTCGTCTACATCCTCTAGTGGCCGGTTCCTTCTTCTCCGTCAATCTTATGCATAAAGCATATGTTTTTAAACCGATTCTTTCGTAGCTATACTTTTGCACTTAATAAGACCGAATCTTCGGTTTTATGAGTTTTCTTTTTGTTTATGATGTTCAATTGACATGCAGCTAGTTATGTCTTTTGAGCTTGAAAATTAAGTGAACCATTTTAATGCATTTTGTTACATCAATTTTTTTACTGGTGTTGGTAAACTAATTGTTAGAATTTTGTTTTGCTTTGAAATCTATTGGTGAAGCAAATAGGAGAAAAAAATTAAAAAAATGTAGTAGGTGCAATAGGTGAATTTGGGGGTGGATATTTTTTTTTAGAAAAATAACTTTATACAACGTTTTATACAAACGTTGTGAATACTCAAAGACAACGTTTGAAAAAACGTTGTGGAACTTATTGACAACGTTTAAAAAACGTTGTCAAAAACCTATTACAACGTTTAAATAAACGTTGTTGAAGTTAGTAACAACGTTTACAAAACGTTGTTAAAGGTTTTTAACAAAAAACGGAATCGCTATTACAACAACGTTTCCGCAACGTTTAAAGAATGTTGTCATATAGATGGACCTAAGACAACGTCGGATAATATAACGTTTTAAGAAACGTTGTCAAAAACCTATTACAACGTTTAAAAAACGTTGTCAAAGACCTTTTTTGTTGTAGTGCAAGTAGCGATCGCTAGTTGGTCGGAGTAGCGCACGCTATGCAGTCGGTGTAGCGCGCGCTAAGGTCGGATCAGGCTAAGTCCAGTGGCTACTGGATTGAATTGGATAAATTCCTAACGCACGCTATGAGTAGTTATTAGCGTACGCTAATCGGGGTCAGTAGCGCACGCTGAATCTTGTGTGTAGCACGCGCTACCGCGATCAGATTAGAGAACATAAGGTTCTGGACTCCAGTACTGGGCATCAGATAATTCGTTAGCGCACGCTAACCATTTGTGTTAACGCACGCTAAGTACATGGTCGTAGCGCACGCTACAAGAGGTACGTAGCACACGCTACCGTTGCGAACAGAGGATACTGGACTACCCAGTATACTCGTTAGCGCACGCTACGCACAGGATCTAGCGCGCACTAATCCGAGGATAGTATATATAGGACAGATCAGTCCTTTCTTCGTCATTTGTCATTTATCTTCACCCCCTTCGGCGGTTTTGGGCGATTTCGGGCGTTTTGGAGAGTGTTCTTCGAGGTTCAATCATCTATCATCATCTTCAAGCTTATAATTCGGAGTAATCATCATTTCATCATCTCCTTCACATCAAATCAAGGTAATAACTTCTTGGATCTAGAATTTCGGATTTTTGGGTTTTCCTTCCGATTTCTTCGTGTAAGCTTGGATTGTTGTTGGAATATGTTAGATGTGGATTATCTACCTTGGATAAATGTATTCCTACGGATTTAATAGTATATATTTCGGATTTCATGAATTGTTTGAGATTGATTCAAGAACACTTTGGGGTTGACTTCGATATTTTTGGGGGTTTTGATTTATATGTTGTCGTTAACTCAAATTATGGATTCCTATGGGATTATTGATATCATTGAAGTTGTTTTGTTGGTTTGAAATACTCATTTTGGAGTTAGTCTTGATATATTCGGGATTTGGACATTATCGAAGGATGTATGTGTAATACCCGGTTGTAATTCAGTCATCATCATTCAGTAATTTCATTCGGTGATTGTCACTCAGTGGATTTTTACTCAATTATAATCATTCATCAATCATGTTCATTCACCGTGTTCACCGTTCGGAAAAACTTCGAGTTGTGTATCGTTATTGTTCATTGTTTCAATTTTCCTCATATGAGTTCGACTTTGTTAGATCACCATTAATTTTTGGTAATTCCAAAAATTCTAAATCTTTGCAATATTATAGAGCATCGAGTTAGCTTTCCAATGGTTCAAACGGTGAGTCAATCGGAGTCCGGACGAGAGAGTTATGGTCGTTTTAGCTCAACTGCTCATTTTTCAGTATTGGCCGATCACTGCCGAACGAACTCGACCGTGTCGTCCGACACGGCCCGTGCCGTACTCGTCCGGAAAATGCCGAAGTGTCTGCCTCAGGACCCGACCGTGTCGTCTGGCACGGCCGAGTCGAACCCTTCCGGATAAGCGAATAAATGCGCCGGCACGCCCGGCCGTGTCGTGCAGCGCGGTCGAGTCATGCCGAAGTCATTGTCGGACGGTTTGTCGGAAGGCCCTCAGCGCCGCGACCGTGTCAAGAAGGACACGGTCGAGTCCTGTCGGCCAAGCGTGCGACACGGCCGTGCCCGATCGGCCGCGGCCGTGTCGGCAGGGTAGTCAACCCCTATAAATTGGTTTTTTGAGCATTTCAGCTCATTTTTTCCATCTTTTCCACCTTCTTACGAGAGAGATAAGCTTGAGGGAGGGTTTTTCCTTCACAAATCATTTGGGTGTTTGACTTTATTCATCTCCTTTCGATCGTGAAGTCCGGATAATCAATTTAACGCGTGTTCTTCGGATTAAAACACTTGGATCTTCAAGAGGTAATTCTTTCAACACTTTGGACTTCGATTTTGTGTTGAGATATGATGTTTTGGACGTTATAATCATGTTATATGAAGGGATATGTATATGATTATGAGTTTGTATAAGGATTCATTGGATTATTGAAGAATTATTTCGAGAACACCTTGAAAATCGAGTTGGAATTGGGGATTTTCGACTAATTGTTGTTATAATCACGTTTTTGGATATTCATAACGGATTATTGATCATATTGGAGATGTTTTGTTGGTTTGAAACACTTCTTGGGGATTTTGATATTGGTATATTGAGGTTTGATTGTAAACAATCGGAGTTGGGATACAACGTGTTTGATTTAATGCCTCTATGGACTTGGTTTAGTCGTATCGACGTTTTGAGTTCATTATATTCGTGTTTGATTCGTATATTGAACGGATTATTGGTAATTGTATTATTTAAGGTTGTTCGAGCGACCGATATCTCAATTAGGACGTTGTTCGTGGAAGGATAATTGTCACCGGTATTGTGTAAGTTAATTCTTACTCGGTTAAAAGGATATTCATACCTTTTGTTGTTGATCATTCATAATCATAACTCATTCATCATTGTATTAATCATATTAAAACTTGTTATTGTCAATTAATCACTTCAGTCATAAGGAACGACGGTTCCAATCTTTTCGTTGAGCTATCATTCATTTCATTATTACTCTCATCTCGGTGAGTCATTCTTGACTTTGTCAGATTATTATTTATTCATTGATATTCATCACGGTCATTCTCGTTCATATGACCTTCTGGGTTCATATTGCGTGGCCGGGTGCGGATGTGTGGAATTTTTAGCCGGGCACGTTATGGCCATGTATTGGGAGTGATACATTGGGTGTGCACACGGTAGCAGTTACCTCAGTGAGACTAATTAGGTACTAGGACGGGTGTGTGCGGTCATTCGTCTTGTACACTTGCACAGAACACTACGGGCGTACTATGATACCCCTCTTCAGCGTAATTCATAACTAAGTATATTTCATAACTTCAGTTAAATCATGATTTTGTATTTTTCAACAATTGATGATTGTTGTTACATTTAGCGACCCATTGCCGGGATTTTGTTTTTAGTCATGGCAAGGCAAATGCAGAATAGCATGTTGATGTCGAGGAGTCCTAGTGATACTAGTAGGGGCCCCGATCTTTCGATTATTCTTGTTATTGTCCTTTATTTTCAGCTGAAGACTTTCATTTGGAATACTACGTTTCATTAAGTGTTGTGTATTTTATATTCATTTAAAATACAATAGTATTCGGTATTGTCCTGGTTTGTTGTAACTAAACTCCTCGTCGGAGTAATTATTGCTGTAATGTAGTTCGGTACTACATTTATCTTGTGTAATTCATTCATTTTCATTTGCCTGGTGGGTCCCAGTTGGGGATCTACGACACTGTAATATCCGCCTAGTTTGGGGTGTTACAGAGTTGGTATCGGAGCGTGGTTTTGAATACTACCTTCCGAGTCATGTCTTATTTGAAATCATCGTCATCAGACTAGTATCATTGGACTTTCGCGTCACGTATGACCTGTGCTAATGCCGAGCCAATCAGACCGGAAGAACTGTAAGATTTCTAACGCCATGGTATAATTTCTGGCAATAGTCATTCATTCATCATTTATCATTTAACAATCCTCAAACATCATCATTCATTATGATCGGGACGATCATATTAACTCATTAATCACTTAATTCATTTCAATACTCAGTTAATGATCAGGACGATCATATTAACTCATTAATTACTTAATTCATTTCATTACTCAGTTAATGATCAGGACGATCATGTTAACTCATTAATTACTCAATTCATTTCATTACTCAGTTGTCAATCTGTATGATCATATTATCAATCCTGTTAAGTTATTCAAGATAATAATTTCAAGAATTTCATCAGGTAATCATGTCACTTCAGTAAATCATTCATATAATCACTAAGTTAGAACATGTATACTCATTTTCATCATCTCATGACATAATCATAACGTGATAATCATGCGGGAAATATAATCATTATGCGACCTTCCTACTTCAGTATGGGGAGAGCTGTCAGGGGATGCACGGGGAGAGGCCGCGGTGCGGACCGAAACCCGAGAAATAATCACTGTTGCCGAGGAAATCGTGCCGGGACTCGGCTCGATCGAGAAGATGTTCGGGCTGATCCACTTACTTTTATACGAGCCATGATGACCCATGTGCGGTTGCTCAATCATCATTGCGCCACTGACCGGATTAATCGAGAGAACTCTCCGTATGAGCAGTTGCTAAGGAAAGTCTTGAACAATAACCTTCATTTGTCGGCAAGAAATCAACGAGCGTAATCAATCCGAAGGCGGTCGATCAACCTTCAAGAAGCCTCGTGTGAGTCCTATCGTTTACGGCGACCTCTACGGTGCATAGTTGTGCGGGATCTCGATCCGGCGGTCGATTCGGCCGTCACCTATTTCAACTGTGAAGAACAGGGTCATTTCAGCACCAAATGTCCAAGCGAACTGTCACGTGCCATAGCGTGGAATTGCCGGGCATAGGGCCCGTTTTGCCGAAGGACTCCAAGTCGGCTCGTGGCATCTCAGCCCCGAAGCAACCGGCGTTTGAGAATCGGCCTTTGTCATCGTCGTTTAAGACAATGGAAGCAAATAGAGTTGGAACTCGTATTTATCGACGGAGCGTCAGGTTCGGGACCAGCAAGTCCCGATTCATATGATGAGAAGGATCGACGATCCGGTGGTCCGAATGATTTCAGGTATACTCGTAATTTTATTTCAACTTGTGTGTACCTTTTGATGCTGGTACACCGCATTCATTCATTTTCGAATCATGCTTGAATAGACTTATTTCGGGATAGTCCTATTGCTTGTGGACATCATACCATCGGTCTACCTGACGATGGAAGAATTTTCGAAATCATACCGAATTAAGCTTAATGACCGCGATTGGTTGATGGATCTAATCGTGGTGAACTTATCTTAGGACGATGTAATTTTCGGTATTAGTTGGTTTAACCGTCTTGATACTATCCTCAGTGTTTGTTAGCGTTCGGTCGCTATCTTTCCGTCGTTGGTTGTCGAATGTGTGCTTCAGGGAAGTAATCCCCGTTGTTCCAGTAGAATTTCTATTATGGCGGAAGCACAGAAATTCCGCAATCAAACTATTCAATCATTCATTATATCATTTTCATCGATTGGCCTTTCTAAGGCAATCGAGTGATTCAATCATTCCTTGTATCATTTCCATCGATTGGCCTTTCTAAGGCAATCGAGTTATTCAATCATTCATTGTATCATTTTCATCGATTGGCCTTTCTAGGGCAATCGAGTTATTCAAACATTCATTGTATCATCTTCATCGATTGGCCTTTCTAAGGCAATTGAGTTGTTCAATCATTATTGGTATCTCTTTTTATCGATTGACCATTCTAGGGCAATCGAAACGTTCAATCATTCGTGGTATCATTGTCATCGATTGACGATGTATTTCCAGACGAGTTATCTGGTTGCCTTCACATAGAGTAAGGGAATTCAGGAGTGAGTTGGAGCAGTCGTCCCCTTTATCGAAGGCACCGTATCGGATGGCCCCGACCAGAATGCAGGAGTTGAAGATTCAACTTGAGGAATAGTTCGAGAAAGGTCATCTCCGACCGATTGCGTCCCCGTGAGGAGCACTAGTGTGATCTGTCAAGGAGAAGGATGGCTCGTCTCGTGTGTGTATTAATTACCAGGAGTTAAACAGGGTGATGAGCAAGAGTAGTATCCTTTACCCCGTATTGATGATCTTTTAGATCAACTTCAGGGGCCTCAGTATTTTCCAGGATCGACTTAAGATCTGGATATCACCAGTTGCGGATTCGAGAGTCGGATATCGCGAGGACAGCGTTTCATACACGCTATGGTCATTATGAGTTCGTAGTTATGCCGTTTGGGCTAACTATTACACCTGTGGTATTCATGGGGGTAATGAATCGGGTTTTCATCGATTTTTTTTTGGGATCAGTTTGTTGTTGTCTTCATCGAAGACATTTTGATTTATTCTCATAGCCAAGAGGAATACGAGGTTCATCTTCATTAGGTTCTCGACGTGTTGAGACGAGAGCAACTTTATGGAAGGTTTACCAAATATGAGTTCTGGAGGTCCGAAGTGACTTTCTCGGGCATGTAATTTCATCTGCCAGAGTTCGTGTCGACCCTCAGAAGACGGAGGCTATCCGAGATTTGCAACCTCCGAAAGATGTTAAGGAAATCCGATGTTTCCTCGGATTAGCTGGTTAATTATCCAACCCACGGACGGAGCTAGCAACCGTGGTTTTCGTGTTGAAAATTTGGCGTCGTTACCTTTATGGCATCACCTGTCATATCTTCACCAATCACAAGAGTTGATGTATATATTTACTCAGAAGGAGTTAAATATGCGACAGAGACGGTGGTTGGAATTAATCAAAGATTTTGATATCGATATCCTTTACCACCCGGGCAAGGCGAGCATTGTCGCCGACGCCTTGAGTCGTAAGTCCGTTCAGGAGCAGATGCTTGCTCGTTTAACAATTCAGAAGGAGCTCCAACAGGAATTCCTTAGACCCGAGATCGAGTGCGGCTTCGGGTCGGGGGACGACCTTGTATGTTAGAGATTTCATCATCTCTTGAGGATGCAATCAGGGAGAATCAGGTTCAGACCCAGCATTGTTGCACATTCTTGAGGATGTGGCTCAGGGAAAAGCCCCTGGATTCGTGATCCACGAGAATGGACTTTTGAGATTTAAGAATCGGATGTGTGTACCGGCGAATGACGAGTTGAAAAACTCTATTTTGAGAGAAGCTCATGCTACCCCTTATTCTGTTCATCTGGGGTCCAGCAAGATGTACAAAGACTTGAAACAAAATTACTGGTGGAGTAATATGAAGCGAGAAGTCGCAGAATTTGTTTCGAGATGCTTAACCTGTCAACAAGTCAAGATGGAACCTCAGCGACCGGCGAGTATGCTGATACCGCTCCCTATTCCAGAATGGAAGTGGGAAGACATTTCTATGGAATTCATCATGAATTGCCGACGAGTCGTCGGGGCATAAATTACGATCTGAGTGATCGCGGACTGCTTTACTAATTTAGCTCATTTCCTTGAAATCAAGGATATGTGGAGTCCCAAGAGACTGGCCCTGTTGTTCATCAAAGAGATAGTGAGACTTCACGGTACTCCTAAAAGTATCGTTTCCGATCGTGACGGACGGTTTGTGTCACATTTTTGGGAATCAGTTCATCGTGCTATGGGAACTCAGCTTAATCTCAGTACTGCCTTTCATCCTCAGTCCGACGGACAATCAGAGAGAACTATTCAGACCTTAGAGGACATGTTGAGGGCATGCGTCCTCGATTGGAAGGACGATTGGGAAGCCCAACTACCACTGATCGAGTTCACGTACAGTATAGTTGGCATGCCTCCATTAAGATGGCACCTTACGAGGACTTGTACGGTCGTCTTTGTCGATCTCCTTTGTGTTGGGATGACTTGTCAGAATCAATCGGCACCGAGCCCGATATGCTTATAACCGCCCGAGAGAAGGTAGCTTTGATCAAGAGTCGTATGTTGACAGCTCAGAGTCGACAGAAATCATATGCAGATAATCGTCGTCGACCACTAGAGTTCGATACGGGTGACCATGTTTTGGTCAAGGTATCCCCGAGTCGAGGTATTTTCCGTTTCGGAAAACGGGGGAAGTTGAGTCCGAGATTCATTGGACCGTTTGAAATTTTAGATCGAGTAGGCGAGTTAGCTTATCGATTAGCGTTACCTCCGGCGTTGAGCCGAATTCATAATGTGTTTCATGTCTCTCAGTTGCGGAAGTATGTTGCCGACCCGAGCCACATACTTCAATTCGACGAAATCGAGATCGCGGATGATCATTCGTACGAGGAGCGTCTGTGCAGTGTTGGAGCGGCGAATCAAACGATTGAGAAATAAGTCGATTCCTTTGGTCAAGATTCGGTGGTCGGACTCGGAGTCGAAGAGGCTACTTGGGAAACCGAGGATAGTATGCGGGAGAGTTATCCCGAGTTGTTTGACCCTTAGTTTCGGGGACGAAACTCTTTTAAGGGGGGGTGTATGTAATACCCGGTTGTAATTCAGTCATCATCATTCAGTAATTTCATTCGGTGATTGTCACTCAGTGGATTTTTACTCAATTATAATCATTCATCAATCATGTTCATTCACCGTGTTCACCGTTCGGAAAAACTTCGAGTTGTGTATCGTTATTGTTCATTGTTTCAATTTTCCTCATATGAGTTCGACTTTGTTAGATCACCATTAATTTCTGGTAATTCCAAAAATTCTAAATCTTTGCAATATTATAGAGCATCGAGTTAGTTTTCCAATGGTTCAAACGGTGAGTCAATCGGAGTCCGGACGAGAGAGTTATGGTCGTTTTAGCTCAACCGCTCATTTTTCAGTATTGGCGATCAGCGCCGAACGAACTCGGCCGTGTCGTCCGACACGGCCCGTGCCGTACTCGTCCGGAAAATGCCGAAGTGTTCGCCTCGGGACCCGACCGTGTCGTGCAGCACGGCCAGTCGAAACCTTAGGATAAGCGAGAATCGTGCGCCCGGCCACGCGGCCGTGTCGTGCAGCGCGGTCGAGTCATGCCGAGTCAGTCGCTTGACGGGTCATCATCGGAAGGCCCTCGCGCCCGCGGCCGTGTCAAGCGGGACACGGTCGAGTCCTGTCGGCCAGCTGTCGGCCAACTGTGCGACACGACCGTGCCGATCGGCACGGGCCGTGTCCGGCAGGGTAGTCAACCCCTATAAATTGGTTTTTTGAGCATTTCAGCTCATTTTTTCCATCTTTTCCACCTTCTTACGAGAGAGATAAGCTTGAGGGAGGGTTTTTCCTTCACAAATCATTTGGGTGTTTGATTTTATTCATCTCCTTTCGATCGTGAAGCCCGGATAATCAATTTAACGCGTGTTCTTCGGATTAAAACACTTGGATCTTCAAGAGGTAATTCTTTCAACACTTTGGACTTCCATTTTGTGTTGAGATATGATGTTTTGGACGTTATAATCATGTTATATGAAGGGATATGTATATGATTATGAGTTTGTATAAGGATTCATTGGATTATTGAAGAATTATTTCGAGAACACCTTGAAAATCGAGTTGGAATTGGGGATTTTCGACTAATTGTTGTTATAATCACGTTTTTGGATATTCATAACGGATTATTGATCATATTGGAGATGTTTTGTTGGTTTGAAACACTTCTTGGGGATTTTGATATTGGTATATTGAGGTTTGATTGTAAACAATCGGAGTTGGGATACAACGTGTTTGATTTAATGCCTCTATGGACTTGGTTTAGTCGTATCGACGTTTTGAGTTCATTATATTCGTGTTTGATTCGTATATTGAACGGATTATTGGTAATTGTATTATTTAAGGTTGTTCGAGCGAGATATCTCAATTAGGGCGTTGTTCGTGGAAGGATAATTGTCAGGTATTGTGTAAGTTAATTCTTACTCGGTTAAAAGGATATTCATACCTTTTGTTGTTGATCATTCATAATCATAACTCATTCATCATTGTATTAATCATATTAAAACTTGTTATTGTCAATTAATCACTTGATCATAAGGAGCAGCGGTTCCAATCTTTTCGTTGAGCTATCATTCATTTCATTATTACTCTCATCTCGGTGAGTCATTCTTGACTTTGTCAGATTATTATTTATTCATTGATATTTATCACGGTCATTCTCGTTCATATGACCTTCTGGGTTCATATTGCGTGGCCGGGTGCGGATGTGTGGAATTTTTAGTCGGGCACGTTATGGCCATGTATTGGGAGTGATACATTGGGTGTGCACACGGTAGCAGTTACCTCCGTGAGACTAATTAGGTACAGGGCGGGTGTGTCCGGTCATTCGTCTTGTACACTTGCACGAACACTACGGGCGTACTATGATACCCCTCTTGGCGTAATTCATAACTAAGAATATTTCATAACTTGATTAAATCATGATTGTGTATTTTTCAACCCTTGAGGATTGTTGTTACATTTAGCGGACCCATTTGGGATTTTGTTTTTCAGGTCATGGCAAGGCAAATGCACGGGAATAGCATGTTGATGTCGAGGAGTCCTAGTGATACTAGTAGGGGGCCCCGATCTTTCAGTTATTCTTGTTATTGTCCTTTATTTTCCGCTGCAGACTTTCATTTGGAATACTCCGTTTCATTCAGTGTTGTGTATTTTATCTTCATATAAAATACACTAGTATTCGGTATTGTCCTGGTGTGTTGTAACTAAACTCCTCGTCGGAGTAATTATTGCTGTAATGTAGTTCGGTACTACATTTATCTTGTGTAATTCATTCATTTTCATTTGCCTGGTGGGTCCCAGTTGGGGATCTACGACACTGTAATATCCGCCTAGTTTGGGGTGTTACAGTATGTTGCTAAGTATTCGCTAGAATGCCTCAATGAGTTTGGAGATTGTTGTATCAACGTTTGAGTTGGTTATAATCGTGTTTGATATGTATATTGAGCGTTTGTTGGTAATTGTCATTCAAGATTGTTCGAGCGACCGACATCTCATTGTAGGATGCTTGTTCGAGGAAGGACATTCTTCACCGGTTGAGTAAGTTAATTCTTACTCGGTTAAAAGGATATTAATTCCTTTTGTTGTTGTTCATTCATAATCACAATTCATTCATAATGTATTAATAGTATTGGGACTTGCAATTGTCAATTAATCACTTCATTCACAAGGAACGACGGTTCCAATCATTTCATTGAGCTATCATTCGTTTCACTATCATTTCATCTCGGTGAGTCATTATTGACTTTGTCGGATTGTTATTCATTATTACTCTTCATGGTCATTCCTTTCCCATATGACCTTCTAGGTTCATATTGCATGGCGGGGTGGGTATGTGTGGAATTTTTAGTCGGGCACGTGATGGTCATGTGTTGGGTTCACCGACACATTGGACTGTGCACACGGTAATGTACCTCCGTGAGACTAATTAGGTATAAGGATGGGTGTGTCCGGACACTCGTCTTGTGCACTTGCACATACCATTACGGGCGTACTATGATGCCTCTCTTCAGTGTCATTTCATAATTAAGATATATCATGATTGTGTTTATTCAACTCTTGAGGATTGTTGTTACGTATGGCCCGGCCCGTTGGGGATGTTGTTTCGAGTCTGGCAAGGCTAAGGCACGGGAAGAGAACATTGACAGCGAGGAGTCCCAGTGATACTAGTAGGGGGCCCCAGTCCTTTTTCATTCACTCGTGTTTTCTTTATTTTATTTCCGCTGCAGACTTCTGTTTGGATATTCATTTCATTCAGTGTTGCATATTTTATCTTCATATAAAATATACCTGTATTCGGTATTATCATGGGTGTGTTGTAATGAAACTCCTCATCTGAGTAATTATTGATATACTGTGGTTCGGTACTACAATTATATCACTTAATTCATTAATTTTCATTCACCTAGTGGGTCCCAGTCGGGGGTCCACGGCACTGTAATATCCGCCTAGTTTGGGGTGTTACAATCAACACCTCAAGAATCAACAACATCTTCATATCTCGAGCTCCAAATCCATGCCCTCAAACTCATAATCAAGTTAGAAGAGCCAAAATCCATCTCTGAGGGTTGGGGGGCGGAAAAATGAAGTGAAGTTCTGAAATATTGAAGTGACGAACATCTCACTTATATAAACTTCCAATCATTACGTACGTAACATACAACCATTAACGTACACAACAACTCTTTACGTCCGCTATCTGACCTTGATAGCGTGCGTAACGACAGTCCAGAGGCTACTGCCTCATTTCCATTCCATGATTATGTACGTAAGGCCCATGCCATAGCGTACGTAATACAGGTGTTGACTTACTACAGTAACTCAGCTACGTATGTAATGTCCAACTCCTTACGTACGCAATAATCCATTAGCATACGTAATCACCTAAGAATAACGTACATTATTCTCAATCCAGAAGCTACTGCTCTAATCAATTGATACCATTACGTACGTAGCACAATAGGTATAACGTACATAACCTTCATATTCAGTAACGTACGTAACACTGTTAACATAACGTATGTTAAATCATCCGTTGACTCACCTATCCACATCCACGCCAAAAGTTGCCGACCACAGGACCCACCATCAGCCACAGCCTAGATCATGTCTGATTCCCCTCATAGCGTACGTAATGCATGATACATAACGTACGTTATGCTTACCAACTTAACGTACGTAAGCTCCTCAGCTTAACGTACGTAATGGCTTCTGCACTTAGCCAATACAGCTACTCCTGCCTGTTCGCCTCAACATACTAAATACCCTTACACATCCCAATAACATTCCCATATGATATACCCAATATCAAAATGAAAACAACCTGGTACACGATATCTTTAAATATAATTGTCGACCAATCACGTTAATTATACAAATACAACTGCCTCCGTTCTCAATTCATTTTATCCATACTATATAGACATCATGATATCCAGTATGTCTCAGATAAAATAACGCAAAAAATTTATACTGAAAATCCAGTATTATTACATATTACCCCCTTTAAAATAAGTTTCGTCCTCGAAACTTGCAATCCTGTCACAAACAACAATTCAACCAAAATTTCCAAACTCATCACAAAAGCAATCAATCGTCGCCACAAGCGAATAACCAAAACAATATACTTATTGGTGCGTGAAGCCTATGATCTCCCATGATACTAGCATACGACTCCCATGCGAAGTCTCAACACAATACCAACATACACCAATATCACAATTATAAAAATTTTAAAAATATCTCAAAAATTTTGGAACATCCAAAAATCGTTTTGACTCAAAAGTTAGAAAATCACTTTCAAAATCCGCGCTACTACCATACTAGTAGAGCCACATAACACACATGCCCGGGTTTCACAAAACCCAATCTCCGATACCATCTTCTGTAACACGCCCAAAACCATCCGGGAATATTACAGCGCCGTGGCCCCCCGCAGGAACCCACGAGGATAAAATTATTTTCGCAATCATTTCAAATACGCCAAAAAGGCCGATGATGGTAATATATTTCAAATCACGTACCGACGAAGAATAGATTCGGAAAAAAGGTTTTTACGAGATAAACCCAAATTTACGAAATACCTAAAAGGCCATTTTAAAATACACACGAGTTGGTAAAAGTATCGGAAAACCATTTTAAAATACACATGCAACAGATATAAATACAGTTCAAAATATACATTTGCAGCGAAATAAAACAACCAGTCAAATACTCAGTTCCCAAAATAATGCCATAGCAAGTATCACCCAGGAAGCTCATCTCTTCACGACCGCTACTAGCTCAATCTCCGAGTACCTAAAAATAAAGCCCACGGAGGGGTCAACCACAATACTCAATAATGATAACGATCACATCACATAAATAATTACATACCATTGTAATTATAAAGTGAGAATACTGCCAATGTAATCTTACCGTCATAACCTTACCGTCTCGTGATAACCCATATCAACCCAATACTTACTATAACCCACATTCCGCATTCTCAAATGACGAAATAAACTCAACTACAACTATCTGTACTTTATTCAAACAATACCAAGAATTCTCAAAACATCATCATAACTCATAAGTGTGGAATAATCCATTCGTGCCAAATCCTGTTCGTCAGATCGCACAATCAGATACCAATCCTGATAAGAACCAAATATACATAATACATCGGAAGGCCAAAGACAACAAGTACAGAGACACTGACACGAAGCCCAAATGCTCATATGATCAATAACCAGATCAACCAATATATCAATCGAGAATATCATCAACATGATAACTGCAATACGACCAACCGAAGGTCAAAACACATCCAAGAATATCATCAACATGATAAACTCAAAACATGATCAAATATAATGGATCTCAAGGAAATAACCCCGACTATCGAACATACCCCTGAGGCGTATGAACAAGCATTCGCAAACCGTCGAATATACCCAACCACAAATAGAGGATGAACGACCAATCAATATCAAAGATGGACGTCATAGTACGTCCGATCCGGAAATGTGTCCGTGCACAAGCCACCCCAGGTATCGATCAAATACACGTGTGGTCTTTTACCTAATCAGTCTCACGAGGTACGTCTCGTGTGCACAGCTCAATGTGAGATCATGAACCCATCAGATGACTATAAATGGGTGTCTCGGATGCCCGACAAGCAACCTGCAATATCTTCTACAGCCCCTAACACGGCCTGTCGCTCTACAGCACCATTGTCGCCTACAAAAAAGTTCTTACTGCTCGCGTAATTCTACAATCGCCGTCAAATGAGAGCTCCAACGTAACTCCGTTTAGCAACGGTGTACCTAAGGCTAGTCATGTCAGAGATGAAGCTCCACAATCTCAGCATGCTCACGAAGTTGCTCCGTCGTCTCCTCTGAAAAACCCTAGTTGCAGGGTCTTTCATGGCGTCTGAAACCCTAGCGGCGCACGACCTTCATAATTCGGCCGTAGGTGAACCGTCAATTCTTCAGACATTTCCATCGGACGATCCTACACACACGGGCCTAACAATCGGATCTGATAAATAAGTCCAACATGCAAAATTTGAGGTACGGCCTGCTACTCCCATCTCTAATCATATTGGGCCTGCCATTATTTGGCCCACTTCATACATGTAATCTAGCCCAAATACTGCTCCCGCTAGCGGCCCTGTCCATATTACCAAATGTTATCATCAAGGCGATCAATCTGGGCCTGTTCCTATTGTGCCCAATTTGACCCCTAAGCCCATCCTTATTAATAATCAATTATCTAATCCTGGCCCTTCAAAAAATCACTGTGAACCTATTAAAATGGGCCACCTGGATACAACCCAATCCACCAAATCTCAGCCCAAAATCCAAATTAATTTACCTTACCCCCCCAAACCCATGAACCCACGGCCCACATTACCAACCCAATCTCAAATCCCATACAGCCCAATTCACCCATTAAACCCCTCCCGCCTCCCTCAGCACCAGGCCTAATTGAGGCCATTAAACCCCAACCGCCTCCCATTTTAATCAACCACAGCATAGCCCAACTCACCACACAACAGGCCGACCCCCCTACATTCGGCCCAAACAACAACCATCCCGATAATGGCCCTCTCATAAAGTAGAAAATAGTGATGGGCGAGCTGTCGATCCTAGGGCCGCTGCCATATGACGAATCAGATTTCTCGGGCTCAACCAACGAGCCCATCACAGCAGCCCATCCGCATAATTCCCAGGTCAGTGCGCCTAACACAATTTCAAACCACCGTGGCCTGCGTTAAAATGGACCAACCTAATTATTAAGCCCAATAACCCCTCAACCCCTCTTCCGACCCTTCGGCCTATTATTAATTCCACCGGGCCCTCAATATCGGCCCACCCAGATATATCCCAACCCCTCTCTACTCAGCCCACCCACCCTGCTAAACCCTATTCTAACCCTCAACCTGTAACACCCCCAAAACCGTATAGGAATATTACACGCCGTAGACCCTTTCCACAAGGATCTACCAGGCTTAACATCCATAAACAACCAAATGCTTGCCCGGCCAGGGTCAAACAATATAATAATACAGACCGTTAAGGTCACTTACACATGAATACACAGACCGATGAGGTCACGCAACTCCATCAACAGAACTAACTAAAACAACATTACCCACACAGGGGTCGAAACACAATACGGCGGAAGACTGAAATCAACTCTAACAATACAACCAAACTCTACCAACTCTCGACTCTTGATTAGTATCGCAGCTCGTCATCCTCTTGTGCCAATCCTATGACTGCTCCCCTGAACCTGTATGTACGTGGACGCAAAACAGACATCCACCCCCCGATTACTCGGGGGTTAATAAAACTCCACTGTTTTACTAGTGCAAGTATAATACGATACGAAATGCAACAAGTAAATAGCAACTACAAATTTAATACGGAAATCTATTATCAAAATGTTCCCGAGAAGTTTTAGAATTTCAAACTCAAGCAAGAGATATTTGAAAAGGAACAAATCATCTCGGGGATTTTTAAAACAGAAATTCTTTTGGACCTCGAGTCCCAATTTACAAAACCTTTTCGAAAACATTAGGGCCTTGGCCCGATTCTCGATTCAAAACACACTAGATAAGATATCATTATGAGTCCGAGACCCATGTTTAAAATGTTACACAAACAAGCACTATAACACGATCATTGTTTGTACACATCATGTACCGAACGCCGGAGGCCTCGACGGACCTTACCCGGACCGCACCCACTGTTCGTACACATCATGTACCGAACTCCGGCGTCCTCGACGGACCCTACCCGGCCACAAACATCATTCGTACACATCATGTACCGAACTCCAGAGGCCTCGTCAGACTCTACCTGGATCACACACCTTGTCCGTACACGTCATGTACCGGACTCTAGAGGCCTCGTCAGACCCTACCTGGATCACACACCTTGTTCGTACACATCATGTACCGAACTCCAGAGGCCTCGTCAGACCCTACCTGGAACACACACACATCGACACGACACAATTCATAATCATCAAATGTCAAGCCATTCCACATTACACCGAGGTGCATAATCAAGTATGTAAACTAAGACAACACACACATCATAATCATCACAACAACTCAACAATGACCAACCACGCCCGGCACAAAATTAGATGATTTGCACATCCAACACAATTCCAAGATGTTAACTAAGTGAAGGTATCATCGTTACCGTCAATCGTTCATAAAAATTCATTTCATACGAAGCATATTCGCTAGGATAAATCAATTCATCATAACCATACCACAACATCCCTATTCACAAGACACAATTCGTATAGTAAAATACTTGCCTTAATAACCGCTACCGAATACTCCGGGAAGCTCGGACCCCAAAGAAGGCAACGAACGGAAGGGTTCCGACTTGAGTTCTTCACAAGAATTCGTTCCTAAGTCACAACGATATCAACTCAATCACAATTCTACGAAAACGTATGGAACTTCCCAAGTTCTACCCATTGAAGCATTTTATCGGACACTTTGAGGGCATAGTCCAATTCAATCGATTATTCAAAGAAATACTCAAATTCGTTCCACAAAACTTCAAGGGTATTGAATGATTACGAGTTTACAATCAAGTTTCATCAAAAATCTGAATCAAAACAAAGGAAATCGGCCAACACACCAAGAAACCCCAAGAACATCCAAAAACCAAAAGTTTAGGTGTTCTTACCTTCGATCCGGGTGCAAGATGATGTTAATCCATGATTCCAACTTCCAAAACATGTTGTTATAAGTTGATTATACTCAAAACCATCGATCTATGGTGAAAAATCGCGGAAGGAACGAAAAAAATGGAAAATGCCGGATGTGACTCGGTCCAGGCCTTAAATAGCCGACCCTGGCCGACCGCTTACGTACGTAATCGGCCAAGGCCTACGCACGTAATCGGCCAAGGCCGAACTCCCTGTACCCATTCTACCGGACATGTTACGTACGTAATCGGCAGGCTGTTACATACGTAACAGGCCTTTCGTCACTTCTTTGCTTAGGGCCATTACGGTCGTTACTCGGCCAGGCCTGGCCAGCCAGGACTCGGTCGATCCGACGGTCCGAAAAATCCCGAAACTCAGACCTGAATGTAAACTGAAAACACGATTACGAAGTACTCGCAAGGACGAATCCGAACACTAAGAGAACACACGATTCCGACCACCTAAGGGCTCGAAATTCTACAATGGAAGTAATTACCCCAAACTTTAGGAAATTACGAAAATGGCCCAAAACGTCCGAAATACATGATACACGATCGAAACACTAAACCGAAGCTTACAACATGAATAATAACATTAAATGAACTTCCGAGAAACTCGAATCAACAGTTTCGGACGAGATTCGCGGAAAAGTCGTTTAAGAACACGGAACTCAACAAAACGATACCGAAACGAACTCGGATGACAAAAAGTGCAGAATTAAATATTCTCAGAATGACGAAACGGTCAAAAGAGAGTCGTCGAAATGGACCTCCGCCGAAAAATGAAAATTACCGGAAATCCGAAATTGCGGATATTACATTCTACCCTCCTTAAAAGAAGTTTCGTCCCGAAACTTAAAACAAGTAGGGAGAAGCAATATCCCGACAGGAAAACTCAACGAGATACACAAGAAATGCGTAACTTTCGCCCATTGGGGAAACGTTACAAGCAACGCGAAAGAATATACAGCGTGAAAACACGCCCCACGACGACCATAACAATGCCACCGACAATGATTCAAAACAATAACGATCAATTAACGACGCATCACATGCCACATCATATGCACACATTTAATCAAAGAAACATACGCGACAACAAGTCGCACCCGACTAAAACGGCTATGCGATAGAAACAAATAGAGTATTACGATAGAAATCATTCCGATTCTCATCAACAAGAAAATGTCCGATGTCAAAACACAAACATTTCAAGATAACGGAAAACGAGAATACCGGATATTACATTCTATCATACAAAAAATAAGTTTCGTCCCGAAACTTAAACTAAGGTTATCACCGTGATACGAAACAAAATATAACGACACATAATAAAATACCATGCTCATGACCCCGCGGTCCACTGACACGCCTCCGTAGGTTCATCAACTATACGGGAACTTATTCAAAACAAAATATCATTTAACAAGTTCCAAACGTAAAAACGTCACAAAATACATTTCTACACGCGAAACAATCCGTGCAGCGAGTGCCAAAAACACCATCACTGGACATCACTGGGCCCTCCGGAAGTAGGAATGGAATTCCGGTCCCTTATCATCTCGGAAACAATCTCGCAGTACTGAACTCGATGCCCCTCGTGTCCACAATTATAACAAGTCACTGGCGGTTTCTTACAATGCGCGCGTTCATGGCCTAGAACGTTACAGTTGAAACACCTAGGAGCATTACCAGAACTCAAAGACACCGGCTTGGGTCTTTTGGATTCTCTAGCTGACCGAGAAGGTCCCATACTCGGCTGATACGAGGGTTGAGGTGTGGGAATCCCAATTCCCTTACTTCCCGATGCGTCATCAAAGATCTTCTGCTTTTTCACTACCGATACGGACTCGGTAGACATTATAGCCATCTCGAAAGCCAAGGCTCGATCCTGATAGTCCTTCAAGGTTGTACACATAAAAGGACCCATACACTGACGAATCTTAGGTTCATACGCATATCGAAATAACGAACCTTATCTGCCTCACTTTTGACCTGATCCCGTACATAACACAGCTGTCGATTATAATCGACTATCGCCTGGGATATCGACATGTCTCGGGGCGTAGCCGAGAAAAACTCGACAATCCTATGCTCTTTAACAGGCGGCGGACAATACTCGGCCTCCATAGCAGTCTTGAATTCGGCCCAAGTAGATGTACGATCACTAGGCACTACGGCCTCCCACCAGTGTGCCGCTTCCCTGTCAAGCAGGTATTGGGCGATGGGTACTCTTATCTCATCGGGGCAAGATACATCATCAAATGTTCTGTCCAATTGGAAGAGCCAGTTCTCCCAGCCTAACGAGTCCGAAGAACCTACAAAACGGGGCGGGTGCATTCTCATCACAACTCATAACCACTTACTAGCTCCGTTATTCTCATCCGGAATCCCGTCACGGTGCACGGTCTGATTCATATGCGCCAACTGGTCAGTCACCTGATGAAGGATGGTGGCGGCGCCAATGTCAACATTACCTCTGGATGATTGCTGCTGATCACGACCACGACCACGTCCTTGGCCTCGACCTCTCGGCATACTGGACGGACGATCAATCAGAATAACACATCCAAACAAACATCACAACGTCAAGATAAGACAATAAATAGCAGCACGTTAAAACATCAACTCCATGTCATCACACAAGTGCACGAACTAACACTGTAATTTTAGAACTTCATTCAAAAATAATTCACACAGTCACATATACAGAGATGTTTGGATTTTACCAAATCAAACACGATCAAAACCACACACATATCGCAGGGATCAAACACAAACAACAAAAATAAAATGTTTCCGGGGTATTATTCAAATGATAAAATTTTAAAATTCTCAAGTTTGAAAAAAAAGAATTTGGTGAAATGAAATTTTTGAAAACACTTATAATACCTCAGTCGTTTAATCAAAACCGTGTATCTCATTATCAAAACTATTTTGATTGAAGCTAATTGCAAAGCAACACGTTGAGGCTTCAATCTTTTCGCTAGACGATATCGTCCAAATGACCTTATCAATATATCATTATCTTTAATAGTGTTATACAGGGTAACAACATGTTACCACGCCATCCATCACTAATATATCAACAGAGATTAAATAATCAAGGGGCACGGGTACAACTGTAATAACAAATTACTACCGGGTCAGTCAAAAGTTTACGACCGTAACAACATGCAGTTTACGTCCGTAACAACTCTGAGCTTACGGCCGTAATGGAAAACATCTTACGGCCGTAACATCTAGCTGCAGGACTGCAGAATTGTCACAGTAGCCCCCAACACACAAACATATAACATTTAAATTCCGAAAATTATGGTTGTTTTGCAAAACAAGATTTTTCCAAAAATTTTGATTTCCACAAAAATGCTCAAATCAGTAGAGTCTTTCAGGAAAAACGTTTTCAAAGCTACCCTTAACGGGCATAATTACAACAATCCAAAATAGTCGACATTAAAACCACATGCCCAAATGGCAAACAGGGTCGCCAATTCAATCAAATGCATCTCGTGGTATCAAGTTTAAACACACAGCAAAATCATTCATCGGAGTTTCTCACAAACTCTACGGTTGATATCTTCACAGAACCCATCAAGGTTTACATCTTTCACACCATACCACCCCACACGGTTGTTTAAAAGTAAAACAACAATACGCCCAGCTATACTCATACTATGTACCACAAGTATTAAACACAACTACATCACACAATACTGTGTAAATAAAATCATGCACCGCAATTAACTCACTAAGATAAAATCGAGATACACAGGTATTACGCATAAAGGAGGAGACTTACATCCACAGGTCGCACGGAGGTGACAGTCGCCCACGATACTAATCTCATCCGACAACATAATCGACACGTTGTGACTACGGACAACTCAATTTGTTAGCTGACGAATCGAATGACAATACAACACATTACTCAACAAATCACGACTCGACTCGACCCGACAGCCTAGGTTTCCGCAACCTAAGCTCCGATACCATAAACGTAACACCCCCAAAACCGTATGGGAATATTACACGCCGTAGACCCTTTCCACAAGGATCTACCAGCTTAAACATCTATAAACAACCAAATGCTTGCCCGGCCAGGGTCATCCACTATAATAATACAGACCGTTAAGGTCACTTACACATGAATACACAGACCGATGAGGTCACGCAACTCCATCAACAGAACTGACTAAAACAACATTACCCACACAGGGGTCGAAACACAATACAGCGGAAGACTGAAATCAACTCTAACAATACAACCAAACTCTACCAACTCTCGACTCTTGATTAGTATCGCAGCTCGTCATCCTCTTGTGCCAATCATGTGACTGCTCCCCTGAACCTGCATGTACCTGGATGCAAAACAGACATCCACCCCCCGATTACTCGGGGGTTAGTAAAACTCCACTGTTTTACTAGTGCAAGTATAATACGATACGAAATGCAACAAGTAAATATCAACTACAAATTTAATACGGAAATCTATTATCAAAATGTTCCCGATAAGTTTTAGAATTTCGAACTCAAGCAAGAGATAATTGAAAAGGAACACATCATCTCGGGGATTTTTAAAGTAGAAATTCTTTTGGACCTCGAGTCCCAATTTACAAAACCTTTTCGAAAACATTAGGGCCTTGGCCCGATTCTCGATTCAAAACACACTAGATAAGATATCATTACGAGTCCGAGACCCATGTTTAAAATATTACCCAAACAAGCACTATAACACGATCATTGTTCGTACACATCATGTACCGAACTCCGGAGGCCTCGACGGACCTTACCCGGACCGCACACACTGTTTGTACACATCATGTACCGAACTTTGGAGGCCTCGACGGACCCTACCCGGCCACAAACATCGTTCGTATACATCATGTACCGAACTCCAGAGGCCTCGTCAGACCCTTCCTGCGTCACACACCTTGTCCGTACACGTCATGTACCGAACTCCAGCGGCCTTGTCAGACCCTACCTGGATCACACACCTTGTTCGTACACATCATGTACCGAACTCTACAGGCCTCGTTAGACCCTACCTGGAACACACACACATCGACACGACACAATTCGTAATCATCAAATGTCAAGTCATTCCATATTACACCGAGGTGCATAATCAAGTATGTAAACCAAGACAACACACACATCATAATCATCACAACAACTCAACAATGACCAACCACGCCCGGCACAAACTTAGATGATTTGCACATCCAACACAATTCCAAGATGTTAACTAAGTGAAGGTATCATCGTTACCGTCAATCATTCATAAAAATTCATTTCATACGAAGCATATTCGCTAGGATAAATCAATTAATCATAACCATAACACAACGTCCCTATTCACAAGACACAATTCGTATAGTAAAATACTTGCCTTAATAACTGCTACCGAATACTCCGGGAAGATCGGACCCCAAAGAAGGCAATGAACGGAAGGGTTCCGACTCGAGTTCTTCACAAGAATTCATTCTTAAGTCACAACGATATCAACTCAATCACAATTCTACGAAAACGTATGGAACTTCCCAAGTTCTACCCATTGAAGCATTTTATCGGACACTTTGAGGGCATCGTCCTATTCAATCGATTATTCAAAGAAATACTCAAATTCGTTCCATAAAACTTCAAGGGTATTGAATGATTACGAGTTTACAATCAAGTTTCATCAACAATCTGAATCAAAACAAAGGAAACCGTCCAAAACACCAAGAAACCCCAAGAACATCCAAAAACCAAAAGTTTAGGTGTTCTTACCATCGATCCGGGTGGAAGATGATGTTAATCCATGATTCCAACTTCCAAAACATGTTGTTATAAGTTGATTCTACTCAAAACCATCGATCTATGGTGAAAAATCATGGAAGGAACGAAAAAAAATGGAAAATGCCGGATGTGACTCGGTCCAGGCCTTAAATAGCCGACCCTGGCCGACCGCTTACGTACGTAATCGGCCAAGGCCTACGTACGTAATCGGACAAGGCCGAACTCCCTGTATCCATTCTGCCGGACATGTTACGTACGTAACCGACAGGCTGTTACATACGTAACAGGCCTTTCGTCCGCTACTGCCGGGCCATTACGGTCGTTACTCGGCCAGGCCTGGCCAGCCAGGACTCGGTCGATCCGACGGTCCGAAAAATCCCGAAACTCAGACCTGAACATAAACTGAAAACACGATTACGAAGTACTCGCAAGGACGAATCCGAACACTAAGAGAACACACGATTCCGACCACCCGAGGGCTCGAAATTCGACAACGGAAGTAATTACCCCAAACTTTAGGAAATTACGAAAATGGCCCAAAACGCCCGAAATACATGATACACGATCGAAACACCAAACCGAAGCTTACAACATGAATAATAACATTAAATGAACTTCCGAGAAACTCGAATCAACAGTTTCGGACGAGATTCGCGAGAATCGAACTCAAGTGCGGAAAAGTCGTTTAAGAACACGGAACTCAACAAAACGATACCGAAACGAACTCGGATGACAAAAAGTGCAGAATTAAATATTCTCAGATTGACGAAACGGTCAAAAGCGAATCGTCGAAATGGACCTCCGCCGAAAAATGAAAATTACCGAAAATCCGAAATTGCGGATATTACATTCTACCCTCCTTAAAAGAAGTTTCGTCCCGAAACATAAAACAAGTAGGGAGAAGCAATATCCCGATAGGAAAACCCAACGAGATACACAAGAAACGCATAACTTTCGCCCATTGGCGAAACATTACAAGCAGCGCGAAAGAATATACAGCGTGAAAACACGCCCCACGACGACCATAACAATACCACCGACAATGATTCAAAACAATAACGATCAATTAACGACGCATCACATGCCACATCATATGCACACATTTAATCAAAGAAACGTACGCGACAACAAGTCGCACCCGACTAAAACGGCTATGCGATAGAAACAAATAGAGTATTACAATAGAAATCATTCCGATTCTCATCAACAAGAAAATGTCCGATGTCAAAACACAAACATTTCAAGATAACGGAAAACGAGAATACCGGATATTACATTCTATCATACAAAAAATAAGTTTCGTCTCGAAACTTAAACTAAGGTTATCACCGTGATACGAAACAAAATATAACGAGACATAATAAAATACCATGCTCATGACCCCGCGGTCCACTGACACGCCTCCGTAGGTTCATCAACTATACGGGAACTTATTCAAAACAAAATATCATTTAACAAGTTCCAAACGTAAAACCGTCACAAAATACATCTCTACACGCGAAACAATCCGTGCAGCGAGTACCAAAAACACCATCACTGGACATCACTGGGCCCTCCGGAAGTAGGAATGGAATTCCGGTCCCTTATCATCTCAGAAACAATCTCGCAGTACTGAACTCGATGCCCCTCGTGTCCACAATTATAACAAGTCACTGGCGTTTTCTTACAATACGCGCGTTCATGGCCTAGAACGTTACAGTTGAAACACCTAGGAGCATTACCAGAACTCAAAGACACCGGCTTGGGTCTTTTGGATTCTCTAGCTGACCGAGAAGGTCCCATACTCGGCTGATACGAGGGTTGAGGTGTGGGAATCCCAATTCCATTACTTCCCGATGCGTCATCGGAGATCTTCTGCTTTTTTACTACCAATACGGACTCGGTAGACATTATAGCCATCTCAAAAGCCAAGGCTCGATCCTGATAGTCCTTCAAGGTTGTACACATAAAAGGAGCCATACACTGCCGAATCTGAGGTTCATACACATATCGAAATAACGAACCTTATCTGCCTCACTTTTCACCTGATCCCGTACATAACACAGCTGTCGATTATAATCGACTATCGCCTGGGATATCGACATGTCTCGGGGCGTAGCCGAGAAAAACTCGACAATCCTACGCTCTTTAACAGGTGGCGGACAATACTCGGCCTCCATAGCAGTCTTGAATTCGGCCCAAGTAGCTGTACGATCACTAGGCACTACGGCCTCCCACCAGTGTGCCGCTTCCCTGTCAAGCAGGTATTGGGCGATGTGTACTCTTCTCTCATCGGGGCAAGCTACATCATCAAATGTTCTGTCCAATTGGAAGAGCCAGTTCTCCTAGCCTAACGAGTGGGAAGAACCTACAAAACGGGGCGGGTGCATTCTCATCACAACTCGTAACCACTTACTAGCTCCGTTATCCTCATCCGGAATCCCGTCACGGTGCACGGTCTGATTCATATGCGCCAACTGGTCAGTCACCTAACGAAGGATGGTGGCGGCGCCAATGTCAACATTACCTATGGATGATTGCTGCTGATCACGACTACGACCACGTCCTTGGCCTCGACCTCTCGGCATACTGGACGGACGATCAATCAGAATAACACATCCAAACAAACATCACAACGTCAAGATAAGACAATAAATAGCAGCACGTTAAAACATCAACTCCAAGTCATCACACAAGTGCACGAACTAACACTGTAATTTTAGAACTTCATTCAAAAATAATTCACACAGTCACATCAACAGAGATGTTTAGATTTTACCAAATCAAACACGGTCAAAACCACACACATATCGCAGGGATCAAACACTAACAACAAAAATAAAATGTTTCCGGGGTATTATTCAAATGATAAAATTTTAAAATTCTCAAGTTTGAAAAAAAAAAGAATTTGGTGAAATGAAATTTTTGAAAACACTTATAATACCTCAGTCGTTTAATCAAAACCATGCATCTCATTATCAAAACTATTTTGATTGAAGCTAATTGCAAAGCAACACGTTGAGGCTTCAATCTATTCGCTAGACGATATCGTCCAAATGACCTTATCAATATATCATTATCTTTACTAGCGTTATACAGGGTAACAACATGTTACCACGCCATCCATCACTAATATATCAACAGAGATTAAATAATCAAGGGGCACGAGTACAACTGTAATAACAAATTACTACCGGGTCAGTAAAAAGTTTACGGCCGTAACAACATGCAGTTTACGGCCGTAACAACTCTGAGCTTACGGCCGTAATGGAAAACATCTTACGGCCGTAACATCTAGGCTATTGCGAGAATTGTCTGATAGCCCCCAACACACAAACATATAACATTTAAATTCCGAAAATTATGGTCGTTTTGCAAAACAAGATTTTTTTCAAAAATTTTGATTTCCACAAAAATGCTCAAATCAGTAGAGTCTTTCAGGAAAAACGTTTTTAAAGCTACCCTTAGCGGGCATAATTACAACAATCCAAAATAGTCGACATTAAAACCACATGCCCAAATGGCAAACACGGTCGCCAATTCAATCAAATGCATCTCGTGGTATCAAGTTTAAACACACAACAAAATCATTCATCGGAGTTTCTCACAAACTCTACGATTGATATCTTCACAGAACCCATCAAGGTTTACATCTTTCACACCATACCACCCCACACGGTGGTTCAAAAGTAAAACAACAATACGCCCAGCTATACTCATACTATGTACCACAAGTATTAAACACAACTACATCACACAATACTGTGTAAATAAAATCATGCACCGCAATTAACTCACTAAGATAAAATCGAGATACACAGGTATTACGCATAAAGGAGGAGAGTTACATCCACAGGTCGCACGGAGGTGACAGTCGCCCACGATACTAATCTCATCCGACAACATAACCGACACGTTGTGACTACGGACAACTCAATTTGTCAGCTGACGAATCGAACGACAAGACAACACATTACTCAACAAATCACGACTCGACTCGACCCGACAGCCTAGGTTTCCGCAACCTAAGCTCCTATACCATAAATGTAACACTCCCAAAACCGTATGGGAATATTACACGTCGTAGAACCTTTCCACAAGGATCTACTAGGCTAAACATCCATAAACAACCAAATGCTTGCCCGGCCAGGGTCATCCAATATAATAATACAGACCGTTAAGGTCACTTACACATGAATACACAGACCGATGAGGTCACGCAACTACATCAACAGAACTGACTAAAACAACATTACCCACACAGGGGTCGAAACACAATCTGACGGAAGGCGAAATCAACTCTAACAATACAACCAAACTCTACCAACTCTCGACTCTTGATTAGTATCGCAGCTCGTCATCCTCTTGTGCTAATCCTGTGACTGCTCCCCTGAACCTGCATGTACCTGGACGCAAAATAGACATCCACCCCCTGATTACTCGGGGGTTAGTAAAACTCCACTGTTTTACTAGTGCAAGTATAATACGATACGAAATGCAACAAGTAAATATCAACTACAAATTTAATACGAAAATCTATTATCAAAATGTTCTCGATAAGTTTTAGAATTTCGAACTCAAGCAAGAGATAATTGAAAAGGAACACATCATCTCGGGGATTTTTAAAGCAGAAATTCTTTTGGACCTCGAGTCCCAATTTACAAAACCTTTTCGAAAACATTAGGGCCTTGGCCCGATTCTCGATTCAAAACACACTAGATAAGATATCATTATGAGTCCGAGACCCATGTTTAAAATGTTACCCAAACAAGCACTATAACACGATCATTGTTCGTACACATCATGTATCGAACTCCGGAGGCCTCGACGGACCTTACCCGGACCGCACACACTGTTCGTACACATCATGTACCGAACTCCGGAGGCCTCGACGGACCCTACCCGGCCACAAACATCGTTCGTATACATCATGTACCGAACTCCAGAGGCCTCGTCAGACCCTACCTGGGTCACACACCTTGTCCGTACACGTCATGTACCGGACTCCAGAGGCTTCGTCAGACCCTACCTGGATCACACACCTTGTTCGTACACATCATGTACCGAACTCTAGAGGCCTCGTCAGACCCTACCTGGAATACACACACATCGACACGACACAATTCATAATCATCAAATGTCAAGTCAATCCACATTACACCGAGGTGCATAATCAAGTATGTAAACCAAGACAACACACACATCATAATCATCACAACAACTCATCAATGACCAACCACGCCCGGCACAAACTTAGATGATTTGCACATCCAACACAATTCCAAGATGTTAACTAAGTGAAGGTATCATCGTTACCGTCAACCGTTCATAAAAATTCATTTCATACGAAGCATATTCGCTAGGATAAATCAATTCATCATAACCAAAACACAACGTCCCTATTCACAAGACACAATTCGTATAGTAAAATACTTGCCTTAATAACCGCTACCGAATACTCCGGGAAGCTCGTACCCCAAAGAAGGCAACGAACGGAAGGGTTTCGACTCGAGTTCTTCACAAGAATTCGTTCCTAAGTCACAACGATATCAACTCAATCACAATTCTACGAAAACGTATGGAACTTCCCAAGTTCTACCCATTAAAGCATTTTATCGGACACTTTGAGGGCATAGTCCAATTCAATCGATTATTCCAAGAAATACTCAAATTCGTTCCACAAAACTTCAAGGGTATTGAATGATTACGAGTTTACAATCAAGTTTCATCAACAATCTGAATCAAAACAAAGGAAATCGGCCAAAACACCAAGAAACCCCAAGAACATCCAAAAACCAAAAGTTTAGGTGTTCTTACCTTCGATCCGGGTGGAAGATGATGTTAATCTATGATTCCAACTTCCAAAACATGTTGTTATAAGTTGATTATACTCAAAACCATCAATCTATGGTGAAAAATCGCGGAAGGAACGAAAAAATGGAAAATGCCGGATGTGACTCGGTCCAGGCCTTAAATAGCCGACCCTGGCCGACCGTTTACGTACGTAATCGGCCAAGGCCTACGTATGTAATCGGCCAAGGCCGAACTCCCTGTACCCATTCTACCGGACATGTTACGTACGTAACCGGCAGGCTGTTACATACGTAACAGGCCTTTCGTCCGCTACTGCCGGGCCATTACGGTCGTTACTCGGCCAGGCCTGGCCAGCCAGGACTCGGTCGATCCGATGGTCCGAAAAATCCCCAAACTCAGACCTGAACGTAAACTGAAAACACGATTACGAAGTACTCGCAAGGACGAATCCGAACACTAAGAGAACACACGATTCCGACCAAAACTTTAGGAAATTACGAAAATGGCCCAAAACGTCCGAAATACATGATACACGATCAAAACACCAAACCGAAGCTTACAACATGAATAATAACATTAAATGAACTTCCGAGAAACTCGAATCAACAGTTTCGGACGAGATTCGCGAGAATCGAACTCAAGTGCGGAAAAGTCGTTTAAGAACACGGAACTCAACAAAACAATACCGAAACGAAC
The DNA here is from genome assembly GCA_033398695.1 of Orobanche coerulescens. NCBI lineage: Eukaryota > Viridiplantae > Streptophyta > Magnoliopsida > Lamiales > Orobanchaceae > Orobanche > Orobanche coerulescens. Next base: position 106,056,127 of record CM065815.1, read on the forward strand.
TCGGATGACAAAAAGTGCAGAATTAAATATTCTGAGAATGACGAAACGGTCAAAAGCAAGTCGTCAAAATGGACCTCCGCCGAAAAATGAAAATTACCGAAAATCCGAAATTGCGGATATTACATTCTACCCTCCTTAAAAGAAGTTTCGTCCCGAAACTTAAAACAAGTAGGGAGAAGCAATATCCCGACAGGAAAACTCAACGAGATACACAAGAAACGCGTAACTTTCGCCCATTGGCGAAACGTTACAAGCAACGTGAAAGAATATACAGCGTGAAAACACGCCCCAGGACGACCATAACAATGCCACCGACAATGATTCAAAACAATAATGATCAATTAACGACGCATCACATGCCACATCATATGCACACATTTAATCAAAGAAACGTACGCGACAACAAGTCGCACCCGACTAAAACGGCTATGCGATAGAAACAAATAGAGTATTACGATAGAAATCATTTCGATTCTCATCAACAAGAAAATGTCCGATGTCAAAACACAAACATTTCAAGATAACGAAAAACGAGAATACCGGATATTACATTATATCATACAAAAAATAAGTTTCGTCCCGAAACTTAAACTAAGGTTATCACCGTGATACGAAACAAAATATAACGACACATAATAAAATACCATGCTCATGGCCCCGCGGTCCACTGACACGCCTCCGTAGGTTCATCAACTATACGGGAACTTATTCAAAACAAAATATCATTTAACAAGTTCCAAACGTAAAAACGTCACAAAATACATCTCTACACGCGAAACAATCCATGCAGCGAGTACCAAAAACACCATCACTGGACATCACTGGGCCCTCCGGAAGTAGGAATGGAATTCCGGTCCCTTATCATCTCAGAAACAATCTCGCAGTACTGAACTCGATGCCCCTCGTGTCCACAATTATAACAAGTCACTGGCGTTTTCTTACAATACGCGCGTTCATGGCCTAGAACGTTACAGTTGAAACACCTAGGAGCATTACCAGAACTCAAAGACACCGGCTTGGGTCTTTTGGATTCTCTAGCTGACCGAGAAGGTCCCATACTCGGCTGATACGAGGGTTGAGGTGTGGGAATCCCAATTCCATTACTTCCCGATGCGTCATCGGAGATCTTCTGCTTTTTTACTACCGATACGGACTCGGTAGACATTATAGCCATCTCAAAAGCCAAGGCTCGATCCTGATAGTCCTTCAAGGTTGTACACATAAAAGGAGCCATACACTGCCGAATCTGAGGTTCATACGCATATCGAAATAACGAACCTTATCTGCCTCACTTTTCACCTGATCCCGTACATAACACAGCTGTCGATTATAATTGACTATCGCCTGGGATATCGATATGTCTCGGGGCGTAGCCGAGAAAAACTCGACAATCCTATGCTCTTTAACAGGCAGCGGACAATACTCGGCCTCCATAGCAGTCTTGAATTCGGCCCAAGTAGCTGTACGATCACTAGGCACTACGGCCTCCCACCAGTGTGCCGCTTCCCTGTCAAGCAGGTATTGGGCGATGGGTACTCTTCTCTCATCGGGGCAAGCTACATCATCAAATGTTCTGTCCAATTGGAAGAGCCAGTTCTCCCAGCCTAACGAGTCCGAAGAACCTACGAAACGGGGCGGGTGCATTATCATCACAACTCGTAACCACTTACTAGCTTCGTTATCCTCATCCGGAATCCCGTCACAGTGCACGGTCTGATTCATATGCGCCAACTAGTCAGTCACCTGACGAAGGATGGTGGCGGCACCAATGTCAACATTACCTCTGGATGATTGCTGCTGATCACGACCACGACTATGACCACGTCCTTGGCCTCGACCTCTCGGCATACTGGACGGACGATCAATCAGAATAACACATCCAAACAAACATCACAACGTCAAGATAAGACAATAAATAGCAGCACATTAAAACATCAACTCCAAGTCATCACACAAGTGCACGAACTAACACTGTAATTTTAGAACTTCATTCAAAAATAATTCACACAGTCACATCAACAGAGAAGTTTGGATTTTACCAAATCAAACACGGTCAAAACCACACACATATCGCAGGGACCAAACACTAACAACAAAAATGTTTCCGGGGTATTATTCAAATGATAAAATTTTAAAATTCTCAAGTTTGAAAAAAAAGAATTTGGTGAAATGAAATTTTTGAAAACACATATAATACCTCAGTCATTTAATCAAAACCATGTATCTCATTATCAAAACTATTTTGATTGAAGCTAATTGCAAAGCAACACGTTGAGGCTTCAATCTTTTCGCTAGACGATATCGTCCAAATGACCTTATCAATATATCATTATCTTTACTAGCGTTATACAGGGTAACAACATGTTACCACGCC